>OZ026616.1:58542631-58800131 GCA_964020975.1 Hermodice carunculata | reverse complement strand
CAAACACCCGTTCACCATGGTGATAGCTGCACCTTCAGGCTTTAGAAAGACCCATTTGACAAAGAAGATCTTAGAACAAGCTGACCAAACCATTAATCCCCTGCCTCAACGTATAATTTGGTGTTTTGGCCAAAATCAACCCATGTATGAGGAATTGCAGAGAAACATACCAGGCATAGAGTTTATCAAAGGTATACCACCACACTTGGAAGATGACAGTAATGCAAAATTGCATAACAGGATTACAGTCACCCCGCTTTTCTATAAATAGAGTAGGTGATTTTCTGATAAGGTCAACAATTAAGTCAAGTGTAACCAGTTTGAACCAGAAAATTACATAACGAAATTAGTCGCCCTCTATAAATAGATTCGGGAAAAGTCCAATGTGATAAGCTCAGAGACTTCTAGGAAAGAAAAAAAAATCCAATTTGAATTTTGAACCAGATCCCATGCCAGGATAAAAAAAGTATATAAGTAGCCTGGTGTATATCACTTTTTTACCAGTCACACCAAGACGGACAAGGCAAGAGTACGAAGTGCATCTACCTATTCTAAGTTCTCCAAGAAGCCCAGCATTGAATTTCATGCCAATTTGAAGTAGACGCCACGGGCGGAACTTGCATATTTGCATATGCAACAGTTAGACTACTTCAATGCGGCGATGGGAAATCGAGTGTAACGTTTGAAATACATCAGCAAAGTATACCAAACAAATGTATTACTTTCACAACAAGACAATGTTTCAGATTGTATCACCCAACCTTACACAAATAACTCAGAAAACAATCACCGACACGTCAAAGTTCAGCCTGCGATCAACTGGTTATGAATAGCATACAGGTTGTAAAGACCCGACCTTTGGGTGCCGAAAAATTCTGGATTTTCTTTTTGGGTTTTCATAGAGGTGTAAGGTGTGGTGTTTTGTTATAACAAGTCCGTTAGTAAGAAAATCAATATAGGTAATTTAACATACAGCCAAATGAATAATTGATTGTGTTTACCATCGAAATTTGATTGTTAATCTAGAAGGGAGTAATTGATTTTGGTTTATTGGTTTATAACCTCTGAGATTGGTAATAAAGTCGAACAATTAATTAGCTAAATTATTTTATGGCCAGTGTTAATCAGCAATTGATAGTCTTGCATGATTACCTCTAGAAATTATTTAGAGTGTTGGGAAATCTGATTGTTTGAATCATTATTGATTTTTGGAGATGGAATATAACAATGTATATTGATGAAATAAAGGACTTGTTCACTGAGCACTGGAAGAGCAGGATGGGTTCGTGTTGTGTATAACGTGGAACAGCGAATCTTTTGACGTGTGTCGCTTGCGTTCACAGGCGCACAGCCCAGGGACATTTCTCGATGTCCCAAACTGGACACAACCTTTTCATTGGCGAGCTTGCCAGGATTATGTAATCGCAACGTTTTTTTTTTTTTCCTCCTGATATGGACTGAGCGCACCATGGCAAAGTGCACACCGATGTATCTCTGTGATTTGTGCCCATGGCGGGGGGATGTGTTTTCGGACATGATGCTCCATGTAGCTAAGTACCATTATGGAACAACTTATTTATTTGAACTGACATGTTTAGAGTGCAACTTTCATATTGGGCTAGCGCAGAGTGGTACCAATCACAAGGAATTGGACACGGCAATGGAATACCATCTTAAATACCATAATAAGGCTGGCTCTTATTCTGTGGAGCGAAGGACTGTAGTGAAACCACGTCGTGCACGGAGGATGAGGGGAGCCCCAGCGTATTTAATGAACTATATTGTCTGGTAATGGAGCCAGAGGTTGCGGCCGGACTCGCTGGGCTCTTTCAGGAGTTCAAAGATGCTCAGGTACAATTTCATGCGGATCAACGGGAGCAGTGGGCTCACCAGCGCCGAAAGGACAAATTACATGCGCTTACACAGAGTCTCACACATTGCGATGGTGAGTTGAGCTCCCAGACCCGCAACTTTCTGTATGATATTGACTTAATTTTGCCGCAGTTTGAACGTGACAATTCCGGCATTTTGAAAGTAGTCACGCGGGCTACTAGTGGACCTTTACGGAGGGAGATTCTCCGATACCTGGACAACCAGCCGGAGGACAGGGAGAATGTCCCTTGGACTCGCTTAAAAAGTCATATTGAACGAACCTTCCTCTCTGCCGATGAGGAGGAGAAGTTGAGAGTCGAGGTGGAACAACTTCGGCAACAAGAGGGGGAAACATTGGCCTCGTATAATCGGCGCATAAGGGAGGCTGTTCAAAGGGCTTACCCTGGAAGGCGTTCAGCCGATGCGGAAAGAATAGTGCTACGGCATTATATGCGAGGGCTGCGCTCTACGGAGCTAGCTAAAAAACTTAGCCTTGAACTCAAGGACCAGACCTTAGAGGCCGCAATTGAATTTGTGGACAAGGTGGAGGCTGGTCTAGAGAGATATGTGGGTTTGAACCGCGATGAGCGGAAGGAGGAACCAATGGATACTTCCACAGTGCAGATTGCCCCACAGAACAATGGAAAGGAGACAAACTCTGAGCTCCTGAGCACACTTTTGAAGATCCAAAGGGGTCAGGAAAAGATGGCAGCGCGGCTAACGCAGTTGGAGGCCGGGCGACGTCAAGGCAACCAACCAAGGAACTGGGGGGGCCAATTAGGTAGAACGCGAGGAGACAGGAATCAGCCACGGGCAGACAATGGTACCAAGCAAGTGTCCTGTTTTATTTGTGGCGGCCCCCATTACCAGATTGGGTGTCCAAGGCAATCCAGGCGACAAAGGCCTGCGCCTAGGGGTTCCAGTCAAGGTGCCCCCGGAACTGCTTCTCAGGGAAACTAAGCATTGCAGGGGTGCAAAGCATAGGTCCCAGATTGGGTTTATCGATTACAGCAAGTAACGTGAGTATTCATTCCTTGATCGATACTGGGGCTTGTGTGTCACTCCTGCATATTGCTGTGTTCCAGGAGATCTGTAAAAGAAGTGGCCGTTCAAGACTGTTAAGGCGGTCCCCGCCTATTTTTACTGTATCTGGGAAAGCAATTAAAGTTTTTGGAAGAACTGAAATAGAATTTGCTGAATTAGAAATTGTCTCAATTGTAGTAGTGGGAGGTATATGGCATCACTGTATTTTGGGAACTGATGTCTTGGCTGCAGGCAAAGCTGTGCTGGACTACAAAACTCAAACTCTAGCCTGGAAGGGAAAAGTCTTCCCCTTGCAGTCCTACAGACGGCCAGCACTTTCAGACAATTGTAGTGTTAGCCAGGAGGCTGGCATGGGTTTCATGTGCGGATCCATTGCTGCACCGTATGTGCAGGTGGTACAAGAGAATCAAGATGTCTTTTATGAGGATGGCATACCTTTTGGCCAATGTCCCTTAACTGAGGTCACTATCAATACTGGAGATCATCCTCCAATACGCCAACGCCCTTATAGGACTCCGCTAGCTCGGAGGAAGTTGGTGGATGAATGTATTGACCAAATGTTAAAGGACAGAGTTATAATCCCAAGTAATTCCCCTTGGGCTTCTCCAATTTGTTTAGTGCCTAAGAAAGATGGAACTACCAGATTTTGTGTAGATTACCGAGCCCTGAATGACATCACAGTTAAAGATCGTTACCCTCTTCCCCTTATACAGGACATCTTTGATCAGTTGGGTGGTAAGACTGTATACTCTGTTTGTGATCTGAAATGTGCATATAATCAATTGAAGGTTGCCGAATGCGACCAAGACAAGACTGCTTTTGTGTGCCACAGAGGTTTATTCAAATTCAAGGTGGGCAGCTTTGGGTTAGCTAACATGCCTAGTATTTTCCAAAGGACAATGGAAATGGCACTCTCGGACTTATTAGGTAAGTGCGTTTGGGTTTTTATTGATGATTTAGTAATTGCATCATCTTCACCTGCAGAACACATTCAGGACCTAGAGGCCGTATTTGCACGCCTGCGTGCAGCCAAACTGCACCTGAAAGGGTCTAAATGTCATTTTGGCAAGACTAAGATTCAGCTTTTAGGGTACATCATTACACCAGATGGTATCACTAGTGATCCTGAAAAAGTGCGTGCGATTGTGGAAATGTCTACCCCAACAACAGTTAAACAGGTTTGTTCCTTCATTGGTATGGTTAATTACTATGCTAAAACCATCCCTGGGTATGCAAGAGTGACTGAACCATTAGTGAAGCTTACACGCAAGAACCAGCCATTTGTATGGGAGCAAGAACAGCAAGAGGCATTTGAGAACTTAAAAACCCTTCTGACCTCTGCTGAAGTAATGGCTTATCCTAGAACGGACCGTAGTTGCAAATTGTATACAGATGCAAGTAATACTTGTGTGGGAGGGATTTTAGTTCAGGAAGATGATCAGGGCATGGAGCGTGTCATTCAATATGTGTCACACCAACTATCTGCAACCCAACGTAAATGGTCAACAATTGAAAAAGAGGCCTATGCTGTAGTGCATTGTGTAGATAAGCTTCGCGCGTACTTGTATGGTGCCGATTTTGTTGTGTATACTGATCACAAGCCACTCCGCTCATTGTTCACTAAAGAGATGCGGAATACTAAGGTCCAACGTTGGGGGGTCTTTCTGGCCGAGTTTGGTGCTAAAATTCAGTACATACAAGGAGCACGTAATGTTCGGGCTGACCTCATGTCCAGATTACCATCCCCACCGAGTATTGCCAGTTTAGACACTGCTGATTGGATTGACCCTGATGCAACCAGTGGGTCAGGTATGTTAGATAGAATACCTTTAGAGGCAGACTGTTTAAAGATTGAAAAAGTACAGAGGGCTCAGGAAGAAGAATTTACTCCTTTGTTTACTGAGGCACAGAGCGATGATTCAGAGTATGAGGTTCATGACGGATTATTGTATTCAGTAAGGAGGCCAACTCATAATGCGCCATGGTACCCTCGTTTAGTTCTCCCTAAGCAATATCGCAACAGCATTATTGATCGTTCTCACAGAGAGGTTGGGCACATGGCCACCCTGAAAACTCTTCATCGTGTGAGAGAAGCATATGTGTGGCCAAACATGCGGCGGGAGATAATAGAAAGATTGAAGTCATGTGCCACTTGTGCAGTTAACCGAAGGAGTTCAGAGCGAGCTCCGATGAGTGATATGCCACTGCCTGTATACCCAATGCAGGTGGTCGGGTTTGACTTGATAGGACCCTTTGTACCATCAGACCAGGGCAATAAGTATGCCCTTACAATCATTGATCATTTAAGTGGATGGGCTGAAGCTATACCAATTCCAGACAAAAGTTCCAAGGCAGTGGAAGAAGCCATAGCAAGGGACTTCTTTCCTCGTCATGGTATTCCGGAGGTGGTCATCACTGACCGAGGGTTAGAGTTTTCCTCCAAACATTTAACCACTTATTTGAAGGATTTGGGGGTACAGCACAGGCAGTCTACTCCCTATCATCCTGAAACTGGGGGTAAGATTGAAAGATTTAATCGTACATTAAAAGAGATCACTACAAAGTTGGTTAACAATAGGGCAAAGGAATGGCAAACCCAGATGGCAAATGCTCTCTTTGCTCATCGCAACAGTGTTAGCGAGGTGACTGGATATACGCCTTTTTACCTCATGTATGGTCGCAGAAGTCGACTACCACTAACAAAGTGTTTAGGTGCCTCCTCTGGTATGTCTAACTTGTCAGGGAGACTAAGTGATCTCTCTGATGCATTGGTTATAGCCAGACAAAATTTAGCTCATTCTAGAAAGTATAATCGTGAGCGAATAAATTCACGTGCAAAAGCAGATATTTTAAAGCCTGGAGATTCTGTTATTCTCCGAGCCCAAGAGAAACTTACATTTACTTCTGGATGGGACCCACAATATGAAGTTATTCGTATTAGAGGGCCAGTGTGCTGGATTAGGCACCAGCAGAGTGGAAAGATTAAAACGGTTAACAGGGATAAACTACTGCTGGTAGATCCCAATATCGTGTGGGATGAACTCCGGCCCAGGCCTGTGCGCAAGTCACGGCCTAAAACTGGTATACCCTTGGCACCCACATGGCAGGGTGATGTGCAGACAACAGCTAGACCTGAATCCCCAGACCAAGCAGTAGATACTGATCAGGCACAAGATGGATCTACTGAGACGGAGGTACCTGTTACACCCTCCAATCTGCCTGTAACTAGTGGGGATGCAGACCGGTCACATAACCCTACATGGCGTAGGAGAAGGTCACGGTATGGCATTGGTGGAGCCGGAGGGAGAAGAGCTCCCTACACAGCCCCACCTAGAAACCGCTCATCTCACAGGTCAATAGGTGGTGACGCAATCCCACATTTCCCTAATGTACCTCCTATCAGTGGACAGCCAATAGACATAGACCTAGGCAGTCCCCCAATGGTGTTGCCAGGGCCAACACATGGGTATAATACTCGGTCACGTGGACCAGTATCAGACATCAATGCTCATCTCCCACCACCTTCACCACCACCAGCATCGGTGCCGGTGAAGCGGGCTAGTACAGAATGTCCAGTTCCCGATGGAGAACAGAAGCGCCAGCGGATGGCAGCCATCGAATTGGTTGCTGCTTTGTGTACTTAATGACAGTTACTTGTGTGCTGGGATCACCTGCTGTTTCCCCGCTTCCGGATGGATTGTTGCTTACTAAGGTGAATGAACTGCAGATTCAGTCCGCGGAATGGACGATTTTAGTAGTGATTGATGCCCCTGTTCTCGATCCGTTACTCCTTAAGAGTATCAACACTGTAATAAGACAATCGGCACAAGCTGTTGCGCAGGGAGTCATTTCAGTAGAGAGTCATCGTGCATGGTTGAGTCGTCTCCGTTCTGCAAAATCTTATATCCTTAGCCACTCATTTACTTCTCAGGCATCATCCTCTCGATCTAAAAGGGGCTGGTTTGACTTTGTGGGATGGATAGGACATACCTTATTTGGATTAGCCACTGATGATAGTATCAATGCTTGTCGCAAGGCAATTGATCAGGCCCGGAAATACCAAAAGATAGTGGTACACCAAATCAACCAGCTCACCACAGTACTAAATCGTACACAGATGGCTGTGGCATGGAATCGTTACCAAATTCAGCAAGTCACGTCCTTTATCGCTAAGACGCTGATCCCTCGAATGAATCAGGCTTTAATGACACTAAATGCCACCAATGTGCGTCTATCATACTTGGAACGTTCTTTCTATCTTGAACGTAGTGTTGCTTTGTTGGAACAAGTGACAGCAACTTATATAAGAGCCATTCAGCGTTACAATCGTCAAAAAGCTTCTCTTGAGGTAGGGCGACTAACAGAAGACATCTTAGGTATCGCACAGTTGACAGATATAATGGAAAAGGCTACTACATCTACGACACGCCCAGTACAGCCCTTGCAGTGGTATTATGAACATGCCCACATCTATCCAGTGTGGGGGGATACCACCTTGGTATATCGGGTTAAACTTCCCTTGGTGGACGGGCAAAATTATGATCGCTATCACATTGCCACATGGCCAGTACCATATGTGGATAAGGGGTACTCCATTCAAATTAAGGTAGAAAATGAACAGGTAGGACTAAATACTGCAAATGGGGGTATTTTCCATCCGATAGGATGTATGGGATGGCGCCCCATGGTTTGCCGATCTGGCCCTATCTACTCAGCTGACCGATGGGGTTGTTCCAGAACTCTTATTTCGGGTGTTCAGGGACAGAGACATCAATGTCAGGTTATTATCCGAAAAACTGAAAAACGTACAATGATAACTGAGATCAGTTATGGTGAGTACATTCTAGTTACCTGGGGTGAAACGTTGGTGACACGTTGTACAGGTAAGGATAGTATCAGGCAGACTATCAAGGCTGGGACTTATGTAATAGTCGTGCCTGCCCAGTGTGTAGTCATGGGAGATGGATGGACACTTACAGGACTTATTGAACGGGTAGGTCATGTCTCCGTGGCGGCTTTACGCGTAATTTTGCCAGATGTTTTCAATATTACTGAAGTCATACCATCAACACAAGCTATTGCTCTTCTGGATGACCCAAGGTGGTCCCAGTTAAATCCAGTGGCACAGGTAACGCTGGCTCCTATCTCAGACCCTCCTCCTAAAGTGAATTGGATTTCCAAACCTGGTAACCAAGTATCTTTAGGCTTGACTATCAGTACTGCTGTGTTTAGCATTTTGAGTATCATGGTTGGGTTGTACTGTTGGTGGAAACGGTTCTTACGGTTTTCATTTGACCTTCCATGTTCCAAGAAACCTGACTACTCTCCTTCAAAGGAGAAGTCAAAGGCGGAGGTTCTGACTAGTGAGGATGTAGTTGATGGTGCTGAACCTATGCTGGTGATCAAAGATCCTAGCATGGCAGGCTCACTCACACCAGCTGCCACTGGGTGCTCTGCACAGTAATCCTAGCCTCTGTAGCGCAGTGATGGTGCATGTCGTTGCTTCCACTTTCCTATTGTCAAGTTGCCACGTGGAGTTGGGGACTGTCATGGGAAGGAGTGAAGAGGCCACTTCACTAGGGGGTAGCCACATAGCACGGTCACTGTGGTGCATGTAATATTGACATTTTGGGGGGACCACCCGAACATAATATAATAAGGACATTCCTGTTAACTGCCTGTGTCGCTGTCTGTATTCATCATAGATTATTATAATCTATGGCACTTGAAATGTATATGAGTGCCTATCCTATTAACTTACTATAGGATTCTCGTATCTGTGATCCGGGATCTCTCTCTCGGTGTGTTTCATATATATCCAAGTGTGTTTCATGTATAACTATATAATAACTAAGTACTCTGAACAGACGTGCCACAAAGTAAAAACTATGAACTTTTGGCACCCTAGAATTTTTTATTAAGCACGATGTTGCACCTTAATGTATGTCGAGTATATATGTATATGTACTTGGTATAAATAAGTGCTAGCCAATGCTTCATCTGGCCCCTTTAAACCCAGAAGAGGGCGAGATTTATGCTGGGTGTATGCACGCTTTAGCTGGAAGGATTTACCCGGAAGTGTATGTTGATAAACATTTCTTAGTTTGTATATTCTATTAACAAAATATACTGGCGAGCTTGATGAGTTTCATGAGTTTCAGTACTTGTATGTAATGGTCACGGATTATTTCGATTGGAGTTTTGAAGTATCAAAACTGAAAAGTGGGGGAAGGTATGTAAAGACCCGACCTTTGGGTGCCGAAAAATTCTGGATTTTCTTTTTGGGTTTTCATAGAGGTGTAAGGTGTGGTGTTTTGTTATAACAAGTCCGTTAGTAAGAAAATCAATATAGGTAATTTAACATACAGCCAAATGAATAATTGATTGTGTTTACCATCGAAATTTGATTGTTAATCTAGAAGGGAGTAATTGATTTTGGTTTATTGGTTTATAACCTCTGAGATTGGTAATAAAGTCGAACAATTAATTAGCTAAATTATTTTATGGCCAGTGTTAATCAGCAATTGATAGTCTTGCATGATTACCTCTAGAAATTATTTAGAGTGTTGGGAAATCTGATTGTTTGAATCATTATTGATTTTTGGAGATGGAATATAACAATGTATATTGATGAAATAAAGGACTTGTTCACTGAGCACTGGAAGAGCAGGATGGGTTCGTGTTGTGTATAACGTGGAACAGCGAATCTTTTGACGTGTGTCGCTTGCGTTCACAGGCGCACAGCCCAGGGACATTTCTCGATGTCCCAAACTGGACACAACCTTTTCAAGGTGAATGGATAAAATTTGATACAGGTAGCCTAAACACACTCCCGGGCCAAGCGTTACACCCGTCTGTTTTCGACTGGCGTTTGGTCAAGTATGCATGTATTTATCTGCCAATTTCAGCGAAGGTTGTTAACAATATGGACAATACACTACTTAAATTATGTTATCCTCGGGCAACTCAAAATGAAGATTTTGGCCTTCGAATGTCATTGTCTACATCAAGATCCCGCTGGTAGGGCCGGCGCTGGGCAAGCTCAGCTTGTCGGTGCCTAATGTAGACATTGCCGTGGAAAACGAAGGCTAGCTTTTAAACTACGCTACCTATTGTTACGAAATTTATGTGTTACTTTTAAAAAATGTATATAGTGTCAGCTCGTAAGAGTAACCAGTCTTGAAATAAGTTATATTTTCAATAACACCACTTCTCCTGTGATATTGTGAGCGAGCAGCTGTACCGGAAATGCTCGCCGGTATAAACAGAAGACATACCTGGCTATTTACGCGCAGGGCTTAGTCAATTATGGACGTATTGGCTCCATATTTTCAACGAAGACTGACCATTAGTGACACTATTCACGTGTAAAATTTAGTTGCTATCTGAGTGTTTGATTCAGTGAAGGAACCGCCTCAATATCTGTGTTTACCATAACGTACGCCTGTAGGTGCAGTGATAAACAAGGGGCCGTCTCAACATTTACCATTGGAGGCCGGTGGGGGTCGCCTCAGAAACCCTATTACAACCAAGTTAGTACAGGCGAGATCAAATATTATATAATATGTATTCAAATGACATAAAACAATTCAGAATGATACAATGGAAAGAAAAAAAATAAATTTGTATCACACAATAATATATACAATATTAATAAATAATAAAATTAGATGGAATTAAATAAAAATAACGTGGGAAAACCAATGAAATATTTTTGCTGACAAATAGGTCAACTCGTTTCATTCAAATCACACAGTACTCAGATTTTTTAGGCATGAACAAACACACCATGTGATAAATGACAGAGATAATGTATTTTTGTTGACATATCATACAATACATCATTTATTCGTGATTTTTTTTCCCATCGAATCTCGGTTCTGCTATGATAATTGTGTCATCCATCCATTATAGTATTCAAAACAAGACTGGAGTCAGTCTGCTGTCCATAGTTTATTTCCAATATTGGGATCCTGGTAAGCCATATCTTTCCTTCTTCCCGGTCATGCTCGGTTTGGCTTTCAGGCTGGCATGTCGTCTCTTTTTTGGTCTTGGTGATATTTTTTCTTTCTTCTTTTCTTCATCTTTCAAATCAGCTTTGGCCTGTTCGATCGTCTGTGCTACTGGCGTGACCAGATTAATAATGGGTTTGTTAGGGTCCTTTCTTCTCTTGCTCCATTCGGGATTCTCATCCACGATGTACCATCCTGATGGAGAGTAAGGTATTTTTCCGTGGGTCATGTCCTCAAAGAAGGTCTCCCACTTGGACCAATCCTTCTTGTTTTTGATAATGTCTGACGTCATAGTGAGTTCTTGTAGTTTGTGTGACCACTCGTACACCTCTACTTATACTTTTTTCTACATCATGTGACTACATTGGAGTAACCTCAATATCCACGGACGTCTATGCTCGAGGGCAAATTGCAAAGCGTCTCGAAATGCAAACTTTTCCTGCTCCATGACTTGATGTATATAGAGCATGATGACTTGGCATGTACTCTGTTGTGCCCCCATTATGAACGTGTGCCATCAGTATGGTTCTCAGTTTTTCGGCATTCATTGGCGATGTTTCTTTTGGCATTGTCTTTTGTGCTTGTTTTAACCATTTGATTTTATCATTTTGATTGAAGCCATGAACTTTCTTTAAATGAATTGACAAGTAGAGTAACTCTTGTCTCCCACACCCTGGAACAGGGCAATTCTTCTTAATTCGTCCCATAATGATCTGTCAGTTCAAAGCAATTTTATGCTACTTATATGTTTTGGTAAAACATATTATACAGTCAATACATTTTGGTCAACACAATTTCCAGGTCAACACATTTTGGTCAACACAAATTTCAGGTCAACACATTTTGATCAACACAATTTCCAGGTCAACACATTTTGGTCAACACACAATATCCAGGTCAACACATTTTGGTCAACATGTTTAGTCTTCATCCTCCGATTAATCAGATTCTTCTTCTGATTCATAGTCTTGGATCAGTTTCTGAAACAAAAATTTTCTTTTCTTGAGAGCCATTTGCATGGCTTCTTGCCAATCCATGTCTTCTTCATCCATCAGATCGTCAATGGTTCTCTTGATGGTATTATGTATTTTGTTTTTCTCCAGGTTATGCAACACCCTCCACCATCTAGCATATTGAGATCTCAGTGCTTTGTTGTATTTTGGAAGCAAATCTTCCATAGCTTGCTCCTGTGCGTCATCTTGTGTTTTCCCATCATCTGTGTAGGAGTTCACTTTTGCATTGTATTCGTCTTCCATGTCCTCAAACGCTTTTTGAACAATGGGTTCAAATACTGAGTTATCACCATCCTCATGTTGCTTGCCACTACTCTCCTTCCTGCCAAATATGTCTTCATTCTCTTCATCCTCTTGATCACTCCAGTTCACCCAATTTATCTTGGATGGCTTTTCATCATCATCATCATCACTGTCCTCCATATGGAGTCTTTTATTGCCAGGTTTCTCAAAACACCACTTAACCAAGTGATGTTGTAATTCATTGATATCGGCAAATACAATTCCACAATAATTGCAGGACACCATATTTGGAGTGAGTTGAAAAGTGTTTGGATCTTCTTTTCTTTGTAATCCAGGTGGACCAAATCTATGAGTCTTCGTAGTCTCCGAGGGTTGGTATGTAGGTGTGTTGGGCTTCCACTTATAACTTTTGGTCCTCTCTTCCATCTGTATTGGTGGCTCAACCCTATTTACAATCTGTGGCATATCTTTTGTTCTGTCCGCAGGTAAGATGTTTGCCTTTAATCGGTCATGTTCAGGTGTATCTGGCTTCAAGTCCACAACTAAATACCCATAGGGTTCGGCTGTGGCTCTCTTATATTCCTCTAGCATGTAACAGGGTTTGTGAGGAAACATACACTGACTCATTGTTTTCACCTGTTGTTGATCTCCGGGCATATTGAACAATACCAAATAGTGGGCATTTCTCCGTATGGTCACTGTTTTGGGTTCGTAAAAGTTTTGCATGAGTACAATCACACTCAAGTTGCGATGATGACTGCCTTTAGTAAACAGGTCGGTGATTCTTTCATCTTTTCCCACGTCACTCATCAAGTCATCCAATACAATCAAGTTTCTCATACTGACATTCAAACAACTGTCATCTTCCAAGTGTGGTGGTATACCTTTGATAAACTCTATGCCTGGTATGTTTCTCTGCAATTCCTCATACATGGGTTGATTTTGGCCAAAACACCAAATTATACGTTGAGGCAGGGGATTAATGGTTTGGTCAGCTTGTTCTAAGATCTTCTTTGTCAAATGGGTCTTTCTAAAGCCTGAAGGTGCAGCTATCACCATGGTGAACGGGTGTTTGAATTGAAAGTTCCGTTCCTTTGGCTGTCGAAAGAGTGGCCCATGTCCCTCAAACAGTTGCCCAGCTGGTAGCTCAAAGTAGGGGCCCTGGTCCCTCAAACAGGGGCCCGTGGCTCCCAACAGTGGCCCGGATGGCCTCCAACCTATGCCCGCATGGCTGCCATCTGTGATCTTATGGTTGTTGTATGTTGTGGCATCCATCTGTGACTGTATTTGAGAGCACTGGCTGTTTAACCTGGGAGTTCTAACCATACTCTGAACTTCGTCATTGTTGTGGGACCTACTGACCTCGGCTTGCTTCAACCAGGGCTGTCTTTCTTCACTATTCATACCATGTGTATCACGTAGATGTGAATAAAGGTGTAACAGCCCATCTTTTCCACACAGGGGGCATTGCTTCCTTTTTCTCCCCATTCTAATTTGGTGTTTTGAGTATCTACTTTATGTCTACTTATAGTTTTTTTACTAAAGTCATAATCATGTTCCCACATACATAAGCAGAACAGCATAACAGAACAGCATAACAGCGTAACAGCATACAGAACAGCACACAGAACAGCACAACAGCATACAGAACAGCATAACAGCATACAGAACAGCACAACAGCATACAGAAAAGCACAACACGATACAGAACAGCATAACACCATACATAACAGCACAACAGCACCCACATCTTAGTATAACTAGACCCTTATCAGAAAATCCCCTATGCTATTTATAGAAAAAGTGGGGTGACTAATTCCATTATGTAAATTTCTAGTTTAAACTGGTTTTCAACACTTGTTGACCTTGGGGACTTCCCCTAATCTATTCATAGATAAAGCGACTAATCCCGTTATGCAATTTTCTGGTTCAAAAACTAGATTTGTTGACCTTATATCTATATTTATAGATAAAGTGGGGTGACTAATTCCGTTATGTAATTTTCTGGTTCAAACTGGTTACACTTGACTTAATTGTTGACCTTATCAGAAAATCACCTAATCTTTTTATAGAAAAGAGGCGTGACTGTAATCCTGTTATGCAATTTTGCATTATCAGCACACCTGTGTTGACTTATCCTGTTATGTAATTTTGCATTATAGATTGTATGTGAACATCTGTGTTGACTTATCCTGTTACGTAATTTTGCATTATATATTTTATCTGAACACCTGTGTTGACTTATCCGGTTATGTAATTTTCTGGTTCAATCTGGATCCTATATTTAATCCCTATTATGTATATTGCCCTTATCATAATTTAATCCCTACTATGTAAATGACCACCTGCATCCACTTAAACCTGATGACCTTATCAGATTGGACTTTCCCCTGTTCTAATTATGAATGTTGTGATTAATTCTGTTATATAATTTTCTGGTTCAAACTGGATCACCTATCTATTGACCCTATATTTAACCCCTATTATGTATTACCTGTTGTCCTTATCATATGATGCCATAATTTAAAACCCTGTTATCTAATGAACACCTGTGTCTACTTACACCTGTTGACCCCTTATCAGATTAATTTCTATTTATAGATCCATTTGACTTAATAGTCACGTTCTGACTCTGACTTTATCATGATCTATTTATAGATCCTTATGACGCTATAATCGTGTCTACTTACACCTGCTGACCCCTTATCAGATTAATTTCTATTTATAGATCCATTTGACTCTATAGTCACGTTCTGACTCTGACTTTATCGTGGGGGGGGGGGGTACTACTTAGATACCATGTTGTGTCTTGCTAGTCTTGTTTGGAAGAATCACGTGATTTTGGTAGCTGGTGGCCAAGTCTATGTATCTTGTGGCCCCGAGTTATTTGTCTGATTTTTCCCGAGGAACTTTAAAACACACAACCTTTCCCACCCTCTAAAACTTTCGACTGTTTCTCTAACTTTTAAAGTGTCGTTGTATGAATGCAGACATGTATTTGTCAGGACCACATGATCTTCAGAAACAACCATCTTACGTGCTGTTTCAGTTCTGCGAAACGAACCTTGCAAGTCGTGCTAGTATCCTTATCAATTTGCAGTTAAAAAGCTACTTAAATAAAAAGGTCACTTTGAATCTTAGTCGTGTGTATTCACTACTTTTTTGTTTCGACAGTTGCATAAATATTTTGAATATCTGTGTTAACAATAAGCTCATTAAACTATGTCGATAGTCATCATCTTATCCTAGATAGGGATCTCTGACGGAGTAGCGTTGCCACATACCTGATATACCAGCGCCCGTTGCACAGAAGTCAAAAGTAGATTGTAAGTGCTTAGCACGTGCAGTCAGTGGTTGTGTGCGTCAAATTGCAGTGTGCGGAGATAGTGTCAGCAGGGCAGCCCGTGAGGTTGGTCAGCAGACCCCTCCCCACCGCTCCTCCCAAAGGAGTGCTCGTGCGGACCGCGTGCGCCGGGATATGTCATACGGATCTACACTATATCAATGATGAGGCAGACCTGGGGAAAGGCAAAATTTTCTGCCATCGCGACATATTAGGTACAGCTGAGAGTTTCTTTTTTTTTCTTCTATTTTACTGTTTCTTTGGCAATAATGTATTTCAGTTCAGCTATACATACAGTAAAAGCTGTCAATAGGGACACCTCGAAAAGGGGGGCACCTCAAATGGGACACGTTTTCATACCAATAATACCACAGTAAAAGGGACACCTGTCTATTGCTTACTGGGGACAATAATAGCTGAAACTTTACCTTTAAATGGCTACACCTCTTTTTTTTTCCAATGGGGAGAACCAATGTTTTTTTTCATTGAGTCAGTATAACAGTTTATTCATGAACCTGTTACAGAAAAACCGCTCCATTGTTCAAGGAATTGTGTACAGAGATGCCTGCCCTACTTGAAGAAACTTATAAAATCCACAGTCACAGGTCTATGAATATAATTCTGTTTGATCTGACCCTTACCAGGTATGCTGACTGTAATAATATAAAATCATTATCAGGAAAACTTGCTCTTTAAAGCGGGGGCAGCGATGGAACTGGGTAAATTCCGTGATGCGTCCAATATATATGTACAAGTAATCCGTCATCCTTATTTGCAAAGATAATATGTATACGTTAAAAATCAAGTATCTATAATTGATATTTCGTGATTTGTGTCCTCCACATCAAAACTAGAGATAAACCACTTACCGGGACAAAACTCTACAAAGTGTAAGGATAAGTACATTATACATGTTACACATACACAATGTAAAACATAAATCTTGTCGCGGTATAATCAGTGAAAAAGAGACATTACCACTGTTTGTATATACAAATGATATTACATGATTATCAATTTAGCATGATTGTATACTTATGGCCATATAATACCAATCAGACCAGATAAAAAGACACTATGTATCTCCATGTATTTATAGGGTCCCTTCCATAAACGCTCTTTTCACCTTCCTGGCCTCTGTTATGTATTTTTTGCTTGCTGCATAAAAAGGCCACCTCACTTTATCCCCGTGATCGCAAGCAAGATCACCAAGCAGGAGAGACAATTTAGAGTTTAGGGTAGACGCAGCAAAAATTTCCCAGATGTACCTTTTGTTAGTCCTTGATAATTCGATACCTAAGCATTTCCAAATTTCTCACTATCTATGACTTTTTTCCATCTTGAAAGATCCTCTTGGATCCCCAGACATCCGGTTCTTGCTTTAAATTTTAAACGTGCACTTTCGAAATATTTCATGGTAAATAAATAGTTTTCCCCGAATGAAGATCTCTTCAAGATTTTATAATTTGACAAAGATGCTTTGATATCGATCACGCAGAGAAATCTGTGTACATGATTATCAATGCTTAATTTCTTGAATGAAAGGAGCCAGTCTCCATCTGTTCTTTGGGACTCACCTGAGATGCTTGAATAAACACATCAATGCTTAATTCCAATCAAATTTCTATTGAGATAGAAGTAGCACTCTCAGTTGGCAATTTAATCCCCTGAGATCAACCCAAAGACTGAAACAAATGTAACAAACATGTAAACATGTAGAATTTTTTCTTGTCTTTTCATAGCTTATAAACTAAAGTTAAGTGCAGGTATATGCGCATGTGTGTACACATGTCTAAAATGGTCAATCTGAGTTTGTGTCATTTCGTACAAATACATGTACATGGTCAGGTATCCCCAATTGGGACTTCAAGTACCGCATCCTGATAATAGGGACGCATTGCTAGTAGGCACACTCTTTGTTGGTCCCAGCGGTGTCCCTATTAGACAGGTTTCACTGTGTATATATATTGATCATGGTTATATCTAAGTTTCTATTCCACATGATATGTCAAAACGAAAACAACAGGACAAGGATAACCTACTTATATAGGCCATGAGATTGGGCTTTTAGATGCCATTCCTATGTTCTCAAGTACCTATTTGCGTGACATACGTGTTAATACGAATACGATACTGAATCTCTTATCACAAAATTTCAAGGGTTAACACAATTGCTACTTGTAACCATATCATGCATGTAACGTTGGTTTATGGTTGTTCTCCATTTATCACGGGTGTTAGTGTACATCTGGCTAGTTCAAGTGACGTTCGCCTTTGAAAAAACAGATCATTTTCATAAATCTAGCCAGACCATAAACTGGTTGGGTAGCCTTTACTACTTGCCATCCCCATTTACGTTTTCATGCCTTTTTCTTGCAATTGTTCTCCAATATTACAAGAAAAATGAGCGATATTCGGTCGTTACATACACATTTTGTGAAGCGGACAGATAAAGCATAAGTCGAAATTGTTATGGTGTTTATTTATCTAACTTAAATAGGTAAACGTATGCAAAGTAAAAATAGATGAAACAAATCAAAATTTTTACCCCTGTCGCCCCCTTCTGGATCTTTCTCCAGAATAAGAGGCGCTTTTATACACACACAGAGAGCAAAAAATCTATCGTTTTCCGATCACTATTTGTACCCTTTGCAACGGGCATTAATGGGGCGAAGTTACATCGGTGATGCATCTAGGATATTATCAATGATATCAATCGACTTAATGTTAAATGTTAGTAAGATTTTCATATGATAAAAATTTGACAGAGAAAAATTATTCCCCAACATATTCAGAAGATCAGGGCAAGTATTTATTTTACACTGGAGCTAATTGCTATCACAATGAATGGTTTTCCTGTGGCATTAGACTTAAGTTCAGTTTAATGCCCGTCATACATGTATGTGGTATATGCAGAGGTACATGTACAGTTCTACACGCCTTCGTGAGTTTTCCCATCGCGGAAAACGTCGCTTGTTCTATATGAAAATATAATAATACCAAATATTGTGATAATAATGTGGTTTACAAAAAGAATTTCAAAGGATTCTGAGAAGTTGGAATGTGGGATCCATATGATCAAAACAATTATAACACACATGTCCCACAAAACCAATGCAGAGTACAGGCAGGCTACACGAATTTTTCTTGATATTACCTTTGATGAATGTCGGTGTGCGCAGAGTGGCTATCTTTCCACACACAATATTTAAAAACAGAATGTACCCAAACTTTGCCCAGATTTAAAAATAAAGGATCCTGGGCACAGCTTCTCTCACTGAGTTTTAAAGTAAGGAATAGTTCTCCAAAAATGTGAATACGAGGCTCACCTACGTAATACGTATTAATAAGTATTAAGTAAGGATGACAGGACGTCCCATCTTCTGACAACAAGAATACAATTTTGGTACCAGCCGTAAAGCTGCAATATGAACAAAAAGCTTGCCATTCTGTCTCTGGCTAAGTGCTGTGAAGTATTGTAGCAATTATGGGATCCAAAGCGGCAGCTGGATTTCGATAGCCGAGTATGAGTGTACGGTTGGCGTAACTTTGTTTACTTGAGTAATTTCCTTAATTCATATATAGCATAAAAAACGCAGACAAACTGTAACACCAACTTCTGACGATCATTTATGGAAGTCTCGTAAAAATATCCAACCATAAATACCATTAAATCAAAGAAAATAAATTAATTCGTACACTGGGCAGTAAATTTAAGTAGAGAGTAAAACTGTGGACTTATGGAATGGGAACACTAGCAAGAGAAAGACTACAGATTCATTTATTTCCATACTGGGCCCAAACACGTTAAGGGGGTGGGGAATTGAATGGTAATTAACTTATGGCAAGGTAAAAGAAGAGGGCCATCATGATCCTGTGCTCAGGTGGCCATGATGATGATGGTGATGATGATGATGATGATGATGATGATGATGATGATGATGATGATGATGATGATGATGATGATGATGATGATGATGATGATGATGTGCGACCTTGGGAATAATCTCAAGGTCACGCATACACTGTCCAGGTTTAACCTTTCGAGGAGGCCATGATCATATGTAACATCAACGTCCTAGCTGAAATAAATTTCAGATTATCAACTGAATAACCAGTTTGACATTTCAAGGTCACTCAGGGTCAAAATTAAGATGTCAAAATTCACTGTACTAATTGAAAGCCCATAGGTATTTTCCTATAGATGTTTAATAGTAACCATAGGCCTAGGATACACCATCATTAAAGGTAAAAGCCAATATGTAAAGTTTGCCGTGTCCGCAGAAAATGAAAAGAATTCAAATTCAAAATTCATTGAAATACCCAAATCATAGGAGTATGAGCATTTGAATGTATTTGCAACAGACCCACTCAAGGTATATTCCACTGAATTTGGTCAGTGGTTTTGGAGAAGATGTAGCAAATGTAACTTATTCCAAAATGGGGCTCTAGGGTGGGTAATAAAGGTATGTGTGACGGCTATCATGTCTGCCTTCCCTAAAGGTAGGTTACACACACATACACACAATCACACACACACACACATATATATATATATAATATATATATATATATACATATATATATATATATGTATGCATATATATGTAACAGCAAGCATATCGAGAATGCGTGGATATCAACATATAGGTGCCAACAGTGAAAACAATTACTTTTAAAGTAGGCAGTTTGGTAATATGACACTTATTCCTTTTCGGAAGCAGATAATCTTGTTTCGTATCTGCGGTGACGTCACTATAGGTCCATGAAGAAAATTTGTTATGCGTACATATGATGCTTTTCCTCATCCTCAACTCACCTCAGCTGAATTTACGTATTCAAAATGAAGCTGGTGTTTTTTCTGCTTACCATACTGACAATAATCTAGTAATTTTTCAAAGTGAATCTTGACTTTAATTGCGCTGCATAAAACGCTCTGACAGTCTGTTTATCACAGTGGTTTTGTGTTTAATTGTGAAATTTCGGACGATTTCAAAGAATTAAGTTTTGTCAGCAAGAGGTACACATGGGCAAGACACAGTGAGTTCGGAGCCATATGGTGTCTTTACATCCCGAGCATCCCGAGAAGCATCCGCACCCCAATTTCCTATCCTTTGTTCTTACATTCACGATCGGAGGTGTATGTTATTATGTCTGGGTGCCAATCCAGACATTTTGTTTTTCCAGGCATTCTTTCTTTCTTTCTTTCTTTCTTTCTTTCTTCTTTATGACCAGATTTGTCCGAACTTTTTCTCGGACCTTATTATTCCGAAAACCACCAAACTTGCCATGGCGACTGACCTACCAGTGAAATTAGGCACCTAACTTGGAATAGTCATGATGTTTAAAATTATGCAGATTAGGGAAAATTAAAATTTTGAAAGCTCCGTATCTTCCAAACTTTTGCAGATAGGCACAAAGTTCTAACTTACACTTGTAGGTTTGAGACATCTGTCAATGAACAGTGAACAAAAGTTCTAGAAGTGCAACAGAATGTGGAAAGTTTGAAGTTTTTTAGCCATGTTAATTGTCTGAATATATTCTTGTGGAAAGGGGAAAAGGGGGCACAATGTGTTAAATATAAAATGATTTGTTATATTGACACAAAATAATTTAGACCATAATTATAAATTATACATGATGTCAAGTCAGATTCATATGTTGAAGTATTAATGGAACAATCATCACTCAATACTGTTTGTATAAAAAAGCTCATAATCACCATGCAAACCCTGTTAAGGGAAATGCATGTTTGGATCCAGTGTGGCTACAAAATAGTTCTGCTCACTGCTGATTGGCTGAAGATCAGGTTTCAGACAGGGTCCACTGAATATGCAAGCCTGCTCTTATACAGTGCCCCACGGGGTTTGCCTCAGCACTGGACATGCTTGTATGTTTACACAGCCATGTGTGTGGAGGACGATGGGAGGCAAGTTGGTGACAGGCACTTTCCAGCTTGGATAACTGTCAGGCCTTTTTTCCTTGTGGCTGGTGGCTCAGGGTCCCTGTCCAATTGTCAAGGGCCGTGTGTCTGCTGAACAGGCAACAATAGCATCACCTTGATCAGGGACCTACATGTGATGAATTATTCTGCTATAAAATTTGAAAGAGGTGATGACTGGGCTCTCTCTCCCTCCCCCTATCTCTCCCCCTGTTTATGTCTGGTTGCCATGCCTTTCTTTCTTTCTTTCTTTCTTTCTTTCTTTCTTTCTTTCTTTCTTTCTTTCTTTCTTTCTTTCTTTCTCTGTATCTCTCTCTTCTTTCTTTCTTTCTTTCTTTCTTTCTTTCTTTCTTTCTTTCTTTCTTTCTCTTTCCGCCAAATTTGTCCGGAGCTTTTCGCTGGCACCGTGCAAGCTTCATTGTTTCAACTTGGAATGGTAATACACCTAGTAGGTAAGTTGTCTCTCTGATTTGGAATAGTCATGATGTACAAAATTATGCTTATCAGGGGCAAGTAAAATTTTAAAAGGTCCATATCGTCAAAGCTATTATAGATAGATACAAAATTCAACGTTCGGCATTTAGGTTTGTGACATCTGCCAATCTAATGGACAGTAAACAAAAATTGTTATATTTTAAATTATGCTAATTAATCCACTTCGAAAATTTAAATCTTGAATATCTTCAACACTATGATAGATAGAGATGCCATTCCAATTCTATATAGACGTTCATGATAGAGGTGCATCCAATGAACCATGAACCAAACTTGTAGGAATTGAATTTATGCAAATTAGATGATTACCTGAAATTTAAACTTTGAATATCTTCAAACATATTATAGATAGATATGCGATTGTAACTTCTGCAAATAGGATTTTGCTATATGCGCATCCAATGAACCATGAACCAAAATTGTATGATTTGTATTGATGCAAATTAGGTGAATACACAAAATTTAAATCTTGAATGTCTTCAAATTATTACAGATAGAGATGTTATTTCAACATCAATATATAGGTTTGGGCAAATGGGTTTTTGCCTGGTGCTGTCCTTTTTGACCTTGAGTGACCTTGAAAGGTCAAATGAAGGTCACACACAATGGAAATTTTTGCATGTGGAAAACGGTACACTTTAGGGCCACGGTTACTATTAAACATGAATAGGAAATAGGCTTTCATGTGGTGCTGTCTTTTTGACCTTGAGTGACCTTGAAAGGTCAAAGCAAGGCACACAGCATTAAAATCTCTGTATATGGAAAACGGTGCACTTTGGGGCCATAGTCACTATTGAACATGAGCAGGAAATGACATATAGGCTTTCATCTGGTGTTGTCTTTTTTGATCTAGAGTGACCTTGAAATGTCAAAGCTAGACATGTCTACCTATATCATCCTGCAACACTTTTCACCAAATTGGCCATACTGCTAACATGCCATTACACATTTGGAGCTTATGTCACAGCTGCATACATTGCATTGCAGTTTATCCAGGCACCCAGGTTGATTTGCTAACAAGCAAATCAAATTTTGTAGTCTGTACAAGTTTTTCTTGCAGTGAAGGAAATAGGGCTCCGACTAGCATTTATTATGACGAACCAGTGAGCAAATATTAGTATATAGACATTGCTATCTCAAGAAGTCTTCACGCCCGTATTTGCTAAATATGTGGCTTCCCATTGTAACCTAATTTTGGTATGCGACATATCCATATACACTCAAGTGTCCACACATCAAGTTTCGCTAGAGTTATCCCACGCCCACTTGTCAAAGTGTGTGTGTCAACAAACACTTTTCTTTCTTTCTTTGTTTCCTTGTTTCTTTCTTTCTTTCTTTCTTTCTTTCTTTCTTTCTTTCTTTCTTTCTTTCTTTCTTTCTTTCTTTCTTTCTTTCTTTCTTTCTTTCTTTCTTTCTTTCTCTCTCTCTCTCTTTCTTTCTTTTTTTCTTTGCCAGTGAATTTTTCCGACACTTTTCTTTGACACTATTGTACATAGAAACTTCAAACTTGGCATGATTGGACCTCCGCTCAAGTAGCTTTATCTTTCTATGCAGTGGAATTATGCAAATTAGGGGTATTTGGAATTTTTAATCTTGAACATTTTCAAAAATTTAATAGGTAGTGATGTCATTCCACTAAAGGGTTATTGTCAATTGTGCATCTAATGAATTAAAAACAAAAGTTGTTGCAAATTAAATTATGCTTAGTACCACCATTGGAAATTTCAAATCTTGAATAACTTCAAAGCTATGATAGATAAAGATGCCATTTCAACTTTCACTCCTGTGTTATGGCCTAGTGTGCATCTGATGAATTGGTAACGAAGGTTGCACAAATTTAAATTATGCAAATCAAGGGCATTTGTATTTTCAAATCTTGAATATCTTCAAAACTATGGGCACCAGACAGATTTGTTCAGCTCTCTGATGGATGGTGATACCTGGTGAGAGAAATTTAAAATGTAATTGCGTCTGAAGGTTGACTCTGTCATTAAAATATAATGGTTACACAGACTGTAATACTGGGGTACTCATTATACACTGTCGCAACCTTGTCGTACCGATCATACACTACAGTACAGCAGCACCCATTGTACACTGTCGTAACATTGTCGTACCGATCTTACACTTAGTACTGAGGTGCCCATTGTACACTGTTGTTACATTGTCGAACAGATCATACACTGTTGTACTTGGAGTACTCATTGCACATTGTTGTACCGATAATACACTGTAATACTTAAAAACCAAGTGTATATTGTCATACTAATAAGCTCTAAAGACACACGCACTAATTTGCTATGCAGCAAATCATTCTTTCTAGTTTGTCATTTGTAAGTTTTCTTGTGTTGTAAATACGGCAGACACAGCATTTTCTGTGAGGAGGTCAAAGGTCAGGTTCGCAGTGACCTAATATTGGTACGTGATCCGTTGCTATCAGTGGTAGTACATGTGCTTCAAGTTTGGTATCTGTGAGTATTAGGGTCTATAGGATTAGGAAAGGTCAGAATTAGCTCTGAAGTGTGTATTCGCCCCAATGCACACCCGAATACACAGATATTTGGAGGGTTAGAGCTGTGTATTCCCATTAGTTTGTATGTTGAAGTAACCTTTAATAATCTGGTCACTTTAGTAGCTCTGGTTATATGATTTTTGAGAGGTATTTAGTTACGCATGTGCAGTTGTTTTTCAAGTTATTCAGCTGCAAATTATAATGTAAAGTGATGGGAATACACAACCCTAGCCCTCCAGTGACTGCAATGCCCTCTTTTAGATAGGGCTAGAACCTTCTGTTCTTGTCCTTGCCCAATTTACCCGGGCAAGCATTTTCGGACTGAAGGACGGTAGGCCGGAAGGGGTACAATCATACAGTTGCCCCTTTTCCGTTTGGGGGCTGAAAACGTCTATCGTTGTCACCAGAAGTTCGAACCCGTGATCCATTCTTTAATTGATAAGTAGATGATTTTCGAACCCGTGGTCCATTCTTTAATTGATAAGTAGATGATTTTCACCTGCGACATAGCATGTCCGGTGTACTGAATTGACAACTCCCTCCTTTCTGTGTTTTAAAACAGAAAACAGATTTTTTTCGACCAGGGACAGAAACTGAACGATGATGTCACAAGTGACTCCTTTTGCACACAACAATGTTCCAAGATAGTTGCAAACACAACACGCACAAATTTTGGAATTCAATAATAATGATAATAATAATAATAATAATAATAATAATAATAATAATAATAATAATAATAAACAACGACAAAAACTACAAGAACAAAACAAGAACAAGAACAAGAACGACGACAACAACAGTACTACTACTACTATTACTACTACTACTACTACTACTACTACTACTACTACTACTACTAAATTTTGGGCTTATTTGAGTCCAAAATGAAGAGCCCAATTTTGCTTTACCAGGGCGCCAACTTCTTTTGTTTTGAAAGAAAAATACATAACATGTTAGCTTGATTAATGAACAGCTATACTAGCAATGTTCATACTGAACAATTCAATTAAAACCTGGTTACGTTTTTGTTCTTAATCCAGGCTTACATACTGTATTGTCTCAACAATTTGTTGGCTGTTGTAGAGCCCTTAACCTACCCTTACCTACTATATTGGCACACAACATCTTGCTTGCGGTCAAGTGCAGAGCACGAACACAAGCACTATTTCAAATCCACACACTTTTCATTATTCAGCCAGTCTCGGCTTGATTTATTACTATAACCTCACATTGTCCCGCCTTACGTTCACCACAAGATGATTAATTACACTTCATTGGGTTATAAATGTTTATTACATGCATGTAGTCATTGGATCTGTAACTATGTTGCAGAGTGTAACATCTTTTGTTACTTCTTATTGACATGTATACTATGCACAGTACTTCAGGAACTGCGCATACAGTCGCCATATATAATTTTTATTTGGTTTTTTTTTGCGCTTAAGAGACAAGTTCACTGGTGTTGTGGTTGGTCATGAGATTTCTGGGACGGTTGTGGCGCTGGGGGAGGAAGTGGAGAGAAATGTTGGGGGCATCCAGGTAGGAGACCGTGTATTGGTGTACCCATGGACGGGCTGCCTGGTATGTACCCCGTGCAAGGCCGATATGGGTAATCTCTGTGATGCTGCAGAGTGGCAGGTAGCCGATGTATGCAAAGGTCGGAGGGATGGTGGTCATGCTACACATGTACAAGTGCCAGAAGTGCGCTTTGTGATCAGAGTACCGGATACCGTTTCCACAGAGGTAGCGTGTATGCAGCCCTGTGGCGCTCTCACGGCGTATTCTGCCCTCATACAATAACAGGAATCGCTGGAAGAAGCCAGCAGGATGTACAAAAGAAATCCGAGACTCCTTATCATTGGAGCAGGTGGGTTGGGTTTGTGGTGTGTGCAGATGACAAAGATGTTGAATTCCTCCATAAAAATCACTGTGGCAGACGTTCAAGCTGATAAATTGGCCACAGCCACTGATATGGGGGCTGATCACGTGGTGCAATGGGACCCCCAGCAGACAGAGGCTCAGCTGATTTCCATGATGCTAAGCACTGCAGGCCTGGGGAAAGAAAAAGACATTGATTCAGTCATTGATTTTGTTGGTCGTCCAAGCACGCTGCAGGTTGGCTTCAATGTGATTCGGAAAGGTGGAACTTTGGTGCCGGTGGGTCTGTATGGTGGCGCCCTTAACATCCCGGTCCCTACACTCATCACCAGATCCATCAAAATTAAGGGCAATCGAACCGGTACTTTGGTGAAACTTCGGGATCTTGTTGCGCTTCTGGCAGTAAATCCGGTAAAACCTCCACCAATCGAATTTTTCAAGTTGGCAGATATCAATGAGGCAATGGATAAGCTGAGAGCTGGCAAAATACCAGGAAGAGCCATTATACAATTTTGATTTTTTTGTCCTGAAACCTTTTGAATATTATCCGATTTTTACGAATTTTTCTTTTGAACATATAAAAGTGATTGCCATTATATCAGTAAAAGATGCATTATCCATGATACAACAGTTCTTTCAAAATATTGATATTGATGTCTTATTTCTAAATGGACGATTAAAGGCTCGTAATAGTGGTATGCCAATATTAAAATATTATTCCATGTGGTTGATCACCGATATTTCGATTTAACAATAGTTAACGTTGAAAGTGATTAAACATCGTAACAAAGTTACTGCTAACCACTTTTATCATTTCCGATGTTATAGGATCACGTGGTGTATCTCATCTTTCCATGGGCATCAATAGCAGGAGGTTTTGCAACCAGCACATTCACATACACACAGACACAGACACAGACAGACACAGACACAAACACAGACACACACAGATACACACACAGTGGGTAAAGACAAAGAGTCATTTGCAAATGAGGGCATGATAAAGGCATTTTTATATGGGCCTACATCATCTTTCAGTCTAGAATGTGCCATCTTCATGCCAGGAGGTCAAATTCTTCTTGCCCGGAAACTTTTTAAAATTGTACCCTCGATCTTACCCATATCTCAACCCGTCACAACAGGGATCCCAGCCATAAGGATCCAAGTAGTAGGGAGGGCACTAAGATTGCACCTATTGTTATAGGATTATAGTGTCAGGTGCTGACTCAGCAGGTTTTGTGGGAAGCCCTGTTGGAGTCACGATCTATATTTAGAGGGTGTGACATCACATAGACTGTATAAAAGTGCTCTCAAGGCATTTGGTACAACAAACAAACATATCTCATGGTGTGCATTTAGATGTACACTCTGTAAGCATCTGTAAGTCATGAAAGAAAGAAAGAGAAAGAGAGAAAGAAGAGAGCAAGAAATAAACAGAGAAAAAGAAAGATTGAAAGAAACTTCTTTTGTATACACTACTGAGAAAGAAAGGAAAAAGAAAGAAAAAGAACAAGAAAGAGAAAAGAGAAAGAAAGAATTCATGCTGAATATGCAGTTCACCACATGGATTTGTTTACAAAGCATACCTGAAGTGTTAACATGGATCAGTGCCCTTTGACCTCGGGGAAGGCTGCACTGACAACAGAGTACTAATGTTGTGTTTAGCTGTCTAAAATGTGAATATGTTGGAAACAGCCTGTCTGCCTTCACCTGCTTGTCGAAAATGGCTCATCTGGTGTCAAACTATTCAATATATGATGTCCGTATCGTCATGGTATAAATCTGGGCCCCTATTTACTGACCATCAAGTTAGAGTCACCATACATTAATTTAATTCAAACGTATTCATTTAAACTGGATAACCTACTGGTACATAAAATTCTAAATTACAGGCTGTCCAGACAGATAGACACACAGTAATATATACAATACACACAGGACAATAGAATCAATAATATACAGTTAATATGTACCGAAAAAAAAAAAAACGTTTAAGCAAAATTTACATTCAATCCGAACACAAAACGCGTGGCATCAGGTATAAATTTATGGCACTGTTCCATGAAAATAAAACGTTTACTGACAACGAAGCTAAAGGCCAAATTCTAAACGATTTCTTTCTTGACCAAACCAAAGTTCATGATACAACGTGCCAACCAAATAATCCAGTTTTTTTAATGCATATTAATGATATTGTAAACATTTTACATCATCGATACGACTTTTTGCAGATGACATAACTCTTTTTATTACGGTGGATGATGCCAATACTGCGACCAATATTCTTAACACTGACGTACAGGAAGTGGAAGCTTGGTCACAGCAGGGGCTGGTATCCTTCATTCCGACAAAAACCAAGAGCATGATATTTTCTAAGAAAAGAAATCATTTACAGTACCCTGATTTAGTCTTTATGGAAAGTACACTGCCACAAGAAACCGATCACAAACATCTTGACCTCACCATTCGTTCTGATTTAAAATGGTCTAGTCATATCAAGGAATTGTTTACTAAAGGAATGAAAATGGTCGATATTTTGAAATATTTGCAATTTCGGTTTCATAGGCAATTTCTAGAAACACTTTATCTTTCTTTCGTAAGACCTCTCCTGGAATATGGGGCAGTAGTCTGGGACAATTGTACTTTACAGGAGTCCACGCAGTTAGAAAGCGTTCAACTTGATGCAGCCAGAATTATTACTGGTGCAAGTGCTGGTACTAACCACAGTCTTATCTATCAAGAATCCGGCCTCGAAAAATTATCGTCAGGTTGGGAAAAAAGCAAATTCATTCTATTCTTTAAAATGATGAATGGTGAGACTCCCCCCATATCTACAAAATCTTATTCCTGGCCATGTTAGTTACAGAAACAGGTACAGCATCAGATTGGGTTCTAGATTGTCCCATATTAGATCACGAACGGATTTATTTGACTCTTCCTTTCTCCCATCTGTTGCTCGACTGTGGAACAATGTACCCACTGAAGTATGTAACTCGGAAGACCTTGCAGAATTCAAGAAAAACCTAAATCAGGAAACTGAATGTGTCAATAAACTGTTTTACAGGGGCGGGAGACGACATGCTGTGTTCCATGCACGTCTGCGTATGGAATGCAGCAGTTTGAAATCTGATTTATTCAAAAAAAGTCTTGCAGGTTCTCCCAGGTGTGCCTTCAGTAGCTTTAATGAAGATGTTTTCCACTACTTTTGTGAATGTTGTTTTTACATCAATCAGCGAAACACATTACACAGCAAAATTATTCCTTTTGCACCCTTCGCTACTCAAACATTACTTTTTGGCTCCAAAACGTGTATTTTACCACAAAATGAAATAATCTTTGACGCTGTACAGAACTATATCAAAACAACAGGCAGACTGGGAGCAGTCATATAGGTTGCTACATGCAACATAATTATTTAGCTAAGTACTAATTAATTTGCTGGCGATATACCTGATACACGAGGACGTACCTTAACCATCTTTCCCTATCTGTGGCGTCTTGTCTCGTTTCTTTTACTCAAGCTTGTGCGGCAGTGCCACTCTATCTGTCTTTGAAATGAAACGTGACGTATGCCTTGTCTGATGTTGTTATCCAGTTTTTTCTCTCTACCTCTCTATGTGTAAGAGGAATTTATATAGGCCTGCGCCCTGTTTTCCAATTGCTTTCTTTTGAAATAAAAATATGTTTAAACCAAATTTTATGTCCATTCAAAGCGTTTGGTAGCTGATACTGACAGGTTCTTCTTCTAAAATTCATCAGGGAAATCAGTCCATATTAAAAAGAAACAAACAAACAAAACAAATAAACTCACAGAAAAGTCTCTAACTTCGAATATTATACATAAATTTGCGCTGGCTTCACAAATATCGATTCATCCATGCTGGAGCACTGCAGCTTTGGAATTCTATGAGTCTCAGGTTCAACAGCTGAATGTGTAACAAAGTGTCATTTCACTGTATCAATCCCTGAAGTCTCTCGCAACTGGTCCGTGCAGTAAAACAGCTATGTAAAAAGCCAGCCAATTGGCACCTGCATTAGAGGTTCAAGTTTGAATGTATCGAGGCGAAATTGAAATTCTGTGAGGACAGAGTGTTTTCGTTGTAATGTATATATGTATATTTATGTATATAAAGTAAACAATAGAACAAATTGTGTTAACCATTCTGAAAACGACACAAATAGGCGAGGAGCACATATCATGTCAACTCGCTTGCAGAAAAAACAATACATTTTTTGTGTACACCTGTAACAAAATTTGTCCACGTACCCGCCCTCTTGCATAAATAACCAATGTGCGAGTATACAGGAGCAATGGTTTAATTGGCCTGTTAATAAATGAATACACAAGTCACGCCCCAGTAGTCTTGCCTGATGTCGTGCAAGGGTGTGGGTATTTTACAAAGAAATAGGCTAGGAAGATGTACATTTTTCCAATAAAACTGCCCACAGATACCAGGGATACATTTTGTAGGAGAAATGTTGAAAAGAAAGATTTTCATTCACACTTATTGCTTTACACACTTTACTTCTGAAATGCTATGTCAATGGTGGGATATTAATTTTATGCAGATTGATCAAAGTTTGCCCGACTTTCTATTGTTCTACGTATTCACTCATGCATTTCATGCACATACACTATTCGGTAAGCAGACACCTTATTAGGTATTGTTTATCTTAAAATATGCGAAGCAATGCTCATATTTCATTGTGAATGTTCCTTTTGTGAATATCAAATATTTTTAATTCAGTAACTAGTGTACTGGTCCCAAATATCTACGAGAACGGAAATCAGTGGAGAAGACAGCGGGAAATTTGGTGCGAAGACACACATTTCTTGCTTTTGCCTGTATGACAGGTTCACATTCACATGACAAAACACTAGGTATATGCAGTGGGTACACAAGGTGTCTTTATTTGTATTTAACGGCCTTTACACAAAATAAATGCCATACTATGTACACAGTGATGACGGTTTTTTTTTTTTTGATTAAATTCGAAAGAGTTTTAATCATTGATAACCATGATCATTAAGCCTACATTTGTTTTATTTTGTCTCAAAGCCCATTGGGCTCATTCCATCATTCTTTTCAGCATAGTCAGTTTGTTTTTTTATCATAATCATACTACTACTAGTACTGCTAGTACTGCCATTAATAATAATAATAGTAATAATAATAATAATAATAATAATAATAATAATAATAATAATGATAATGACCTTGGAAACTAGGTCGAGGTCACCCATCTTTAAACTTTGCCCAGCTTTTGACTAGAATGATGCACCTGTACAGTATCAAAGTCCTAGCTCAAAACCTTCTTGAGTTATTGTGCGGAAACCACAGAAATTCTACAATCTCTCTGTGACCCTGAAATCTGGGTCAAGGTCACCCAGCTTCAAACTCAACCAAGCCATAACATAGAGAACCATAAAGCTGTGCAATATAAAAGTTCTAGCTCCAAGGTATAAGTTATCATGCAGAAAGCATGAAACCATATTTAGTAAAGTGGCTCTATGACCTTTAAAATGAGGTCAAGGTCACCCATTTTCAAACTTCGCCTGGGTCTGTATGGTGGCGCCCTTAACATCCCGGTCCCTACACTCATCACCAGATCAATCAAGATTAAGGGCAATCGAACCGGTACTTTGCTGAAACTTCGGGATCTTGTTGCGCTTCTGGCAGTAAATCCGGTAAAACCTCCACCAATCGAATTTTTCAAGTTGGCAGATATCAATGATGCAATGGATAAGCTGAGAGCTGGCAAAATACCAAGAAGAGCCATTATACAATTCTGATTTTTTTGTCCTGAAACCTTTTGAATATTTTCCGATTTTTACGTATTTTTCTTTTGAACATATACAAGTGATTGCCATCATACCAGTAAAAGATGCATTGTCCATGATACAACAGTTCTTTCACAATATTGATATTGATGTCTTATTTCTAAATGGATGATTAAAGGCTCGTAATAGTGGTATGCCGATATTAAAATTTTATTGATTGTTTTTGTTCTCCCATGTGGTTGATCACCAATATTTCGATTTAACAATAGTTCACGTTGAAAGTGATTAAACATCGTAACAAAGTTACTGCTAAGACACATTTCTGATGTTATAGGATCACGTGGTGTATCTCATCTTTCCACGGGCATCAATAGCAGGAGGTTTGGCTACCAGCACATTCATATACACACAGACACAGACACAGACACAGACACAGACACACACAGATACACACACAGTGGGTAAAGACAAAGAGTCATTTGCAAATGAGGGCATGATAAAGGCATTTTTATATGGGCCTACATCATCTTTCAGTCCAGGATGTGCCATCTTCATGCCAGGAGGTCAAATTCTTCTTGCCCGGAAACTTTTTAAAATTGTTCCCTCGATCTTACCCATATCTCAACCCGTCACAACAGGGATCCCAGCCATAAGGATCCAAGTAGTAGGGAGGGCACTAAGATTGCACCTATTGTTATAGAATTATAGTGTCAGGTGCTGACTCAGCAGGTTTTGTGGGAAGCCCTGTTGGAGTCACGATCTATATTTAGAGGGTGTGACATCACATAGACTGTATAAAAGGGCTTTCAAGGCATTTGGTACAACGAACAAGCATATCCCATGGTGTGAATTTAGATGTACACTTTAAGCATCTAAGAGTCATGAAAGAAAGAGAGAGAAAGAGCGAAAGAAGAGAGCAAGAAATAAACAGAGAAAAAGAAAGATTGAAAGAAACTGCATTTGTATGCACTGCTGAGAAAGAAAGGATAAAGAAAGAAAAAGAACAAGAAAGAAAAAAGAGAAAGAAAGAATTCATGCTGAGTATGAAGTTCACCACATGGATTTGTTTGCAAAGCATACCTGAAGTGTTCACATGGATCAGTGACCTTTGACCTCGGGGAAGGCTGCACTGACAACAGAGTACTAATGTTGTGTTTAGCTGTCTAAAATGTGAATATGTTAGAAACGGCCTGTACAGACCAGTAACATGGAACTTGATGCGCACAGTTTTGCATGGTTTGGAGAAAGAATTTTACCACAGGATAAGCGATGTGTCATGCGAATCATGATAATTACATGCAAAGGTTCCCCTGTAAGCATCGCTTAGTTTCACAATCTGACGGATAAATTGTATAATCCACCCTGCCTTTTATTCTTTGAAGCTGTCATTGTCAACGAAACACAACCTCTGACTGAGATAAATAGATATCCCTGCCCAAAAGAAATGATCAAAAGGTCTTTTTCACCCAACTACCCGTCATAAATTCACCCCTTATTGTTCTCCTTAGACTAGTGGTTGCCTGCGAAGGGACCTCCTGTCATCTGGCGTGTATCGCGGTCGTACTTTTGAACGGGAATACGTCGTATGCATACTAATTTCCCGCCACAAAGCACGGGTTTGACGCCAGGCGAACAAGTGGGACGTGCGGGTCACATCACTATCACAGACAAGGCCATGTGTTCATTTCTCACAAAATTAACGTTTTCGAGAAATTCAAGTTCACAAATGCCAAACTGGCATTCATCTAGTATTTCCCGAGCCATATATGAAGAAAATTTCCATCTGCCTTTATTAAATATTCTTTACTTCCAAAATAGTAGTAATATCCCGCTTGTCCCCACAGGTACCGACCTGTACCTCGCCATATCCCGCCAAGCGAGACTACGTATTGAGCTGTGGCGGGAAATTAACATACATATTTCCGATTGAAAGTTGTGTCTTCCTTCACCTTCTTGTCGAAAATGGCTCACCTGGTGTTAAACTGTTCAATATATGATGTCCGTATCTTCATTGTATAAATCTGGGCCCCTATTTACTGACCATCAAGTTAGAGTTACCGTACATTAATTTAATTCAAGCATATTTATTTAAACTGGATAACCTACTAGTACATAAAATTCTAAATAGGAGGCTGTGTAGACAGAGAGTCACACAGTAATATATACAATACACACAGGACAATACAATCAATAATATGCAGTTTATTTGTACCAAAAACAAAAAGGTTTAAGCAAAATTTATATTCAATCAAAACACAAAACGCCTGGTATCATTTATAAATTTATGGCCCTGTTCCATGAAAATAAAACGTTTACTGACAACGAAGCTAAGCCCAAATTCTAAATGATTTCTTTCTTGACCAAAGCAAAGTTCATGATACAACGTGCCAGCCAAATTAACCAGTTACATTAAAAACTATTTCAATAAGTAGCAACGAAGTGTTTTGGGTTCTGAAAAGTTTGGATATTTCAAAAGCTAATGGTCCAGATGGCATGAATGCACGCTTACCCAGGGAAGCTACCCCTGATATTACAGATTTTCTGGCAAAGCTCTTTAACATTTCTTTGATTAATAGCAAAATCCAAGAGAATGGAAGAAGGCTGAAGTAGTCCCAATTTTTAAAAAGGGATCACCGAACCACTGTAATAATTATAGACCAATGTCATTATTCAGTTTCGTAAGCAAAGTTTTTGAGTGAGTAGTATTTAAATACGTATTTAACTTTTCCCGAGACAACATCGCCATATCGGAATCACAGTCCGGATTCATACCGCGTGACAGTGCTGTCAATCAACTTGTTGTTTTGTATCATCATTTTTGTGAAGCAGTAGATCTTCAGATGGATGTAAGAGTTACATTTTGTGACATAACTTTTGATCGCGTCTATCACCTGGGACTTATACATAAATTAGAAAAAGCGGGAATAAGTGGCACACTGCTGCAGTGGTTCGGTGATTACTTAGACAGGCGTGAGCGAAGAGTTGTTTGTCCAACGTGCGACTTCGCGCTGGGGACGAATCAAAGCAGGGGTCCCCCAAGGCTCTGTATTAGGACCGCTTCTGTTCCTCATATATATCCAAATGATACAGTTGATATGGTTCATTCATCCATTCGACTCTTTGCCGACGACACAACTCTGTTCATTAAAGTGGATGATGCCTTTGCTGCGACCAATGCTCTCAATACTGACTTGTAGGCAGTTGAGGGTTCGTCGTGGCAATGGCTTGTTTCATTCAACCCTGTCAAATCTACCAGTATGGTCATCTCCAAGAAGGGGAATACTTTAAATTACCCCGAACTAGTTTTTAAGAATTAAAAGCTACCCGAAGTATCTGATTACGGACACATAGGTTTAACAGTTTGCAGTGATCTGTCCTGGTCTAACCATATCAAAAATATAACACTAAGGGAATGAAAATGGTGAATATTCTTAAATATCTGCAGCTTTGTATTAATAGGAAAATTTGGAGATTCTTTATCTCTCATTTATCAGACCTCTCTTGGAGTATGGGTCAATGGTATGGGACAACTGCACGCTGCAAGAGTCTCAACAACTTGAAAACGTCCAATTGACAGCAGCCAGAGTTATTAATGGGGCCACTTTAAGTTCTAGGACTAGTCGTGATTTAATTTATGAAGAAACAGGCTTTGAAACATTATCTTGGCGCCGTGAACAAAGCAAGCTGATCTTATTTTATAAGATCGTGCACGGTGTAGATCCTTCATACTTAAACAACTTCATTCCTACCCGGTCAATGACAGAAACAGATACAATGTCAGATTTGGTACTAATCTCTCTGTTTTTCGAACACGAACAAACCGATTTAACACTTCTTTCGTTTTATCGGTTTTACGATTGTGGCTTGCCTACTGATGTGCGTAATTCCGAAGACCTTACATCTTTAAAGAGAAAAATAGACCAGGGGGAAAAAGTGTTAACAAGTTGTACTACAGAGATGACAGAAGGCTTGCTGTTTCCTACACACAGTTGCGTATGGGATGCAGCAAGCTAATTCGGATCTGTTCAAAAAGGGTGTGATAGACTCCCCTCAGTGTGCCTCTGGAAACGGAAATGAAGATGTTTTACATTATTGTTGGGAGTGTCCTTTTTATATAACTCAGAAAAATACACTTTAAAACCAAATTACGTACTTAGCGCTATTTACGGTTTCTACGTTATTATATGGGTTCAAAACATGTAGGCTGCCTCCAAGCAAAATGAAATTATTTTTGACGCAGTCCACAACTTTATCAAAATGACAGGCATACTGGGAGCTGTGACTTAGTTCATACTATGGTCAAAATCTTGAAACCAGAAATGTATCGTCTGTGTATATGGTTCAGTGAAGACGGACTTCATCTGCCTACCCTCTATCTGTGACGTCTTGTGTCGTTCCACTTATGCTCGTGTGGCCCCGCCACTCTACCTGTCCTCGTCTTGTGGCGTTCTTTCTTATGGTGAATTGTCTCTGAACCTGTGATGCGTGACTCTTCTTTAATATTTTCATGTGCAAGAGGGATTTATATAGGGCTTTGTCCTGTTTCCCAATTGTATTCTTACGGAAATAAAAACATGTTTAAACCAAATTTATGGATGGCGTCGAAGAGTTCACTATTAAGGCTGGCAGAGAGATCCTTATTTCCATGCACGAGAGAACACAACAGTATGTCACTGGCTAGATGCACAATCAAGCTAGATTTTTACTTCAGGGGCCATGATACAACAAACCGTTCTTAATAGAGATCTTCCGGGTATAACACAGAGAGGACATTCTAGAAAGAAATGAAGTGTGCTCTCGTGGGAATATGAACATTTGCACGCTGGAGAAGGAATAATATTAAATCAATGAAGGTGTGAATTTAATTGAGATAAACCCAAACGTAACCGTGTGTGGATGATATTAGGATATCTCTTGCCATGTGCATAATGAGCCGGTACAGGATCTACAGACAACAACGTACTTTTTAAACCAGCTTTAAATTGAGAAAGTGCAGCAGACTGCCTTATGTCGTCCGGAAGGTCATACCATAGTTTAACAGAGGAAGGTACGAAGTAATTTCCCAAACGAGCAGTGTGGTGCTTGGATTGCCTAAGGCTTATTTCTTAACTGGATTGTAATCTGGCCATCATTTGTTAGGATCAAGTCCGAAAGATAAGCAGGAGTGAGACCATTCACCATTTTATAAAAAAGTACTAAATTATAATAATGCCTTCTATAGGCTAGCGTTGGCCAGCCTAGTTCCGTCAGTAAAAGATGACTCGGCGTGCGCTGTAAAGCTCCTAGACATATACGGGCTGCTTCGTGTTGAACAGACTCCAAGGCATTCGAGAGAGTCTGAGAGCAATTGTCAAAAATTACACATCCATACTCTAAGATAGGCCTGACCATAGTTTTATATAGTCGGGTAAGTGTGTTACGTGATAATCTGTATTTAAGTCTACGGAGCAAGGTGAGGCGCTTTTTTGCTTTTTCAATAATCTTCGTGATATGAGAATCCCATTTCAAGTTACTGGAAATAGTAATACCTAGGTGTGTGTGAATAGTTCTTTCAGGTTATCTAGAAGAAGCGGTGGGTGGTCAGGTTTGTTGTGTTTAACAGAAAATAAGACAGCCAGTGACTTGACAGCATTAAATGTCATTTTCCACTGTTTTCCCCAAACAGAGATATTTACTAAATTGGCATTCAATCGGTTTGCAGAAACTGTTGGATTATGAATAATCTCCAAAATACTAGTATCGTCAGCGAAAAGTTTAATATCACACACTATGTTGTCAGTTAGATCATTGATGTAAACTAAGAAGAGAAGAGGCCCAAGAATAGAGCCTTGGGGGACCCCTATCTCTAAAGGTAGCAAGGAGGATGCTTGGCCCCCAATAGTTACTAGTTGGAAGCGATGACAGAGATAACTCTCAATAAACTCAAATAGGGGACCCTCAATACCTAGCTGTCTAAATTTAAAAAGAAGACCCTCATACCAGACAGGGTCAAAGTCCTTGCTAAGATCAAGAATGACCATTCTGGCTTCTTTTTGAAGTTCAAGACCATTATACATGTCGTGGTTAATTTTAATGAGCTGATTAACAGTCGAGTCATTAAGACTAAACCCTGAATTTTGGGGCTTCAGGAGTTCGTGATGCATAAAGTATTCATACAAAGCATTATAAACAATGCGCTCAAAAACTTTGGATTCATTACGGAGCAACAAGATCGGTCTATAATTACTTTTCTCTGTTATCATTCTTTTAAAAGACAGGGCATACATTAGAGATTTTCCATGAGCCAGGAAAGCACGAAGCAGCAAGGGAGTGATTAAAAAGTTTGGTAAGCAAAGGAGAAGTGCCTGATGCTGTGTTTTTTAAAAAGATTTTTCCTATACCATCGGGTCCAGAAGCAGAACCGGACTTTAAAGACTGTAGAACTTTTTTTACACCATTTTCGTCAATATGGTAAAAATTTTACCGTCAGTGCTGTAAGTAAATTCAGGCAGTGGCATAGGGTCGTCTTCAAGAGGACGTTTACATTGGTTAATAAAATATGTATTAAAGACTTCACATTTTTCAATATTACTGGAAATAATCGTGCCATTTTCTGAAGGAGGAGGGATAGATTGGTGCAGCTTGGAACCGAGTAAACTTTAGCTTAGATTCCACCATTTCTTTTGGTTAATATCTCTTGAATCCAGCTCATCACGAATTTTAGAAAAAATATGACCTCATAGAACTACTAAAGGCGTTAACTGCATTATTGCGTTTTCGTTTATAATACAGAAACAGTCTTTTAAACGTCAGAGATTCATTAAGAGTAAATGGGCGTATTTTGTTACTAAAACGTTTAAAGCGTTGCCATGCTCGGCTCCTTTGCCTAAGCAATTGCTTGATTTTGCATGGAACCCAAGGCTTGTCTTTTGGTCTGACAAGGATGTCACGACACGAAATAAATTCGTTACACAGACTAATAAAAAGGATCATTCCAATAAGACGCCATGTCGTTTACATCGTCAAAAGTTTCAAAGCCTGTATGAAAAGGAACCTCAAGTGCAGCTTTCATTAATTCATCAAAATTTGCTTTTTTATAATCCCAAATCTTTCGCTTAAAATGACGATTTACACGTTGAGAGATCGAAAGAGAACAAAATACAACCGAATGATCGGACGTAGCAATAGGACGTAAAATGCCAGAGTTCAAATGTGACCAGGCGAGTCCGTGATCATTAGGTTAGGAAGACTTTCAGTTAAATCATTTACCCTGGTTGGTTCCATTATCAATTGAAACAGATTGTTTTGGGATAAAATATTAACGACAGGTAAGACACCAAAAATAAATCCCACTTTAGTACATCCTAGCTCTAACTGTATTTGCGTTAGGATAACATATCATATATGTGTGTAATCGTTATACTCCAAAGAATTTATATGGCCCGTATTTGGGTGTCTGTGATTTCAATTGTTGAATAACCAATTGAAAGTTGACCGCAAAGCATCCACCCCATGAATGTCGATATAAGTCACTAATTATTTGTGATAAATTCACAATTACACTTGCATCTTAATCCTGACATATTGGCAACAAAAAACGATCATAGGATTTTTCATGTTTGGTTTCGTTTTTCTGTTACCCATCCTCAAAGTTTGACGTTTCAATTTTCCCTTTGATTTTCAGGATGTTCATTTTTCTTCATTTCATAGAAAAAGAACAAAGCAAAATTTTGAAAATCGCTGTATAGTTTTTGCAGTTCAGACATTATAAAATCAAAAGCCATTAACCGGATTAAATTTCGCACAGCCGTTTTCTTGGAATAACCATTCTTAGGTGGGGTTCTCGTCCTATTATCCTTTCTGAGAAAACAAGCTTCAAAAGCCTTTGATGTTGATCATTTGCCTCTGAAACAATACCATTTCCTTCAGTTGAGCTGATATTTGTACAAAACGTAGAAAACATCGTCCCTTAACATTTTGGGGAGGTTGTCAATCAATTTTTGGCCAATCACATGAATAAAAGAGCTTTTGAAGTACAGAAAGCATTATTCAGCGATCTGTCAAACGGCCACATCGACAGTCTGGTTTCAAAGCGTGACGTCATTGAGGCGGCCCTTCGGGCCCGTAACCTCAAGCCTGGCAACGAAAGTTGTGTTGCCTTGCTTCGGTGGGCGGCCTACAGCCGCTTGTGGTCTGTGCAGGGATGGCGGGTTTGGTCGTCCGCCCCCTACCTCTTCATCACGTTTTTAGGGATACTATTTTATTGCATTTACTCCTATTGGATACTTTATGTAGTTAGCTTGTTAGACTTGTCTGTACACAAGACACTTAGTTAGCTTGTCATTATTTTGTGGTTATTTTTTCAATGAGTTTCAATTTTCTTTCCAACCTGAATTTTGTAACGTTATTTTGTGTGTTTTCTCTGCTGTTCACGTTTATGGTTATTTCGATGTGTTTATTTGCACTTTTATTTCCTCATCCCTGGGTTTCGATAAAATATTATCATGTACGTGGGTATTGTTGATTAAAGTGTCAGTTTTTTCCCCGCCTGTCTTTGGTGTGCAGGACCACTGGGGTAATCCATCGCGGCACGGCCTTTGATTTGAAGGGACATCGTCAGACGATTGCCGCTCCTCTTGAACATTTAAAGTCTCCCTTCGGTAGAACACAAAACAAGGAAGATAACTACAAAGTAAACCACTAAGGCTATGATATGTTAGCATGTTTGCATCTTTTCCCTGCCCACAAACATACTTTCGGCATGTCGCCTTTTTTCCCATTGGCGCCCTGATACCACTCTCCTTTTGCCATGGACCGTTGCTACCTGCAGCCACGTGACAAGCTGTTAAGTATGATTGTCAGGTAGCATTGTTCCGTTTGGCGGTTGGAAACCAAAATAATGACACATGGACGTTCCATGTCCACATGCTTGTGTGGTTTTGGGCGTTTTTCTCATATTTCTACAGTAGTTAAAAGCTTGAAATTTTGACAACTAATAGAAAGGACATTCATCTTGTAAAAACCGTTAAAATCTCAAAATCGGCCATGCAAAGGTTTTTGGTGTCTTACTAGTCCTTAACCAAAAGACCATTGACCCAACATTTTTCTCAGTCAAGAACTCGAATATTTGACAGGTTTCTTCTATCTCAGACACTGAACACAAAATGACGACACACCTTTCCCTGATACAATAAAAACAGTTTGCATGGTCCCGGAACAGCTTTTGGTATTCCTGCATGCCAGCATTGTTTGATTTCATCAGATTGTGCCAGAGCACTGACCTGCTGAAGGCTTTAGTGTGAACAATGACCGCAAAGCTTCTTTGGCCAATATGTGAAACACTTTGTGAATATTTGTAGACTCTTTATTGGATTTGACTGTACACTGATATACATGAGATACAGGCAAAAGAAAGAAAGAGGGAAGTGATTTACTTGTTTTATCAACGAATCAAGCGAATGGAAAGAAAATAACCATGGCTTAAAGTATTATTGTAGACAATCATTTTTCCCCATCTCAAATTACCATAAAACCGCCCCTCCTCCCCGCACACGGCCCAACTCTTTGCATTCCTTTGCATGGATTGGACAGCAGCACCTTTTCACCTAAAATACTTTTTTAAACACGAACTTTTCAAAACCATCACACTCAATGAAGAAAATGTCAGGAAACCTTTACTATCCTTGAGATTGACTTCTGCCTCAGGCCACGACAATATTGGCAATACTCTCCTAAAAAATACTGCTGAATCCATCTCCAAGCCCTTAACAAAATATTTCAACCTGTCTCTCAGTGTCTCCCAATTTCCCGATTCTTGGAAACGCTCTATTATCTGCCCTGTGTTTAAAATGTGATGAACAAATCAAGAATAACTATCGTGCAATTTCCTTGCTGTGCAACGTATCTAAAGTTTTCGAGCGACTGGTCTTTAATTTTCTTTATGAATATCCAATAGGCAACAACCTACTAACTGATAAGAACTCTGGGTTTAAAGCTAATGCTTCAACTACCAACCAACTTATAAGTATTCTCCACAATATCAACAATGGGCTTGAAAATTCCAAGGAGACCAGAATGGTATTCTCCTCTTCAAACTACGACTACTGGGGTTATCTGAAGTACTTTTTTATGGTGACAGTTACCTGTCAAACCGCTTTCAACGTGTAATTATCCACGGGTGAACCTCCTCTTGGCTTTTTGTCCAGGCCGGCGTACCTCATGGAGCCATTCTGGGTCCTTTATTATTTCTTGTGTATACAAATGATACTGTAGGTGACTTGACCTGTGATGTCCGCATCTTTGCCGACGACACTAGTATACTTGAGATGGTTCAAAACCCTACCAACTCAGCAAACCACTTGAACACAAACCTTTCAATTATCGACCACAAGGGTAAATTATGGCGAATGGTTTTTAATGCCATAAAATCCATTTAAGTTATTTTCTCGGCCAAAATCAATTAACCTCGTCACCCCCTGTCCTTCTAGGTGGTACCGCCATACCAGAGGAAGACACCGATACTCACCTTGGAATAACTGGAGCCAACAATCTGTCTTGGCGTGCGCATGATACACGCATCACAAACAAAACCAGCCAGCTAATTGGACTTCTTGGAAGATTCTAATTAAAGTTATCCCGAAAAACACTGGAAATATTATATTTTTCAATGGTTCGGCCAGTTCCTGAATATAATTGTGTTATCTTTGATAATTGTGGCCAAGGTCTGAGTGACTTACTTGAGTCAATTCAGTACGAGGCAGCTAATATATACACTGGCGCACTAAGGCAGACATCTCAAAACAAACTCTTAGATGAACTTGGTTGGCCTACACTAGCCAGTAGACGCAAATATTTCAAATCAATCATTTTCAACAAAATGTATCATAATTAAACTCCTTCCTATCTATCCAACTTTATACCTCGCACCCCCGCCATTGCTGGTCGTACGCTCCCGCCAGAGGCCTATCAGCAACCATCGCCTCATCAAATGCCGAACACAACTGTTTGAAAATTCCTTTCTCCCTGATGCCACCAAACTAGGGAATAATCTCCCCACTGACATTCGTAACTCCCTTTCCCTTCAAATCTTTAAGTCGAAACTCAAAGCCACTCTGCTAGCGGCCGACATTGCTCCAGCTTTCTACTCCCATGGTCAGCGATTTGCTAGCATCTGTCATACCCAGTTACGATTAGGATTCTCTAGACTTAATTCCGATCTCCATAAAATAAATATCATTCTTCAACAGCCCACCCGTGCCTGCTCCCACCCAACTGAGGATTTGAAACACTTTTGTCTCTACTGCCCTAAATATGTCCAGGAAAGAAAGAAGCTCATGCTTACCATCACTCCTTTGTTAGCCCCTGGTGTTAATCCAAACCTTATATTGCATGTTGCAAGTGACAGACTATGTAGTATTTTATTGGTCGGGAGTAAAGAACTTTCAGAAGACTGCAATACAGTAATTTTGGGAGCAATGCAAAATTTCATTGTTGAAACACACCGATTTATATTGTAACTGGGTGGTATCTTACCCCATATATGTATCCCGAAAAAAGCATATACCATTGCAGTGTAGTTGTATGTTCAACGTATGTACTTTTAATACTACCATGTTCTCTATCATGTCTCATCTGCATATTCATTCCTCAGATCATTGGTTTATCCAACAGGTCTGTAAGAATACATGTATAATGCTCCCACATATGGGTCAACACTCCAGAGGTGGGTCGACTATGACAAGGCGGGAAGGAACATCTGAGCTGCTGGGCGCACTGGTGGCTCCACAGTGGCAGTGTGAGTCTGCAGCCAGGGTGCTTCGACCGCGCCCAGCAAGCTATATCCTCCTCTTCAGTCGCTCCCTATGCCGAGGATGCATTAGCTTGTTACTAAGTATGTTCATGTACATATGCATATTTCTTAACTGGGTTGGAATGTTAAATATTGTTTTTGCTGTTTAATTGTATTACAGCATGCCTACCTGAGTGCATTGTCACATGTTTGTACATTGTATTGTCCTATGCGTCTTGTATATATCATTTTGTGCGTCTCCGTGTCTGGAGAACCCCTGGATTAGTTATATTTTCTGTACTATTGGGTAATCCAATGAAAATAAATATGTTTAAACTAAACAAAACCATGCATTTTAATCCCATACATCATCACGTTATATGCATAAACAGCCAGGGAACCTCTGACAAATGCTCACGTGTATCTGAAAGGTATGAGTTGTTATTAGTCAATCGATTACTATATGTATCTGAAAACAACTTAGCAAAAATACTTTGTCAGCAACACTTTGCAACCCTAAACACTGGCCAGTGTATGATCCTTTGTATAAATGGCACACAGCAGACAGCCGGTTTATCTGATTGTACAAGAGTTAACGGGGATATATGATGAGACTTAAAGTAACAAAGGAGATATTAAACAAAATTTAACACATCTCTGACCAAATTAATATCGGTCTTGTATAAAAGTATACAGACCAAACTTTCACAATTTCACGAACTGAAATTCCTGACCAAGCAATAGATCAAAGTTTCTATTATTTTTTATTCCTAGCGTCCTATTTTGAGTTCATTTCGCGTTATTTATTCTAGCTTTGCAACCTATTGGAGACGAGATGTATCTCAATTTGCATGCTTTACCTTGTGTTTCTAAAACAAGATTATAATTTATGCAAAAGCAGAAAAGTGAAGTTTCCTGTGCACCAAGCCCATACAAGCTAATAATTCGCAGGATTTTTTATCTGCTGTAGAACTGTTCTGAATACCCATTTGGGCATCGTTTTGAAGTATTTTTCATTGCCACAGAAAATAAAATACGAGGGAGTACATGTGACATGTTACCATTAAAATAAATAAGGAACTAAAGTGAGCCCCTCTGTTTTACACTGAGGTCTGTAAAAACTTTGGACACGTGTATTCTTTGAAATGATTACCATCGTTTACTTATCTCTGCGACCCTATGGATATTTTTCCCTGTGGTTCAATCTCAAACTACGTAATACGATTTTGTCTCTCTGCAGTATACATCAATATCTCGTCAAATATTCCTGTAACTTTTACTCGAAGATTTCTTAAAGTGTCCATTAACTGGTAAAATTAAGTTGCAATCTATCTGTTAAAAAAGAAAGATACATGCGCCCTAAAAACATGTCCTTATTTTTGCCTGCGATGAATGGACATTTTGGCCGGCGAGTGATGGAGGGTATTATAGTAGGAATGATCGGGGGATTGTCTAAAAGTCATTGATGAACTAAATAATTGGAAAAATAAAGAAATGAAAACAGACCTATTAATAAATTTTTGAACATTAAAAGACACGGAGAAATTACAAAGAAATAGGAACTAAGTCGCAATTGATCAAATTAACTAATAGCTAGTGACTATCTAAACCTTTAATTCAATAAAACCTTACTTTTCAACACATATGGAAACATTTTCTGAACAGTCAAATGACTACATAACATAGGAAAGTTTTTGTTGTTCATAGATCATACAATACACCATTTATTCCTTTTTTGCAATTTTAGAGCCGATCAGCAGCTTGTTAAAGTGTCACCTATCAACCGTCTTGGCGGGGAGGGGGAGGGGGAGGGGGAGGCATTGCATTTTTGAATGAGACCAGGTCTGCTTAATGGGATCCTGGTGGACCGTGTCTCTCGTTTCTTCTTCTTTTCCTCTTTATTTTGCTCCTGATATCAGCTCTCTGTCTCTTCTGTGATCTTACAAGATTGGTCATTTGTTGAATATTATTCACGATGTGTTTAAATTGAACCAAACTCAGATCCTTACTACAAACAGTCGGATTCATGAATGTTGAGCTCTGATGCGGACAGGTTCTGTAAAGCCTTGTGGTCAATTGACTTTGTAGGTTTTCTTTGTTAGGAGTGCGTATATCTATGATATTTGGTCTAGGAATGAAGTCACTTTGCTCGGTTGGCTATCACCCTCAGTAATATTTTGATACTTTGAAAATTTTATGTATTTATACCGGGTGATAGCGCGGTCAACCAACTTGTATTTTTGTACATGTATCACCAATGTTATGAAGCTGTCGACATGCAGAAGGATGTCAGAGTAATTTTTTGCGAGATAACCAAGGCTTTCGACCACGTCTATCACCCGGGTCTTTGCACAAATTAAAAAAAAAATCTGGAAGAAACGGGTCATTGCTGCAGTGGTTCGTAGATTACTTGGAGGGACGCAAACAAAAAGTTGTTGTTCAAGGAGGGTCATCACAACGGGGACAAGTCAAAGCAGGCGTCCCTCAGGGATCTGTTCTTGGACCCCTATTATTTTTAATATATATTAATGATATTGTAAACATTGTTCAATCATCGATACGACTTTTTGCAGATGACACAACTCTTTTTATGACGATGGATGATGCCAATGCTGCGACCAATATTCTTAACACTGGCTTACAGGAAGTGGAAGTTTGGTCACATTAGTGGCTGGTATCCTTCAATCCGACAAAAACCAAGAACATGATAATTTCTAAGAAAAAAATCCTTTAAAGTACCCTGATTTAGTCTTTATGGAAAGTACACTGCCAAACAAAACAGATCACAAACATCTTGGCTTCACCATTCGTTCTGATTTAAAATGGTGTAGTCATATCAAGGAATTGTTCATTAAAGGAATGAAAATGGTCGATATTTTGAAATATTTGCAATTTCGGCTTCATAGGCAATCTCTAGAAACACTTTATCTTTCTTTCGTAAGACCTCTCCTGGAATATGGGGCAGTAGTCTGGGACAACTGTACTTTACAGGAGTCCACGCAGTTAGAAAACGTTCAACTTGCTGCAGCCAGAATTATTACTGGTGCAAGTACTGGTACTAACCAGAGTCTTATCTATCAAGAATCCGGCCTCGAGAAATTATTTTCACGATAGGGAAAAAAAAAGCAAATTCATTCTATTCTTTAAAATTATGAATCGTGACACTCCCCCCATGTCTACAAAATCTTATTCCTGGCCCTGTTAGTGACAGAAACAGGTACAGCATCAGATCGGGTTCCAGATTATCCCATATTAGATCAGGAACGAATTTATTTGACTGTTCCTTTCTCCCATCTGTTGTTCGACTGTGGGACAATTTACCGACTGTAGTCTGCAACTCGGAACACCTTGCAGAACTCACGAAAAACCTAAATTAGGGAACTGAGTGTGTCAATATTCTGTTTTACAGTGGCCAGACGACTTGCTGTGTTCCATGCACGTCTGCGCATGGGATGCAGCAGTTTGAAATCTGATTTATTCAAAAAAGGTCTTGCAGATTCTCCAAAGTGTGCCTTCAGTAACTTTAATGGAGATGTGTTACACTACTTTTGTGAATGTTGTTTTTACATCAATCAACGAAACACATTTCACAGCAAAATTATTCCTTTTGCACCCTTTGCTACTCAAACATTACTTTTTGGCTCCAAAACGTGTACTTTACAACAAAATGAAATAATCTTTGACGCTGTACATAACTATATCAAAACAACAGGCAGACTGAGAGCAGTCATATAGGTTGTAACATGCAACATAATTATTTAGCTAAGTACTAATTAATTTGCTGGCGATATACCTGATACACGAGGACGTACTTCAACCATCTCTCCCTATCTGTGGCGTCTTGTCTCGTTACTTTTACTCAAGCTTGTGCTGCAGTGCCACTCTATCTGTGTTTGAAATGAAAGGTGACGTATACCTTGTCTGATGTTGTTATCCAGTCTTTTCTCTCTACCTCTCTATGTGCAAGAGGAATTTATATAGGCCTGCACCCTGTTTTCCAATTACTTTCTTTTGAAATAAAAATATGTTTAAACCAAATTTTATGTGCATTCAAACCGTTTGGTAGTTGATACTGACAGGTTCTTCTTCTTCTTCTAAAATTCATCAGGGAAATCAGTCCATATTAAAAAGAAAGAAACAAACAAAACAAATAAACTCACAGAAAAGTCTCTAACTTCGAATATTATACATAAATTTGCGCTGGCTTCACAAATATCGATTCATCCATGCTGGAGCACTGTAGCTTTGGAATTCTATGAGTCTCAGGTTCAACAGCTTAAAGTGTAACAAAGTTTCATTTGACTGTATCAATCCCTGAAGTCTCTCGCAACTGGTCCGTGCAGTAAAACAGCTATGTAAAAAGCCAGCCAATTGGCACCTGCATTAGAGGTTCAAGTTTGAATGTATCGAGGCGAAATTGAAATTCTGTGAGGAGAGAGTGTTTTCGTTGTAATGTATATGTATATTTATGTATATAAAGTAAACAATAGAACAAATTGTGTTAACCATTCTGAAAACGACACAAATAGGCGAGGAGCACATATCATGTCAACTCGCTTGCAGAAAAAACAATACATTTTTTGTGTACACCTGTAACAAAATTTGTCCACGTACCCGCCCTCTTGCATAAATAACCCATGTGCGAGTATACAGGAACCATGGTTTAATTGGCCTGTTAATAACTGAATACACAGGTCACGCCCCAGTAGTCTTGCCCGATGTCCTGCAATGATGTAGGTATTTTACAAAAAAATACACCTGGAAGATGTACATTTTTCAAAAAAAAAACTGCCCATAGATACCAGGGACTCATTCTGTAGGAGAAATGTTGAAAAGAAAGATTTTCATTCACACCTATTGCTTTACACACTTTACTTCTGAAATGCTAAGTCAATGGTGGGATATTAACTTTATGCAGATTTATCAAAGTTTGCCCGACTTTCTATTGTTCTACGTATTCACTCATGCATTTCATGCACATACACTATTCGGTAAGCAGACACATTATTAGGTATAATTTATCTTAAAAATGCGAAGCAATGCTCATATTTCATTGTGAATGTTCCTTTTGTGAATATCAAATATTTTTAATTCAGTAACTAGTGTACTGATCCCAAATATCTGAGAGAACGGAAATCAGTGGAGAAGACAGCGGGAAATTTGGCGCAAAGACACACAATTATTGCTTTTGCCTGTATGACAGGTTCACATTCACATGGCAAAAAACTGGGTATCTGCGGTGGGTACACAAGGTGTCTTTATTTGTTTTTTTGAAAGCCATTTACACAAAATAAATGCCATACTATGTACACAGTGATGACTTTTTTAAAATTAAATTCGAAAGAGTTTTAATCATTGATTACCATGATCATTACGCCTACATTTGTTTTATTTTGTCTCAAAGCCCATTGGGCACATTCCATCATTCTTTTCAGCATAGTCAGTTTTTTATCAGAATCATACTATTACTAGTACTTCTACTACATATTATTATTATTATTATTGTTATTATTATTATTATTATTATTATTATTATTATTATTATTATTATTATTATTATTATTATTATTATTATTATTATTATTATTATTATTATTATTATTTCGGGATGAAACTATCTTTTTGTCTATGACTTGCCATTTATATTTAATTATATCATTAGACCTGTCCCGTAGGCAGTCCCCAAACAACATGCATATATGTCTCTGCTGACATTTATAGCTTTTGAGAGAAATATATTCCAGTGTATGTCTCCCAATATTAATAATTGTATTCATGAATCTGAGAGAAGCGTGTTGGCTTAGTTATAGGCAGTTTTATCGAAACATGTCTAGATTATTTAACTCTGATGCTGTTTGCATTGACATATATTGTGCAATAGTCTTCATTTTCAACGCCAGGAATAATTGTTTCACGGATAGAGTTTGCCTAGGAAATTAATAGTCCTTTGCGCAGGCGTGAAATAAGTTCTGACACTTACCAGGTATGCTCACTGTAATAATAAAAAATCATTATCAGGAAAACTTGACCTTTAAAGCGGGGGCACCGATGGAACTTACCGGGACAAAACTCTAGAAAGCGTAAGGACAAGTACATTATACATGTTACATATACACAATGTAAAACATAAATCTTGCAGTGGTATAATCATTGAAAAAGAGACATTACCACTGTTTGTATATACAAATCAAATTACATGATTATCCATTTAGCATGATTGTATATTTATGGCAATATAATACAAATCAGACCAGATAAAAAGATACTATGTATCTCCATATATTTATAAGGTTCCATCCATAAAGGCTCTTCTCACCTTCCATGCCTCTGCTATGTATTCTTTTGCTTGCTGCATCAAAAAGCCACCTCACATCATCCCCGTGATCGAAAGCAAGATCACCAAGCAGGAGAGACAATTTAGAGTTTAGGGTAGAGGCAGCAAAAATTTCCCAGATGTACCTTTTGTTAGTCCTTGATAATTCGTTTCCTAACCATTACTAAATTTCTTGCCGAATTGAAAGCAGGTTCGGGCACAAAAACATAAAATGTTGCAGATTTTCACGACCATTGTGACAGAGCGGACAATTACTATCTGTGACTTTTTTCCATCTTGAAAGATCCTCTTGAATCCCCAGACATCCGGTTGTTGCTTTAAATTTTAAACGTGCACTTTCGAAATATTTCATGGTAAATAAATAGTTTTCTCCGAGTGAAGATCTCTTCAAGATTATATAGTTTGACAAAGATGCTTTGTTATCGATTACGCAGAAAACTCTGTGTACATGATTATCAACGCTTAATTTTTGAATGAAAGGAGCCAGTCTCCATCTGTTCTTTGGGACTCATCTGAAATGCTTGTAAACACACCAATGCTAAATCACAATCAAAGGCTATTGAGATGGAAGCAGCACTGTCAGTTGGCAATTTAATCCCCTGAGATCAACCCAAAGCCTGAAACAAATGTAACAAACATGTGAACAGGTAGAATTTTTCTTGTCTTTTCATAGCTTATAAACTAAAGTTACGTGCAGGTATATGCGCATGTGTGTACATGTGTCTAAAACGGTCAATCTGAGTTTGTTTCATTTGGTACAAATAAATGTACATGGTTAGGAACTTCAAGTACCGCATCTTGATTATAGGGACGCATTGCTGGTAGGGACACTTTTTATTGGTCTCAGCTGTGTCCCTATTAGACAGGTTTCACTGTGCATGTATATTGATCATGGACATATCTAAGTTTCTATTCCACATGATATGTCAAAACTAAAACAACAGGACAAGGATAACCTACTTATATAGGCCATGAGATTGGGCTTTTAGATGCCATTCCTATGTTCTCAAGTACCTACTTGCGTGACATTCGTGTTATATTAATATGAATTAAATGATACTGAATCTCTTATCACAAAATTTCAAGGGCTAACACAATTGCTACTTGTAACCACATCATGCATGTAACGTTGGTCTTTGGTTGTTCTCCATTTATCACGGGTGTTAGTGTACATCTGGCTAGTTCAAGTGACGTTCACCTTTGAAAAAACAGATCATTTTCATAAGTCTAGGCAGACCTTAAACTGGTTAGGCAGCCTTTACTACTTGCCATTACCCATTTACGTTTTCATGCCTTTTCCTTGCAATTGTTCTCCAATATTACAAGAAAAATGAACGATATTCGGTCGTTACATACACATTTTGTGAAGCGGACAGATAAAGCATAAGTCGAAATTGTTATGGTGTTTATTTATTTAACTAAAATATGTAAACGTATGCAAAGTAAAAATAGATGAGACAAATAAAACTTTTTATCCCCCTCGCCCCCTTCTGGATCTTTCTGCAGAATAAGAGGTGCTTTTCTAAACACACACAGAGCAAAAAAAATATAGTTTTCCGATCATTATTTGTACCCTTTGCGACGGGCATCAATGGGTCGGAGTTACGTCGGTGATGCGTCTAGGATATTATCAATGATATCAATCGACTTAATGTTAAATGTTAGTAAGATTTTCATATGATAAAAATTTGGGAGAGAAATTCTTCCTAAACATATTCAGAAGATGAGAGCAAGTATTTACTTGTTCTCACACTGGAGCTAATTGCTATCACAATGAATGGTTTGCCTGTGGCATTAGACTTAAGTTCAGTGTAATGCCCGTCATACATGTATATGGTATATACAGAGGTACATGTACAGTTCTACACGCCTTTTTTCCCATCGCGGAAAACGTCGCTTGTTCTAGATGAAAATATAATAATACCAAATATTGTGATAATTATGTGGTTTACCAAGTGGAATTTCAAGGCATTCTGAGAAGTTGAAATGTGGGCTCCATATGATCAAAACAATTATAACACAAGTCCCACAAAACCAATGCAGAGTACAGGCAGGCTACACGAATTTTTCTTGATATTACCTTTGATGAATGTCGGTGTACGCAGAATGGCTATCTTTCCACACACAATATTTAAAAACTGAATATACCCAAACTTTGCCCAGATTTAAAAATAAAGGATCCTGGGCACAGCTTCCCTCACTGAGTTTTAAAGTAAGGAATACTTCACCAAAAATGTGAATACTAGGCTCATCTGCGTAATACGTATTAATAAGTATTAAGTAAGGGTGACAGGACGTCCCATCTTCTGACAACAAGAATACAATTTTGGCACCGGTCGTAAAGCTGCAATGTGAATGAAAAGCTTGCCGTTCTGTCTCTAGCTAAGTGCCGTGAAGTATTGTAGCAATTCTGGGATCCCAAGCAGCAGCTGGATTTCGGTAGCCGAGTGTTGGTGTACGGTTGGCGTAACTTTGTTTGCTTGAGTAATTTCCTTAATTCATATATAGCATAAAAAACGCAGACAAACTGTAACACCAACTTCTGACGATCATTTAGGAAAGTCTCGTAAAAATATCCAACCATAAATACCTTCAAATCAAAGAAAATAAATTAATTCGTACACTGGGCAGTAAATTTAAGTAAAGAGTCAAACTGTGGACTTATGGAATGGGAATACTAGCAAGTGAAAGACTACAGATTCATTTATTTCCATACTGGGCCCAAACACGTTAAGGGGGTGGGGAATTGTATGGTAATTAACTCATGGCAAGGTAAAGGAAGATGGCCATGATGATCCCGTGTTCAGATGGACATGATGATGATGATGATGATGATGATGATGATGATGATGATGATGATGATGATGATGATGATGACGATGACGACGACGACGACGATGACGACGATGATGATGATATGCGACCTTGGGAATAATCTCAAGGTCACGCATATACTGTCCAGGTTTGACCTTTCGAGGAGGCCATGATCATGTGTAACATCAAAGTCCTAGCTGAAATAAATATCAGATTATCAACTGAATAACCAGTTTGACATTTTAAGGTCACTCAGGGTCAAAATTAAGATGTCAAAATTAACTGTACTAATTGAAAGCCCATAGGTATTTTCCGATAGGTGTTTAATAGTAACCATAGGCCTAGGATGCACCATCATTAAAGGTAAAAGCCAATATGTAAAGTTTGCCGTGTCCGCAGAAAAATGAAAAGAATTCAAATTCAAAATTCATTAAAAATCCCAAATCATAGGAGCATGAGCATTTGAATGTATCTGCAACAGACCCACCCAAGGTATATTCCAGTGAATTTGGTCAGTGGTTTTGGATAAGATGTAGCAAAATGTAACTTATTCCAAAATGGGGCTCTTGGGTGGGTAGTAAAGGCATGTGTGACGGCTATCACGTCTGCTTTCCCTAAAGGTAGGTTACACACATATACACACATATACACACATGCACACACACATATATATATATATATACACACACACACACACACACATATATATATATATATATATATATACATATATATATATATATATGTCGATATATATGTACTATATTTATGTAACAGCAAGCGTATCAAGAATGCGTTGATATCAACATATAGGTGCCAGCAGTGAAAACAATTACTTTTAAAGTGGGCAGTTTGGTAATGTGACACTTATTCCTTTTCGGTAGCAGATAATCTTGTTTCGTATCTACGGTGACGTCACTATAGGTCCAAGAAGAAAATTTGTTATGCGTACATATAATGCTTTTCCTCATCCTCAACTCACCTCAGCTGAATTTACGTATTCAAAATAAAGCTGGTGTTTGTTTCTGCTTACCATACTGACAATAATCTAGTAGTCTTTCAAAGTGAATCCTAACTTTAATTGCGCTGCATAAAACGTTCTGACAGTCTGTTTATCACAGTGGTTTTGTGTTTAATTGTGAAATTTTGGACGATTTCAAAGAATTAACTTTTGTTAGCAAGAGGTACACATGGGCAAGACATAGTGAGTTCTCGATCGGAGCCCTATGGTGTCTTCACATGTTGCATCCCGAGAAGCATCCGCACCCCAATTTCCTATCCTTTGTTCTTACAGTCACGATCGGAGGTGTATGTTATTATGTCTGGGTGCCAACCCAGACATTTTGTTTTTCCAAGAATTCTTTTTTCTTTCTTTCTTTCTTTCTTTCTTTCTTTCATTCTTTCTTTCTTTGTTTCTTCTTTATGACCAGATTTGTCCGGAGTTTTTCTTGGACCCTACTGTTCCGAAAACCACCAAACTTGCCATGGCGACTGACTTACCAGTGAAATTAGGGACCTAATTTGGGATAGTCATGATGTTTAAAATTATGCAAATTAGGGACAATCTTCCAAACTATTGCAGATAGACACAAAGTTCTAACTTACCCTTGTAGGTTTGAGACATCTGTCAATGAACAGTGAACAAAAGTTCTAAAAGTGCAACTGAGTGTGGAAAGTTTGAAGCTTTTTAGCAATGTTAATTGTCTTAATATATTCTTGCGGAAGGGGGAAAGGGGGGCACAATGTGTTAAATATAAAATGATTTGTTACATTGACACAAAATAAGTTAGATCGTAATTATAAATTATACATGATGTCAAGTCAGATTCACATGTTGCAGTATTAATGGAACAATCATCACTCAATACTTTTTGTATAAAAAAGCTCATAATCACCTTGCAAACCCTGTTAAGGGAAATGCATGTTTGGATCCAGTGTGGCTACAAAATAGTTCTGTTCACTGCTGATCGGCTGAAGATCAGGTTTTAGACAGGGCCCACTGAATATGCAAGCCTTCTCTTATACAGTGCCCCACGGGGTCTGCCTCAGCACTGGACATGCTTGTATGTTTACACAGCCATGTGTGTGAAGGACGATGGGAGGCAAGGTGGTGACAGGCACTTTCCAGCTTGGATAACTGTCAGGCCATTTTTGCTTGTGGCTGGTGGCTCAGGGTCCCTGTCCAATTGTCAAGGGCCGTGGGTCTGCTGAACACGCAAGAATAGCATCACCTTGATCAGGGACCTACATGTGATTAATTATTCTGCTATGAAATTTGAAAGAGGTGATGACTGGGCTCTCTCTCCCTCCCCCTATCTCTCCCCCTCTTTATGTCTGGTTGCCATGCCTTTCTTTCTTTCTTTTTCTTTCTTTCTTTCTTTCTTTCTTTCTTTCTTTCTTTCTTTCTTTCTTTCTTTCTTTCTTTCTTTCTTTCTTTCCTTCCTTCCTTCCTTCTTTCTTTCTTTCTTTCTTTCTTTCTCTTTCTGCCAAATTTGTCCGGAGCTTTTCGCTGGCACCGTGTAAGCTTCACTGTTTCAACTTGGCATGGTAATAGACCTAGTCGGGAAGTTATCTCTCTGATTTGGAATAGTCATAATGTTCAAAATTATGCTAATTAGGGGCAAGTGAAATTTTAAAAGGTCCATATCGTCAAAACTATTATAGATAGATACAAAATTCAAAATTCGGCATATAGGTTTGTTACATCTGCCAATCTAATGGACAGTAAACAAAAATTGTTATATAAATTAAATTATGCTATTTAATCCACTTTGAAAATTTAAATCTTGAAAATCTTCAACACTATAATAGATAGGGATGCCATTCCAAATTCAATATATAGGTTTATGATAGAGGTGCATCCAATGAACTATGAACCAAACTTGTAGGAGTTGAATTTATGCAAATTGGATGATTACCTGAAATTTAAATCTTGAATATCTTCAAACATATTATAGATAGAGATGCGATTTTAACGTCTGCAAATAGGATTTTGCTATATGCGCATCCAATGAACCATGAACCAAAATTGTAGGATTTGAATTTATGCAAATTAGGTGAATACACAAAATTTAAATCTTGAATGTCTTCAAATTATTACAGATAGAGATGCCATTTCAACATCAATATATAGGTTTGGGCATATGGGCTTTTACCTGGTGCTGTCCTTTTTGACCTTGAGTGACCTTCAAAGGTCAAATGAAGGTGACACACAATGGAAATGTTTGCATTTGGAAAACGGTGCACGTTAGGGCCATAGTTACTATTAAACATGAATAGGAAATAGGCTTTCATGTGGTGCTGTGTTTTTGACCTTGAGTGACCTTGAAAGGTCAAAGCAAGGCACACAGCATTAGAATCTATGTATATGGAAAACGGTGCACTTTGGGGCCATAGTTACTTTTGAACATGAGCAGGAAATGACATATAAGCTTTCATCTGGTGTTGTCGTTTTTGATCAAGAGTGACCTTGAAAGGTCAAAGCTAGAATGTCTACCTATATCATCCTGCAACACTTTTCACCAACTTGGCCGTATTGTTAACATGCCATTACACATTTGGAGTTATATCACAGCTGCATACACTGCATTGTAGTTTCTCCAGGCACCCAGGTTGATTTGCTAACAAGCAAATCAAATTTTGTAGTTTGTACAAGTATTTCTTGCAGTGAAGGAAATAAGGCTCCGACCAGCATTTATTATGATGAAATCAAGGTTCCAGTGAGCAAATATTAGTATATAGACATTTCTATCTCAAGAAGTCTTCACGCCCGTATTTGCTAAATATGTGGTTTCCCATTGTGTCCTAATTTTGGTATGCGACATATCCATATCCACACAAGTGTCCACACATCAAGTTTCGTTAGCGTTATCCCACGCCCACTTGCCAAAGTGTGTGTGTCAACAAGCACTTTTCTTTCTTTCTTTCTTTCTTTCTTTCTTTCTTTCTTTCTTTCTTTCTTTCTTTCTTTCTTTCTTTCTTTCTTTCTTCCTTCCTTTCTCTCTCTCTCTCCCTCTCTCTCTCTTTCTTTCTTTCTTTGCCAGTGAATTTTTCCGACACTTTTCTTTGACACTATTGTACATAGAAACTTCAAACTTGGCATGATTGGGCCTCTGTTCAAGGAGCTTTATCTTTTTATGCAGTGGAATTATGCAAATTAGGGGTATTTGAATTTTTTAATCTTGAACATCTTCAAAAATTTAATAGGTAGTGATGCCATTCCACTAAAGGGTTATTGACAATTGTGCATCTAATGAATTTAAAACAAAAGTTGTTGTAATTTACCACCATTGGAAATTTCAAATTTTGAATAACTTCAAAGCTATGATAGATAAAGATGCCATTTCAACTTTCACTCCTCTGTTATGGACTAGTGTGCATCTGATGAATTGGTAACAAAGGTTGCACAAATTTAAATTATGCAAATTAAGGGCATTTGTATTTTCAAATCTTGAATATCTTTAAAACTATGCGCACCAGACAGATTTGTTCAGCTCTCTGATGGATGGTGATACCTGGTGAGAGAAATTTAAAATGTAATTGGGTCTGAAGGTTGACTCTGTCATTATAATATAATGGTTACACAAACTGTAATACTGAGGTACTCATTATACACTGTCGCAACCTTGTCGTACCGATCATACACTAGAGTACTGCAGCACCCATTGTACACTGTCGTAACATTGTCGTACCGATCTTACACTTAGTACTGAAGTGCCCATTGTACACTGTCGTTACATTGTCGAACAGATCATACACTGTTGTACTTGGAGTAATCATTGCACATTGTTGTACCGATAATACACTGTAATACTTAAAAACCAAGTGTATATTGTCATACGAATAAGCTCTAAAGACACACGCACTAATTTGCTATGCAGCAAATCATTTTTTCTAGTTTGTCATTTGTATGTTTTACTGTGTGGAAAATACGGCAGACACAGCATTTTCTGTGAAGAGGTCAAAGGTCAAGTTCGCAGTGACCTAATATTGGTACGTGATCCATTGTTATCTGTGGAAGTACATATGCTCCAAGTTTGGTATCTGTGAGTATTAGGCTTTATAGGATTAAGAAAGGTCAGAATTAGCTCTGAATTGTGTATTCGCCCCAATGCACACCCGAATACACAGATATTTGGAGGGTTAGAGCTGTGTATTCCCATCAGTTTGTATATTGAAGTAACCTTTAAAAATCTGGTCACTTTAGTAGCTGAGGTAATATTATTTTTGTGAGGTATTTAGTTACGCATTTAGATTTACTGTGCGAAATTTGGTGTCTCCATGTGCAGTTGTTTTTCAAGTTGTTAAGCTGCAAATTACAATGTAAAGTGATAGGAATACACAACCTTTGCCCTCCAGTGACTGCAGTGCCCTCTTTTAGATAGGACTAGAACCTTCTGTACTTGTCCTTGCCCATTTAACCCGGGCAAGCATTTTCGGACAGAAGGACGGTAGGCCGGAAGGGGTGCAAACATACATTTGCCCCTTTTCCGTTGCTGAAAACGTCTATCGTTGTCCCCATAAGTTCGAACCCGTGATCCATTCTGTAATCGATAAGTAGATGATTTTCACCTGCGATATAGCATGTCCGGTGTACTGAATTGACAACTCCCTCCTTTCTGTGTTTTCAAACAGATTTTTTTCGACCAGGGACAGAAACTGAACGATTATGTGACAAGTGGCTCCTTTTACACACAACAATGTTCCAAGATAGTTGCAAACACAACACGCACACATTTTGGAATTCAATAATAATAATTATAATAATAATAATAATAATAATAATAATAATAATAATAATAATAATAATAATAATGATAAACAACGACAAAAACTTCAAGAACAAAACAAGAACAAGAACGACGACAACAGTAATACTACTACTACTAATAATAATAGTAGTAGTAGAAGAAGTAGTAGTAGTAGTAATAATAATAATAATAATAATAATAATAATAATAATAATAATAATAATAATAATAATAATAATAATAATAATAATAATAATAATAACAATAACAATAATAATAACAACAAAATCGTGGGCTTATTTGAGTCCAAAATAAAGAGCCCAAATTTGCTTTACAAGGGCGCCAAATTCTTTTGCTTTGAAAGAAAAACACATAACAGGTTAGCTTGATTAATGAACAGTAATACTAGCAATGTTCATACTGAATAATTCACTTAAAACCTGGTTATGTTTTAGTTCTCAATCAAGGCTTACATACTGTATTGTCTCAACAATTTGTTGGCTGCTGTAGAGCCCTTAACCTACACCTACCTACTATATTGACACACAACAACTTGCTTGCGGTAAAGTGCACAGCACGTACACAAGCACTATTTCAAATCCACACACTCTTCATTATTCAGGCAGCTTCGGCTTGATTTATTAGTATAAACTCACATTGTCCCGCCTTACGTTCACCACAAGATGATTAATTACACTTCATTGGGTTATAAATGTTTATTACATGTGTGTAGTCATTGGATCTGTAACTATGTTGCAGAGTGTAACATCTTTTGTTTCTTCTTATTGACATGTATACTATGCACAGTACTTCAGGAAATGCGCATACAGTCGCCATATATAATTTATATTTGTTTTTTTTTTTTTTTTGCGTTTAGGAGACAAGTTCACTGGTGTTGTGGTTGGTCATGAGATTTCTGGGACGGCTGTGGCTCTGGGGGAGGAAGTGGAGAGAAGTGTTGGGGGCATCCAGGTAGGAGACCGTGTATTGGTGTACCCATGGACGGGCTGCCTGGTATGCACCTCGTGCAAGGCCGATATGGGTAATCTCTGTGATGCTGCAGAGTGGCAGGTAGCCGATATAAGCAAAGGTCGGAGGGATGGTGGTCATGCTACACATGTACAAGTGCCAGAAGTGCGCTTTGTGATCAGAGTACCGGATACCGTTTCCACAGAGGTAGCGTGTATGCTGCCCTGTAGCGCCCTCACGGCGTATTCTGCCCTAATACAATCACAGGAGTCGCTGGAAGAAGCCAGCAGAATGTACAAAAGAAATCCGAGACTTCTTATCATTGGAGCAGGTGGGTTGGGCTTGTGTTGTGTGCAGATGACAAAGATGTTGAATTCCTCCATCAACATCACTGTGGCAGACGTTCAAGCTGATAAATTGGCCACAGCCACTGATATGGGGGCTGATCACGTGGTGCAATGGGACCCCCAGCAGACAGAGGCTCAGCTTATTTCCATGACGTTAAGCACTGCAGGCCTGGGGAAAGAAAAAGACATTGATTCAGTCATTGATTTTGTTGGTCGTCCAAGCACGCTGCAGGTTGGCTTCAATGTGATTCGGAAAGGTGGAACTTTGGTGCCGGTGGGTCTGTATGGTTGCGCCCTCAACATCCCGGTCCCTACACTCATCACCAGATCCATCAAGATTAAGGGCAATCGAACCGGTACTTTGGTGAAACTTCGGGATCTTGTTGCGCTTCTGGCAGTAAATCCTGTAAAACCTCCACCAATCGAATTTTTCAAGTTGGCAGATATCAATGATGCAATGGATAAGCTGAGAGCTGGCAAAATACCAGGCAGAGCCATTATACAATTCTAATTTTTTTCCTGAAACCTTTTGAATATTTTCCGATTTTTACATATTTTTCTTTTGAACATGTAAAAGTGATTGCCATCATATCAGTAAAAGATGCATTATCCATGATACAACAGTTCTTTAAAAATATTGATATTGATGTTTTATTTCTAAATGGATGATTAAAGGCTCGTAATAGTGGTATGCCGATATTAAAATTTTATTGATTGTTTTTGTTCTCCCATGTGGTTGATCACCGATATTTCGATTTAACAATAGTTAACGTTGAAAGTGATTAAACATCGTAACAAGGTTACTGCTAACCAATTGTATCATTTCCGATATCATAGGATCACGTGGTGTATCTCATCTTTCCACGGGCATCAATAGCAGGAGGCTTGGCCACCAGCACATTCACATACACACAGACACAGACACAGACACAGACACTCACAGATACACACACGGTGGGTAAAGACAAAGAGTCATTTGTAAAGGAGGGCATGATAAAGGCATTTTTATATGGGCGTACATCATCTTTCAGTCTAGGATGTGCCATCTTCATGCCAGGAGGTCAAATTCTTCTTGCCTGGAAACGATTTAAAATTGTACCCTCGATCTTACCCATATCTCAACCCGTCACAACAGGGATCCCAGCCATAAGGATCCAAGTAGTAGGGAGGGCACTAGGATTGCACTTATTGTTATAGAATTAAAGTGTCAGGTGCTGACTCAGCAGGTTTTGTGGTAAGCCCTGTTGGAGTCACGATCTATATTTAGAGGGTGGGGCATCACATAGACTGTATAAAAGGGCTATCAAGGCATTTGGTACAACAAACAAACATTTCCCATGGTGTGAATTTAGATGTATACTGTAAGCATCTATGAGTCATGAAAGAAAGAAAGACAAAGAGAGAAAGAAGAAAACAAGAAATAGACAGAGAAAAAGAAAGATTGAAAGAAACTTCATTTGTATGCACTGCTGAGAAAGAAAGGATAAAGAAAGAAAAAGAACAAGAAAGAAAAAAGAGAAAGAAAGAATTCATGCTGAGTATGCAGTTCACCACATGGATTTGTTTGCAAAGCATACCTGAAGCGTTCACATGGATCAGTGCCCTTTGACCTCGGGGAAGGCTGTACTGACTACAGAGTACTAATGTTGTATTTAGCTGTCTAAAATGTGAATATGGTGGTAACGGCCTGTACAGACCAGTAGCATGGAACTTTATGCGCACAGTTTTACATGGTTTGGAGAAAGAATTTTACCACAAGATAAGGGACCTGTCATGTGAATCATGATAATTACACGCAAAGATGCCCTTGTAAGCATCGCTTACTTTCACAATCTGACAGATAAATTGTACAATCCACCCTGTCTTTTATTCTTTGAAGCTGTCATTGTCAACGAAACACAACCTCTGACCGAGATAAATAGATATCCCTGCCCAAAAGAAATGATAAAAGGGGTCTGTTTTCCTATCTACCCGTCACAAATTCACCCCTTATTGTTCTCCTTAGACCAGTGGTTGCCTGCAAAGCGACCTCCTGTCATCTGGCGTGTATCGCGGTCGTACTTTTGAACGGGAATACGTCGTAAGCATGCTAATTTCCCGCCACGAAGCACGGGTTAGACGCCAGGCGAACAAGCGGGACGTGCGGGTCACATCACTATCACAGAAAAGACCATTTGTTCATTTCTCACAAAATTAACGTTTTTGAGAAATTTAAGTTCACAAATGCCAAACGGGCATTCATCTAGTATTTCCCAAGCCATATACGAAGAAAATTTCCATCTGCCTTTATTAAATATTCTTTACTTCCAAAATATTAGTAATATCCCGCTTGTCCCCACAGGTACTGACCTGTACCTCGCCATATCCCGCCAAGCGAGACTACGCAATCAGGTATGCAGCTGTGGTGGGAAATTAACATGCATATTCTTATTGAAAGTTGTGTCTGCCTTCACCTTCTTGTCGAAAATGGCTCATCTGGTGTCCAACTATTCAATGTATGATGTGCATATCTTCATTGTATAAATCTGGGCCCCTATTTACTGACCATCAAGTTAGAGTCACCGTACATTAATTTAGTTCAAGCGTATTCATTTAAACTGGATAACCTACTAGTACATAAAATTCTAAATTACAGGCTGTCCAGACAGACAGACACACAGTAATATATACAATACCCACAGGACAATACAATCAATAATATACAGTTTATATGTACCAAAAACAAAAAAAGTTTAAGCAAAATTTACATTCAATCAGAACACAAAACGCCTGGTATCAGTTATAAATTTATAGCACTGCTCCATGAAAATAAAAAGTTTACTGACAACGAAGCTAAAGCCCAAATTCTAAACGATTTCTTTCTTGACCAAACCAAAGTTCACGATACAACGTGCCAACCAAATAATCCAGTTACATTAAAAACTATTTCAATAAGTAACAACGACGTGTTTTGGGTTCTGAAAAGTTTGGATGTTTCAAAAGCTAATGGTCCAGATGGCATAAGTGCACGCTTACCCAGGGAAGCTACCCCTGCTAATACAGATTTTCTGGCAAAGCTCTTTAACATTTCTTTGATTAATAGCAAATTCCCAAGAGAATGGAAGAAGGCTAAAGTAGTCCCAATTTTTAAAAAGGGATCACCGAATTACGGTAATAATTATAGACCAATATCATTATTAAGTTCCGTAAGCAAAGTTTTTGAGTGAGTAGTATTTAAATACGTATTTAACTCTTTCCGAGACAACATCGCCATATCGGAATCACAGTCCGGATTCATACCACGTGACAGTGCTGTCAATCAACTTTTTTTTTGTATCATCGGTTTTTGTGAAGCAGTAGATCTTCAGATGGATGTAAGGGTTATATTTTGTGTCATAACTTTTGATCGTGTCTTTCACCTTGGACGTATACATAAATTAGAAAAACCGGGAATAAGTGGCACACTGCTGCAGTGGTTCGGTGATTACTAAGACGGGCGTGAGCAAAGAGTTGTTGTCCAGGGTGCGACTTCGCGTTGGGGACGAGTCAAAGCAGGCGTCCCCCAAGGCTCTGTATTAGGACCGCTTCTGTTCCTCATATATATACAAATGATACGCTAGATATAGTTCATTCATCCATTCGACTCTTTGCCGATGACACAACTCTGTTCATCAAAGTGGATGACGCCTTTGCTGCGACCAATGCTCTCAATACTGACTTGCAGGCAGTTGAGGGTTGGTCGCGGCAATGGCTCGTTTCATTCAACCCCGTGAAATCTGCCAGTATGGTCATCTCGAAGAAGAGGAATACTTTAAATAACCCCGATCTAGTTTGTATAGTGAAAAGCTACCCGAAGTATCTGATCACGAACATTTAGGTTTAACAATTCGCAGTGATCTGTCCTGGTCTAACCATATCAAAAATATAACAACTAAGCGAATGAAAATGGTGAATATTCTTAAATATCTGCAGCTTCGTATTAATAGGAAAATTTGGAGATTCTTTATCCCTCAGTTATCAGACCTCTCTTGGAGTATGGGTCAGTGGTATGGGACAACTGCACGCTGCAAGAGTCTCAACAACTTGAAAACGTCCAATTGACAGCAGTCAGAGTTATTAATGGGGCCACTTCTAGGACAAGTCATGATTTAATTTATGAAGAAACAGGCTTTGAAACATTATCTCGGCGCCGTGAAAAAAGCAAGCTGTGTAGATCCTTCATACTTAAGCAACCTCATTCCTAACCGGTCAATGAAAGAAACAGATACAATTTCAGATCTGGTACGAATCTCTGTGTTTTTCGAACACGAACAAACCGATTTAACACTTTTTTTATCGGTTGTACGATTGTGGCTTGCCTACTGATGTGCGTAATTCCGAAGACCTTACATCTTTTAAGAAAAAAATAGACCAGAGGAAAAAAGTGTTAAAAAGCTATACTACAGAGGTGACAGAAGGCTTGCTGTTTCCCACGCACGGCTGCGCATGGGATGCAGCAAGCTAAACTCGGATCTGTTCAAAAAGGGTCTGATAGACTCCCCTCAGTGTGCCTCTGGAAACGGAAATGAAGATGTTTTCCATTATTGTTGCGAGTGTCCTTTTAATATAACTCAGAGAAATACACTTTAGAACCAAATTACTTACTTTATGCTATTTACGGTTTCAACGTTATTATATGGGTCCATATACCTCCAAGCAAAATGAAATTATTTTTGATGCAGTCCACAACTTTATCAAAATGACAGGCAGACTGGGAGCTGTGACGTAGTTCATACTATGGTCAAAATCCTGAAACAAGAAATGTATCGTCTGTGTATATGGTTAAGTGAAGACGGACTTCATCTGCCTACCCTCTATCTGTGACGTCTTGTGTCGTTCCACTTATGCTCGTGTGGCGCCGCCACTCTACCTGTCCTCGTTTTGTGGCGTTCTTTCTTATGGTGAATTGTCTCTGAACCTGTGATGCGTGACTCTTCTTTAATATTTTTATGTGCAAGAGGGATTTATATAAGGCTTTGTCCTGTTTCCCAAGTGTATCCGTACGGAAATAAAAATATGTTTAAACCAAATTTATGGACGGCGTTGAAGAGTTCACTATTAAGGCTGGCAGAGAGATCCTTATTTCCATGCACGAGAGAGCACAAGAGTATGTCACTGGCTAGATGCACAATCAAGCTAGGTTTTACCCCAGGGGCCATGATACAAGAAGCTGTTCTTAATAGAGATCTTCTGGGTATAGCATAGAGAGGACATTCTAGAAAGAAATGAAGTGTGCTCTGGTGGGAATATGAACATTTGCACGCCGGGGAAGGAATAATATTGAATCTTTGAAGATATGCATTTAATTGAGATAAACCCAAACGTAACCGTGTGTGGATGATGTTGGGAAATCTCTTGTCATGTGCGTAATGGGCCGGTACAGGATCTACACCCAACAACGTACTTTTTAAACCAGCTTTAAATTGAGAAAGTGCAGCAGACTGCCTTATGTCGTCCGGAAGGTCATACCATAGTTTAACAGAGGAAGGTACGAAGTAATTTCCAAAACGAGCAGTGTGGTGCTTGAATTGTCTAAGGCTGATTTCTTAACTGGATTGTAATCTGGCCATCATTGGTTAGGATCAAGTCCGAAAGATAAGCAGGAGTGAGACCATTGACCATTTTATAAAAAAGAGTACTAAATTATAATAATGCCTTCCATAGGCTAGCGTTGGCCAGCCTAGTTCCGTCAGTAAAAGATGATTCGGCGTGCGCTTTAAAGCTCCTAGACATATACGGGCTGCTTCGTGCTGAACAGACTCAAGGGCATTCGAGAGAGTCTGAGAGCAATTGTCAAAAATTACACATCCATTCTCTAAGATAGGCCTGACCATAGTTTTATATGGTCGGGTAAGTGTGTTACGTGATAATCTGTATTTAAGTCTACGGAGCAAGGTGAGGCGCTTTTTTTGCCATTTTAAGTTACTGGAAATAGTTATACCTAGGTGTGTGTGAATAGTTCCTTCAGGTTATCTAGAAGAAGCGGTGGGTGGTCAGGTTTGTTGTGTTTAACAGAAAATAACACAGCTAGTGACTTGACAGCATTAAATGTCATTTTCCACTGTTTTCCCCAAACAGAGACATTTACTTAATTGGCATTCAATCGGTTTGCAGAAACTGTTGGATTATGAATAATCTCCAAAATACTAGTATCGTCAGCGAAAAGTTTAATATCACACACTATGTTGTCAGTTAGATCATTGATGTAAACTAAGAAGAGCAGAGGCCCAAGAATAGAGCCTTGGGGGACCCTATCTCTAAAGGTAGCAAGGAGGATGCTTGGCCCCCAATAGTAATTCGTTGGAAGCGATGACAGACATAACTTCCAATAAACTCAAATAGGGGACCCTCAATACCTAGCTGTCTAAATTTAAAGAGAAGACCCTCGTACCAGACACTGTCAAAGGCCTTGCTAAGATCAAGAAAGACCATTCTGGCTTCTTTTTGAAGTTCAAGACCACTATACATGTCGTGAATAATTTTAATGAGCTGATTAACAGTCGAGTCGTTAAGACTAAACCCCGAATTTTGGGGCTTCAGGAGTTCGTGACGCATAAAGTACTCACACAAAGCATTATAAACAATGTGCTCAAAAACTTTGGATTCATTACGAAGCAACGAGATCGGTCTATAATTACTTTTCTCTGTTATCATTCTTTTGAAAGAAAGGTCATACATTAGAGATTTTCCATGAACCAGGAAAGCACGAAGCAGCAAGGGAGTAATTAAAAAGTTTGGTAAGCGAAGGAGAAATGCCTGAAGCTGTCTTTTTTACAAAGATTTTTCCTGTACCATCGGGTCCAGTAGCAGAACCGGACTTTAAAGACTGTAGAACTTTCTTTACACCATTTTCGTCAATCTGGTAAAAAATTTACCGTCAGTTCTGTAAGAACATTCAGGTAGTGGCATAGGGTCGTCTTCAAGAGGACGTTTACATTGGTTAATGAAATATATATTAAAGACATCACATTTTTCAATATTACTGGAAATAATCGTGCCATTTTCTGAAGGAGGAGGGATTGATTGGTGCAGCTTGGAACCGAGTAAACTTTAGCTTAGATTCCACCATTTCTTTGGGTTAATATGTCTTGAATATAGCTCATCACGAATTTTAGAAAAATGTGACCTCATAGAACTACGAAAGGGGTTAACTGCATTATTGCGTTTTCGTTTGTAATACAGAAACAGTATTTTAAACATTAGAGATTCCGTAAGAGTAAATGGGCGTATTTTGTTACTAAAGGGTTTAAAGCGTTGCCATGCTCGGTTCCTTTGCCTAAGCAACTGCTTAATTTTGCATGCAGCCCAAGGCTTATCTTTTTGTCTGACAAGGATGTCACGACAGGAAATAAATTCTTTACATAGACTAATAAAGGGATCATTCCAATAAGACGCCGTGTCGTTTACATCGTCAAAAGTTTCAAAGCCTTTCTCAAAAGGAGCCTCAAGTGCAGCTTTAATTAATTCATCAAAATTTGCTTTTTTATAATCCCAAATCGTTCGCTTAAAAGGACGATTTACACGTTGAGAGATCGAAAGAGAACAGAATACAACCGAATGATCGGACGTAGCAATAGGAGGTAAAATGCCAGAGTTCAAAATGTCACCAGGCGAGTCCGTGATCATTAGGTCAAGAAGACTTTCAATCATATCATTTACCCTGGCTAGTTCCATTATCAATTGGAACAGATTGTTTTGGATAAAATATTAACCAGAAGACCATTGACCCGACATTTTCCTCAGTCAAGAACTCGAATATTTGACATTTTTCTTCTATCTCAGACACTGAACACAAAGTGACGACACACCTTTCCCTGATACAATAAAGACAGTTTGCATGGTCCCGGAACAGCTTTTGGTATTCCTGCATGCCAGCATTGTTTGATTTCATCAGATTGTGCCAGAGCACTGACCTGCTGAAGGCTTTAGTGTGAACAATGACCGCAAAGCTTCTTTGGCCGATATGTGAAACACTTTGTGATTATTTGTAGACTCTTTATTTGATTTGGCTGTACACTGAAATACGTGAGATAGAGGCAAAAGAAAGAAAGAGGGAAGTGATTTACTTGTTTTAACAACGAATCAAGCGAATGGGAAGAAAATAACCATGGCTTAAAGTATTATTGTAGACAATCATATTTCCCCATCTCAAATTACCATAAATCCGCCCCCCCCCTCCCCGCACACGGCCCAACTCTTTGCATTCCTTTGCATGGATTGGACAGCAGCACCTATTCACCTTTAATATTTTTTTTTAAACACGACCTTTTCAAAACCATCACACTCAATGAAGAAAATGTCAGGAAACCTTTACTATCCTTGAGATTAACTTCTGCCTCAGGCCACGACAATATTGGCAATACTCTCCTGAAAAATACTGCTGAATCCATCTCCAAGCCCTTAAAAAATATTTCAACCTGTCTCTCAGTGTCTCCCAATTTCCCGATTCTTGGAAACGCTCTATTATTTGCCCTGTGTTTACAAATGTGATGAACAAATCAAGAATAACTATCGTGCAATTTCCTTGCTGTGCAACGTATCTAAAGTTTTCGAGCGACTGGTCTGTAATTTTCTTTATGAATATCCAATAGGCAACAACCTACTAACTGATAAGAACTCTGGGTTTAAAGCTAATGATTCAACTACCAACCAACTAATAAGTATTCTCCACAATATCTACAATGGGCTTGAAAATTCCAAGGAGACCAGAATGGTATTCTTAGATATCTCGAAAGCCTTTGACAAAGTGTGGCATGCAGGCCTGCCTTCAAACTACGACAACTGGGGTTATCTGAAGTACTTTTTTATGGATAAACAGTTACCTGTCAAACCGCTTTCAACGTCTAATTATCCACGGGCGAACCTCCTCTTGGCTTCTTGTCCAGGCCGTCGTACCTCAGGGATCCATTCTGGGTCCCTTATTATTTTTTGTGTATACCAATGATACTGTAGGGGACTTGACCTGTGATGTCCGCATCTTTGCCGACGACACTAGTATACTTGAGATGGTTCAAAACTCTACCAACTCAGCCCACCACTTGAACACAAACCTTTCAATTATCGACCATTGGGGTAAATTATGGCGAATGGTTTTTAATGCCATAAAATCCCTTTCAGTTATTTTCTCGGCCAAAATCAATAAACCTCGTCACCCCCTGTCCTTCTAGGTGGTACCGCCATACCAGAGGAAGACACCCATACTCACCTTGGAATTACTGGAGCCAACAATCTGTCTTGGCGTGCGCATGATACACGCATCACAAACAAAACCAGCCAGCTAATTGGACTTCTTCGAAGATTCTAATTTAAGTTATCCCGAAAAACACTGGAAATATTATATTTTTCAATGGTTCGGCCAGTTCCTGAATATGGTTGTGTTATCTTTGATAATTGTGGCCAAGGTCTGAGTGACTTACTTGAGTCAATTCAGTACGAGGCAGCTAATATATACACTGGCGCACTAAGGCACACATCTCAAAGAAACTCTTAGATGAACTTGGTTGGCCTACACTAGCCAGTAGACGCAAATATTTCAAATCAATAATTTTCAACAAAATGTAATACAATTAAACTCCTTCCTATCTATCCAACCTTATGTATGTATTTTTAATACTGCCATGTTCTCTATCTTGTCTCATCTGCATATTCATTCCTCAGATCATTGGTTAATCCAACAGGTCTATAAGAATACATGTATAATGCTCCCACATATGGGTCAACACTCCAGAGGTGGGTCGACTATGACAAGGCGGGAAGGAACATCCGAGCTGCTGGGCGCACTGGCGGCTCCACAGTGGCAGTGTGAGTCTGCAGCCAGGGTGCTTCGGCCGCACCCAGCAAGCTATATCCTCCTCTTTAGTCGCTCCCTATGCCGAGGATGCATTAGCTTGTTACTAAGTATGTTCATGTACATATGCATATTTCTTAACTGGGTTGGAATGTTAAATATTGTTTTTGCTGTTTAATTGTATTACAGCATGCCTACCTGAGTGCATTGTCACAGGTTTGTACATTGTATTGTCCTATCCGTCTTGTATATATCATTTTGTGAGTCTCCGTGTCTGGAGAACCCCTGGATTAGTAATATTTTCTGTACTATTAGGTAATCCAGTGAAAATAAATATGTTTAAACTAAACAAAACCATGCATTTTAATCCTATACGTCATCACGTTATATGCATAAACAGCCAGGGAACCTCTGACAAATGCTCACGTGTATCTGAAAGGTATGAGTTGTTATTAGTCAATCGATTACTATATGTATCTGAAAACAACCTACCAAAAATACTTTGTCAGCAACACTTTGCAACCCTAAACACTGGCCAGTGTATGAGCCTTTGTATAAATGGCACACAGCAGACAGCCGGTTTATCTGATTGTACAAGAGTTAACAGGGATATAGGATATATAAAGTAACCAAGGAGATATTAAACAAAATTTAACACATCTCTGACCAAATTAATCTCGGTCTTGTATAAAAGTATACAGACCAAACTTTCACAATTTCACGAACTGAAATTCCTGACCAAGCAATAGATCAAAGTTTCTATTATTTTGTATTCCTAGCGTCCTTTTTGAGTTCATTTCGCGTTATTTATTCTAGCTTTGCAACCTATTGGAGACGAGATGTATCTTAATTTGCATGCTTTACCTTGTGTTTCTAAAATAAGATTATAATTTATACAAAAGCAGAAAAGTGTAGCTTCCTGTGCACCAAGCCCATACACGCTAATAATTCGCAGGTTTTTTTTATCTGCTGTGGAACTGTTCTGAATACCCATTTGGGCATCGTTTTGAAGTATTTTTCATTGCCACAGAAAATAAAATACGAGGGAGTACATGTGACATGTTACCATTAAAATAAATAAGGAACTAAAATGAGCCCCTCTGTTTTACACTGAGGTCTGTAAAAACTTTGGACACGTGTATTCTTTGAAAGGATTACCATCGTTTACTTATCTCTGCGACCCTATGGATATTTTTTCCCTGTGGTTCAATCTCAAACTACGTAATACGATTTTGTCTCTCTGCAGTATCCATCAATATCTCGTCAAATATTTCTGAAATGACTCCAACTTTTCACTCGAAGATTTCTTAAAGTGTCCATTAACTGGTAAAATTAAGTTGCAATCTATCTGTTAAAAAAAGAAAGATACATGCGCCCTAAAAACATGTCTTAATTTTTGCCTGCGATGAATGGACATTTTGGCCGGCGATTGATGGAGGGTATTTTAGTAGGAATGATCGGGGGATTGTCTAAAAGTCATTGATGAACTAAATAATTGGCAAAAATAAAGAAATGAAAACAGACCTATCAATAAATTTTTGAACATTAAAAGACACGGAGAAATTACAAGGAAATAGGAACTAAGTCGCAATTGATCAAATTAACTAATAGCTAGTGACTATCTAAACCTTAATTCAATGCAACCTTACTTTTTAACACATATGAGAACATTTTCTGAACAGTCAAATGACTACATAACAGAGGAAAGTTTTTTTATGTTTATAGATCATACAATACACCATTTCATCCTTTTTTTTGCAATTTTAGAGCCGATCAGCAGCTTGTTAAAGTGTCACCTATCAACCGTCTTGGCGGGGAGGGGGAGGGGGAGGCATTGCATTTTTGAATGAGACCAGGTCTGCTTAATGGGATCCTGGTGGACCGTGTCTCTCATTTCTTCTTCTTTTCCTCTTTATTTTGCTCCTGATATCAGCTCTCTGTCTCTTCTGTGATCTTACAAGATTGGTCATTTGTTGAATATTATTCATATCCTTACTACAAACAGTCGAATTCATGAATGTTGAGCTCTGATGCGGACAGGTTCTGTAAAGCCTTGTGGTCAATTGGCTTTGTAGGTTTTCTTTGTTAGGAGTGCATATCTATGATATTTGGTCTAGGAATGAAGTCACTTTGCTCGGTTGGCTATCACCCTAAGTAATATTTTGATACTTTGAAAATTTTATGTATTTATACCGGGTGATAGCGCGGTCAACCAACTTGTATTTTTGTACATGCATCACCAATGTTATGAAGCTGTCGACATGCAGAAGGATGTCAGAGTAATTTTTTGCGAGATAACCAAGGCTTTCGACCACGTCTATCACCCGGGTCTTTTGCACAAATTAAAAAAAATCTGGAATAAACGGTTCATTGCTGCAGTGGTTCGTAGATTACTTGGAGGGACGCAAACAAAAAGTTGTTGTTCAAGGAGGGTCATCACAATGGGGCAAGTCAAAGCAGGCGTCCCTCAGGGATCTGTTCTTGGACCCCTATTATTTTTAATATATATTAATGATATTGTAAACATTGTTCAATCATCGATACGACTTTTTGCAGATGACACAACTCTTTTTATGACGATGGATGATGCCAATGCTGCGACCAATATTCTTAACACTGGCTTACAGGAAGTGGAAGCTTGGTCACATTAGTGGCTGGTATCCTTCAATCCGACAAAAACCAAGAACATGATAATTTCTAAGAAAGAAATCCTTTAAAGTACCCTGATTTAGTCTTTATAAAAAGTACACTGCCAAACAAAACCGATCATAAACATCTTGGCTTCACCATCCGTTCTGATTTAAAATGGTGTAGTCATATCAAGGAATTGTTCATTAAAGGAATGAAAATGGTCGATATTTTGAAATATTTGCAATTTCGGCTTCATAGGCAATCTCTAGAAAAATTTTATCTTTCTTTCGTAAGACCTCTCCTGGAATATGGGGCAGTAGTCTGGGACAACTGTACTTTACAGGAGTCCACGCAGTTAGAATACGTTCAACTTGCTGCAGGCAGAATTATTACTGGTGCAAGTGCTGGTACTAACCACAGTCTTATCAATCAAGAATCCGGCCTCGAGAAATTATCTTCACGATGGAAAAAAAAACAAATTCATTCTATTCTTTAAAATTATTAATCGTGACACTCCCCCCATGTCTACAAAATCTTATTCCTGGCCCTGTTAGTGACAAAAAACAGGTACAGCATCAGATCGGGTTCTAGATTGTCCCAGAATAGATCAGGAACGAATTTATTTGACTCTTCCTTTCTCCCATCTGTTGTTCGACTGTGGGACAGTTTACCGACTGTAGTCTGCAACTCGGAAGACCTTGCAGAACTCAAGAAAAGCCTAAATTAGGGAACTGAGTGTGTCAATATTCTGTTTTACAGTGGCCAGACGACTTGCTGTGTTCCATGCACGTCTGCGCATGGAATGCAGCAGTTTGAAATCTGATTTATTCAAAAAAGGTCTTGCAGATTCTCCAAAGTGTGCCTTCAGTAACTTTAATGAAGATGTGTTACACTACTTTTGTGAATGTTGTTTTTACATCAATCAACGAAACACATTTCACAGCAAAATTATTCCTTTTGCACCCATCGCTACTCAAACATTACTTTTTGGCTCCAAAACGTGTACTTTACAACAAAATGAAATAATCTTTGACGCTGTACATAACTATATCAAAACAACAGGCAGACTGAGAGCAGTCACATAGGTTGCTACATGCAACATAATTGTTTAGCTAAGTACTAATTAATTTGCTGGCGATATAACTGATAAACGAGGACGTACGTCAACCATCTTTCCCTATCTGTGGCGTCTTGTCTCGTTACTTTGGCAGTGCCACTCTATCTGTCTTTGAAATGAAACGTGACGTATACCTTGTCTGATGTTGTTATCCAGTTTTTTTCTCTACCTTTCTATGTGCAAGAGGAATTTATTTAGGCCTGCGCCCTGTTTTCCAATTGCCTTCTTTTGAAATAAAATATGTTTAAACCAAATTAAATGTGCATTCAAACCGTTTGGTAGTTGATACTGACAGGTTCTTCTTCTAAAATTCATCAAGGAAATCAGTCCATATTAAAAAGAAACAAACAAACAAAGAAACCCACAGAAAAGTCCCTAACTTTGAATATTATACATAAATTTGCGCTGGCTTCACAAATATTGATTCATCCATGCTGGAGCACTGTAGCTTTGGAATTCTATGAGTCTCAGGTTCAACAGCTTAATGTGTAACAAACTGTCATTTGTCTGTATGAATTCCCTGAAGTCTCTCGCAACTGGTCCGTGCAGTATAACAGCTATGTAAAAAGCCAGCCAATTGGCACCTGCATTAGAGGTTCATGTTTGAATGTATCGAGACGAAATTGAAATTCTGTGAGGAGAGAGTGTTTTCGTTGTAATGTATATGTATATTTATGTATATAAAGTAAACAATAGAACAAATTGTGTTAACCATTCTGAAAATGACACAAATAGGCGAGGAGCATATATCATGTCAACTCGCTTGCAGAAAAAAGAATACATTTTTTCTGTACACCTGTAACAAAATTTGTCCACGTACCCGCCCCCTTGCATAAACAACCCATGTGCGAGTATACAGGAACCATGGTTGAATTGGCCTGTTAATAACTGAATACACAGGTCACGCCCCAGTAGTCTTGCCCGATGTCCTGCAATGGTGTAGGTATTTTACAAAGAAATACACCTGGAAGATGTACATTTTTCAAAAAAAAACTGCCCATAGATACCAGGGACTCATTCTGTAGGAGAAATGTTGAAAATAAAGATTTTCATTCACACCTATTGCTTTACACACTTTACTTCTGAAATGCTAAGTCAATGGTGGGATATTAACTTTATGCAGATTTATCAAAGTTTGCCTGCCTTTCTATTGTTCTACGTATTCACTCATGCATTTCATGCACATACACTACATTATTAGGTATAATTTATCTTAAAATATGCGAAGCAATGCTCATATTTCATTGTGAATGTTCCTTTTGTGAATATCAAATATTTTTAATTCAGTAACTAGTGTACTGATCCCAAATATCTGAGAGAACGGAAATCAGTGGAGAAGACAGCGGGAAATTTGGCGCAAAGACACACAATTCTTGCTTTTGCCTGTTTGACAGGTTCACATTCACATGACAAAAAACTGGGTATCTGCGGTGGGTACACAAGGTGTCTTTATCTGTATTTGAAAGCCATTTACACAAAATAAATTCCATACTATGTACACAGTGATGACTTTTTTAAAATTAAATTCGAAAGAGTTTTAATCATTGATTACCATGATCATTACGCCTACATTTGTTTTATTTTGTCTCAAAGCCCATTGGGCACATTGCATCATTCTTTTCAGCATAGTCAGTTTATTATCATAATCATACTACTATTATTATTATTATTATTATTATTATTATTATTATTATTATTATTATTATTATTATTATTATTATTATTATTATTATTCCAGGATGAAACTATATTTTTGTCAATGACTTGCCATTTATCTTTAATTATATCATTAGACCTGTCCCGTCGGCAGTCCCCAAACAACATGCATATATGTCTCTCCTGACATTTATAACTTTTGAGAGAAATATATTCCAGTGTATGTCTCCCAATATTAATAATTGTATTCATGAATCTGAGAGAAGCGTGTTGGCTTAGTTATAGGCAGTTTTAACGAAACATGTCTTGATTATTTAACTCTGATGCTGTTTGCAATGACATATATTGTGCAATAGTCTTCATTTTCAACGCCAGGAATAATTGTTTCACGGATAGAGTTTGCCTAGGAAATTAATAGTCCTTTGCGCAGGCGTGAAATAAGTTCCATCAACTGCATTGACATTTCATACCCTCAAGGTGAGCACAGCTATGGATATTATATTATTAAGTTAATTGCACATAAACAGCAAGGGCCATATGCATAAACGTGGTTGATCCCATTTTTGGCAAAACCGTTGTGCAAGTCTTTGTTAGTTTACACTTGGGCACCTTTATACAATGACTTACACCTGGTGTAAGTTGCACCTGCTTTATGCATATGGCCCCTGGGTATTATGCTCAACCCGTCCCACATGAAGTTTTCCCCACGTGACTGTCAGAGAGCGCCACCTATTGATAAGCGCATAAAGTGAACCAGTACAAACTTATATTGCAATAAAACAGTAAAGCAAGGTATCATCAGGAAGAATGAAATCAGTGGTTGACTTCATGTGTTCATGACAAAAAACCATTAAAGAACAAAATGTACTCAAAATACTAAACTTTAGCGCCCCTTAGTGCAAGCCCAGAGAGTAAACCATGGCGCGAAAGTTGAAAAAAAAATGCCTTGTTACCTGCACAGCAGCCGCATGGTCAGAGAATGTGGGACACTAAAAATTGTCAGAAATTCTAGATGGAGGCCTACTCTGTTAATTTCAGTTATTTGATGCATGGTATGCCATAAGAGAGAAAACAAACAACAACAAACATAAACGTATCCATCTGGTGGCGCTCTCTGACAGTCACGTGCGGAAAAAGGTTAATTCTGGTGTGATTAATTTAAAGGGTCTATAGTCAACCATATTTTGGAAGGCAACTTTCTACTTCCGGGGAAATATATATCATGCTACATGCACATTAATTTTTTGTGGTTACCCTTTGCGGTGGCCACCAGGCTGCATTCAATTATTTATATATTTATTTATTTATTTATTTATTTATTTATTTATTTATTTATTTATTTATTTATTTATTATTTATTTATTTATCATTTTCTGTGTATGAGAAAGGCAATGGTGTGCAAGGCCAGCTTCAAATGTGCGAACAGTTTGTGGTTGGTTTGTCGGAGAGTAGTGAGAGGTACCAAATTTTGAAGTCACTAAGTACTTCACTTTTTAATCATTTGTGAAACCACTCTCTGGGAAGTTTCCAACGATATTTAAATAATTATCTAGGATGAAGTCTTTCTCGACATAGAGCAATTAATGTAATCCCCAGAGATAGGGCTGGCATTGCAACTCAAAAAAGGCCCTTTTCCATTAAAATAGAAACACATCTTTTAAAATGTTCACAAAATTAGGACATTTCTAGCATCATGTTATCTTTTTATGCTTTTTGAGCATAATGCTGTACAGTTCATGAGAATATAATTGACAAGAAAGATTTTTGAAGATTATTTTAGAAATTGAAGGGAGCAAACTTCGATATACAGACAATGGAAGCGGCCAAATTTTCAAGCGGCATCAACGAAGATGCCAACTTTATTCCATCTTGACAGACCCATATCTTGAAAAGTTTGGGATCTTCAACCTTGAAATTTCAGGCATCTTTTCAAGTATAAAAGCTACCTGCATATTCAAAATGAGACACTTTTTGGGTTAATTTCAAGCAAAATTTCAGACTGTGAGTTGGTTGCCATGAAAGTGGTTAAAATAGGGCAGATTGACTTTTTAAGCCATATGACAATACTCAAGGATAGAAGTCATCATTTTCAATGTAAAATGAAGGAAAATAAATCCAAAAAGCATCATTTCAGTGGAAAAAATGGCTTATCATACTCCAAAACATTAAAATATGACCATGAAATTAGTTGCATCCCGAGAAGTATCCGCACCCCAATTTCCTATCCTTTGTTCTTACACTCACGATCAGAGGTGTAAGGTATTATGTCTGTTTGCCAACCCAGACATTTTGTTTTTCCAAGAATCCTTTTTTCTTTCCTTCTTTCTTTCTTCTTTATGACCAGATTCGTCCAGAGTTTTTCTCGGACCCTACTATTCCGAAAACCTCCAAACTTGCCATGGCGACTGACCTACCAGTGAAATTAGGCACCTAACTTCGAATAGTCATGATGTTTAAAATTATGCAAATTAGGGACAATCAAAATTTTGAAAGCTCCGTATCTACCAAACTATTGCAGATAGACACAAAGTTCTAACTTACACTTGTAGGTTTGAGACATCTGTCAATGAACAGTGAACAAAAGTTCTAGAAGTGCAACTAAATGTGGCACGTTTGAAGCTTTTTAGCCATATTAATTGTCTTAATATATTCTTGTAGAAGGGGGAAAAGGGGGCACAATGTGTTAAATATAAAATGATTTGTTACATTGACACAAAACAATTTAGACCGTAATTATAAATTATACATGATGTCAAGTCAGACACATATGTTGAAGTATTAATGGAACAATTATCACTCAATACTTTTTGTATAAAAAAGCCCATAATCACCATGCAAACCCTGTGTTATGATCAAAAATAGTAACAATCTTATTTCAAGAAATAGAAGATTAAATGGTGAATAAAAGGAAATAAAAATGTTCATTGAAAAACATTGTAAACCAGTTGTACAGCATGTATCCAGTTTGTAGAACATCTGTCCTTCACAGTTAGAGGGCAAACTTTCCAAACGTGATACAAATCATAAGACAAGTTCATGTTTCAGGCCTACGTGTAAAACTTTTTTGGCAAACACACACAAAGTCACATTTAAATATTTTCATATGCATATTTAAAATGTCAGAGTTTGGCCATTGAAGTATTTTCTTCTTTATTTCATATTAGAGAAACTGGATGCAGGTGGTCACATGACCAAGTATGGCTGGTATAAATACCTCAAGGAGCTGGCTGTTCTTCAGCCAGCCAGGGGTTGTATTGCAGAGAAAAGATTGTATTGTAAGGCTCGTCAATACAAGATTTTATTATCCTACAGCCTCATGCTTGCTCTTCTCTCTGTTTGGTTTTGTTTTGTTTGGTTATTTGGCCCCTAAAGTATTCATTTTTCAATTCCTAAACTATTCCCATCTTTTATAGTCTGTTTTTGGCATTTTTAGATGGCAACTGATCTCCCTCATAAGTTGTATTCCATTTATTTATAATTAAACCATAAACTTCTATTTTATGGTCTCTTTGAAACTCAAAATCAATACTATGGCCTTTCCTGGACCTCTCATCAAAATCTACGCCAAGCGACTGCTTAAGTGATAATTCAAGTTGACATTCAGCCATTGTCTTTTTGCCCAGAACCACTAAATATACCATAACATATGGTCGAGAATCGGGCATTTGAGCCAAGGAAACATAAAATGTAAACTGCCAAGTTATTTTCAGCTTGAAAAAAAAGCCAACCAGATCACCATGACGGATGTTGAGTTCAAGGAAGAAGTGAAGAAAACCCTGGAACTCCTGAAGGACCAGCTGCAGACAATCGGGAGCAAGGTGACTCAAGTGCAAGAAGAGACCTCCCCCATGACAGGTAATGGGAGGTTTTTTTTGCATTCTTACATTCAGTGGGCTTTCAAGAGAAGACGCTAGGTCTTTCCTAGAGAAATTTTTTTCGCTCAAGCTGATTTAGGCAAGTGGAGTGACGAGAAAAAATTAAGAATTTTCAAGCTTGCAATGACTGATATGGCAGAAATTTGGCACAGAGAATTAAATGAAGATACCAGAAGTGATTGGAACAGATTAGTTGCAGCTTTCAACAAGAAATTTAGAAATGAAGATGATAAATGGATCTTGGAGGGGACACTCCATTCAAAGCAACAACAGCCAGGAGAATGTGTGGAGAGTTATTCAAATGTGATGAGAAAACTTTTTGCAAAACTGAACAAAAGTGATTCTGAAAGATTAACTCTTTTTGTGCATGGCCTCAGGCCAGAGCTCAGATCGTTTGTGTTGGGAAAAGATCCCAAAACTGTGGATGAAGCTGACAGTGCTGCCCGTTTATATGAATGTGTGGGAGCAGCAGGTCACCAGCAACCACAAGTGACCATGGATGCTCTAAATAATGTAAAGGACGCAATTGAAAGGCTTGAAAAAAGAATAATGAGCATAAGCATATCAAAAGAAGAAAAAGCAAAGCCCCAGGGACAGAAGCAGCATCAGGACAGGTCAACACAGGGCACAAGTATTTGCAATACTTTGCCCAAACGCTAAAAAAATTTGCTGGGGGTGCCATCAGCTAGGGCATGTCATTTCAGAATGCAAAAGTAGACCAAAGTTCAATCAACAAAATTTTCATCAAAATTATGGTCCACAACCAAATTTTGGGCAACAAAGTTTTGGTTCTCAGAATTTTGGGCTACAGAACCCATTCTCACAAGGTTTTGGTGGACCACAGAATCATGGCAACCAGAATTTTGGGCCCATGTCTTTGGATGCACAAAATAACCAACAAGATTAAAACCACTAAAACCCCACTTTAACAGAGGGAATAAAGGAGGGGAAATATGTACTCTAGGCCCTCATTCAGACCCAGAATGTGAAATTGCACTTGTAGTAGACAACTTTGTTAATGTGCAATAACATTAATGTTTGGGCATTGGTGGATACAGGGGCCCAGATATCAGCATTCAGTAAAACTTTATGAGCAGCTGGCCTTAGATGTGAACTTGAAACTTGAGCCATCAGTCATATGTAACGCCAGTTCTGCAGCAGGCAGTAAAATGCAAATTTTTGGTCAGACCAATATCACATTTTTTTGTTAAATGGAAAAAGAAAACACCACAAGTCCACTCACAAATTCCAAATTATACCAGGGCTGTCACATGATTTCATACTGGTAGTTGATTTTTTAACAAACCAAAAAGCAGTAATGGATTTCTCAAAAGGAAAGATAAACTTGAAAACTAAGTACCAAATGGGAGTCATTGATGGTATTGAAATACCAAACAACACTGTTATGCCTATTTTATGTAAACTGAGAACACAAGGTACAATGCCACATGGTGTATCTGGAAATCCAGTGGGTCAAAGCATTTATGTAGGCTGGATGTACCATTGGCTTATTCAGTGAGCAAAGTTTTGCCAGGGAATAAAATCATAGTTCAGGTTATGAACACACAGGATGCTCCATTTCAGTTGAGAAAAAACACAAGAGTGGGTTGTTTGGAAATTTTCCAGTCACCAAAACAAGTGCATATAAGTGTTATTGACACCGAGTCTACAAATTGTGGTCAGGGAGGTCACACATCACCAAACATTGTAACTGATGGCAGTAGGTTGCCTGATAAACTGAGGGATATTGACTTGAGCAAATGTGACATTTCTGAAGATGAAAAGAAACAGTTTATACAGTTGCTGTCTGAATACAGTGACATTTTTGCCAACACAACAGCTGAGCTGGGTAGGACACATTTGATTGAGCACAAAATAGAGCTTGAGGAGGGACACATGCCTTTTAGAGCAAGACCATATGGAGCCAATCCTGAACAGAGGGAAGAAATTGATAAGCAAATTAAAGAAATGTTGGACGCTAAAATAATTAGGCCAAGCAACTGAAATTATGCTTCACCAATAGTTTTAGTCACCAAACCTGATGGCAGCAAAAGGTTCTTTGTTGACTATAGGACATTGAACAGTATTACCAAAATTGATGCTTATACCCTCCCTAGGATTGAAGACACCCTTGACAGCTTAGGGGTTTATCACCCTACCCTATTTCCGGTCTGAGATGCCCGCAGCGGGTTCTTCCAGTGCCCTATGGAAGCCTCTAGCATTGAGAAAACAGCATTTTTAACTCATTCAGGTCTCTATGAATTTGAAGTCATGCCCCAGGGTCTCACAAATTCCCCAAGTGTATTTCAGAGATTAATGGACAATGTGGTCAGAGGGTTAAACTATTTTATTGCCCTAGTGTACATGGACGATATCATAGTGTATTCCCGCGATTTTACAGGTCATTTGGATAATTTGAGACAGATATTTGATTGCTTAAGGTCAGCAGATATCAAACTCAAACCATCAAAGTGTTGCTTTCTGCAGAATGAAGTTAAGTACCTTGGTCACATAATCTCAAAAGAAGGGTTAAAACCTGATCTTGGTAAGATACAAGTCATACAAAACTACCCTGTGCCACATAATGTAAAAACTCTAAGACAAGCTTTGGGGTTATTTGGGTATTACAGACGATTCTGTGAAGGATATGCAAAAATTGCAAGTCCCCTGTTTGCTTTGCTCAAAAAGCAAACACCTTTTGAATGGACAGAAGAGTGTCAAAAAGCATTTGACATTTTAAAATCAAAATTAATCACACCACCTGTCTTGGCATACCCTGATTTCAGCAAGAAATTCTTGGTATATACAGATGCAAGTGCAAACAGCAAAGGTATGATCCTTTCACAATCCATAGATGGACAGGAAAGGGTTAATTCATATGGAGGAAAGTCCTTGAATAAACATCAAAAGAATTACATTACAACTGAAAAAGAATTGTTGGCAGTAATACTGGCATTCCATCACTATGCTCCTTACCTTAGGGGAAGAGAGTTTGAGCTAATCACAGATCACCTGGCATTGAAATGGCTTCTAAACCAGAAAGAGCCACAAGGTAGGCTGGCCAGATGGTTAATGGCAGTGCAAGAATATAAATACACTGTGACTCACAAACCAGGTAGAATCCACAGTAATGTTGACCCAATAAGCAGAATAAATCATGAAGAAGTTGATGAAGAAGAACAAATTATATGTCCTGAAATGTTTGCATTGGAAGAGGACAATGACAAGCCTGTCACAACACAGCCTTTGCTGCTTAATGAATTGAAAGACCTGCAAAGAAAAGATCCATTCTGTGCCCCAATTATCAAATACCTACAAAATAGGGTGCTTCCTGAGGATGGAGCTAAAGCTAGGCACCTGTTAAAAGAAATAGGGGACTACATGCTGATAGAAGATGTTTTGTACCATCTAGATTATCCACCAGGAAAAGGGTTAAAAAAGGACAGATTAGTCCAGCAAACTGTCATACCTGAAAAATTAGTACGTGAAGTTTTAGCTGCCTTTCATGATGAGGTTACTGCAGGACACCTAGGTATAGCTAGGACTTATCAAAACATCAGGCAAAGATATTATTGGTGGGGAATGGCTGCAAGAATTAAAAAGTATGTCCAATTTTGCCATTCTTGCCAGACGAGAAAGAGGACTATCAAAGTAAATAAGGCTCCCCTTATTCCCATTCCAGTTGAAGGTCCCTTTGACAGGTGTGCTATTGATGCTGTGGGTCCACTTACAGTAACCAGCAGAGGAAATCGTTACATTCTTGTCTTGCCAGACTATTTGACCAGATATGTTGAAGCCATTGCAGTTCCAGACATCAAGGCAGAAACAGTAGCCAGAGTTCTATTTGATGAAATTATTTGCAGACATTCAGCTCCAAGAGCTTTACTTTCAGATTTAGGACTGTCATTTTTGGCAAAAGTTGTTCAAGAACTGTGTAATTTTTTTGATATAAAGAAAGTAAATACAACTGCATATAGACCACAAACAGATGGTTCAGTTGAAAGGTTCAATGGAACCGTAGTTCAAATGTTAAGTTTTTACACTGCTACAAACCAAAAGGATTGGGATATATTTATCCCTGCTGTGACATTTGCATACAATGTTTCCCCAGGAACTGAGTCTACCTTGTGCTCTCCATTTTTGTTACTATATGGGAGACAGCCAAATTTGCCAACTGATATAATGTTGTGCCCCACACAGTTTGAGAGTGACAGTGTCCGTGACCACTTTAACTCAATTGCTAGCAGAGTACATCACTTTCAAGAAGTAGCCAGAGAAAATTTACAGTTAGCACGGGCCAGAATGAAAGATCACTATGACAAGACGAGCACTGAAGTGAACATAAAAGCTGGTGATTATGTTTTTATTTATACACCAGCAGCAAAAGTGCGTTTGTCAAAGAAACTTCTCCACAAATGGCATGGACTCTTTATTTTTCAGTGAAAAGCCCTCACCAGTGCATGTAAAACTCATCAGGGCCAGTGACAATAAACATACTCCAACTAGGGTTCATGTAAATAGGGTTAAACTAGGGTATCACAGAGACATCAGACCACCAGACACCTTAGAAATAGAAGAGATACCTGTTACTGAAACTGACAACCTTCTTGGTGAAAATGATTTTCCTCAGGATAGTTTTGATGCATCACATTCTGAAGATGAAGGTAGTGAGCCTTAGAACTCCCAAAATGCTCAGGCTGATAATGATCAATCAACTGATGTAGAAAGTGTTGAAGATAACATTTTTGAGTCTGACACAGCTAGCAGTGAGGAAAATGAAACAGAGAAATATCATGAAGTTGAGAAAATAGTAAAAGCCAGAAAAAGAAAGCGGAAACGAGAATATTTGATCAAATGGAAAGGGTACCGAGACAGTGATAATACATGGCAACCTGCATCAAATTTGAATGAATATACCAAACAGTACTTGAAAGACAACCCAGGTAAATTTGCAAAATTGAAGACTAAATACAAATGAAAAACAGTTGAGAATTAAAGTTTATAAGACAGGACTAAAGAGAGAAAAAAAAAAGGTTCAAGCTTCTGCTCTTTTGTTTTCAGCAGTGACGATATTCATTGTGTTAACACTGCTGTGCATCATGGGTCCAGTTCAGGCAGACAGCCCACAGCAGCCACAGAGAGAGACTTTCCCACCCATAGTGGTGAGAAATAATTACGGAATAATGTTTGAAAGGTATAAGACAATTGCGAATTCTGCCACAACATGATGGCATACATTTGCTTTACCATTTCCAAAGAAAATACATATAGATAAATCAGGCAGGTTATGTAGTGGAGATAAGCAATCAGACCAAATCTTGCCTGGAAACTAAAAATCAATGTGTACGATGCACAAAGCATCTTTCCAAACCTACAATGCTTACCGGAGGAAAATTTTAAGTGAACTTGTTGAAAACCACAAGAAAATTCAGATCTTCATACCACTTTACTCACAACCAGCTACTAAAAGAACAAAACGTGTTGTAATAGATCTTATTGGAAGTTTATCAAAGTCACTCTTTGGCACTGCAACAATGTCTGGTATTGAAAATTTTTACAAAGACAAATTGATGAAATTGATTCAACAAAAAAGGAGGAAGTTGAACATCTTAAAATCACCCCGGAGAAAATGCAATCATATGAACAAACAGTAAATCGTAGAGATTTACAAATTTAAGACGTGCAGCAGAACTCAATAGAAACCTGTTAAAAAGTACAATTAATATTAAGTCAATGGCAACAAATAGTACAGCAGCTTTCTGTCGCAGTGAGACATCAAGCACTTGAAATACAAAAGACCAAAATAGCTATCAATCTTTTGAATGCCTATAGCGTACAAGAAGTTCATGTGGTAGAGGGATTACTACGAGATTCTGAAATGAGAGTGCAAGCCATTCAAACTTTGTTGGAAGGATATCTGCCAATATATTATGTTCCCCCACATAAATTGAAAATATTTCTGAATAAATTACACTCAACACTCATAAACAGTTATCCAACTTTACGTCTTGCGCAAACAGATGTCAGTTACTATTATACTGTTCCTAATGTAATATTTGCCAGGACGAAAAATCAATTGTACATTGAAATAAAAATCCCTATCACAACAACTGACACATTGATTCACTTTTATCACGTTACTGCTTTGCCAGTTCCAACTGTAACAAACCACACGACACAGGTGACCAAAATTACCGGCTTTTCAGAATATATTGGAATAACCAGCAGTAAATCGTTTTATGTAGAAACAAATAGAGCATCAATGGAACTATGTTATGGAAAACAAGTTCAAATATGTCCCAGAGTCTTTCCCTTGAATGACCGTACAAAAGCTTCCTGTGCTTCAGCTTTATTTCATGATGAACCAGAATATATAAAAACAAAGTGCCGAAGCCATTTGATACCAGCCAGAGAAATACAGACTTATACATTTTCTGATTTGGGACAAGGTCGGGTGCTTGTGAACAGCAGAGATCCGTTTTTGATAAAGACATGTGCATTAAAACCTCCTGTAAAATTAACATCATGTCAATTTTGTATTTTAAAATTGCCTTGTGCTTGCAATGTTCGATCAGCAGTTTCATTTTACCCAGCAACTTTAAATGAAGGTCAAAAGTCTGAACAAATAACTTTTCTGTACCCAGTGAACCTTATGTATGCTCAACATGTCGTTGATTACAAGTCTATTTTCAATATAAGTGGCAGTCTTACTCTCCCAAAGCCGTTAACACTTCCAACAATTCAGTTTAATGCATACAAACACGATTGGCAACAAGTAGTTGAAGAAGATAAAATTCTCCAAGTTGATTTAAATAAAACTGCACACTTGGCTAAGAAAAACATGGACGCTTATGTGTCAGCAGCAGATGAACTTTCCTATAGATTACATTATGTCAGACAGTCTTACTCAGCTCCTGTGTTGCTTGGTTTGCCCAGTTTTAACATTATTTTTATGATAGCTGTTTTGGCACTTGCAGTATTTAATTTCTATAAATTGTGACTTGTACGGGCACAGTTGGCCATGTTAGACGAACAAGGTCCCCCTAAAAAGCCGCCCATGGCATTTGTTATGTCTGCCTTATCTAAAGCAGACGAAATTGATACGAACATAAATTCTGAAACAATAGACTGAAGGCGTCTCCTGAACACAAACCTGTCACGTATGCTCATGACACTGAACCTCAAACTGAACCTTCAGCTGAGACAGGCACACAAACGTCACTTGAGGAACTACCAGTGACCGGTACGAACCCAAACAATGTAACTTCAGACGAAACTGATACCAATGAAAGTCCGATGTCTGGCCTGGTTTACTAGAAAAAAAAACGCGTATTTACGTAGCCATTGTTTCCCTGGTCATCCAAAGTTCTTGATTCGGCCCAGGCACTAAAAACTATTCTCAGCTGGAACCAAGTGCAAAAAGTGGAAAGTTTTCTAAGTGTTTATATTTTTCTTAGTACGTGGGTCTTGTATAAACGCATATATCAGACTAAGTTCGCAATAATCTTTGATAACTATTAATGACATAAAAGGCAAGGCAATGAACGCCTCTGCCATTTTTGTGATTTCACATGTTGAATTAACACAAATAATCTTTAGCTATCATTGTTTCTCCTATGAAGATCGTTAACTGTTATCCTTTGAATAATTTTGAATAAAGGTTTTCATTTATTCAGGAAACGATATGAGACATTTTAATGTTAGGCATATTTATATATCATATACCATATATGAGATTCTGAAATGAAGTATTTGTGACTATTTTCATTTCTTTAACGCATTATATGATTGTGAAATCACTATTATATATATTCACAGGAGGCTGACAACAGAAGAACTTCTGTGCAGCAAACTGTAATTTACATGTATGAATATGGCTATTCTTTATGTTGCCAAAATAGAGGCACATCTTTGTTGATTGACTGTAGGTTATACATACACATATTATTTAAAATGTACGCAATTATGATAGACAAAGTGCATTGTGTCTATTAAATCTTATGTGTGAGGTGGCAGAAGTATACGATTACGAGGTCACGAGGAGAAAAAAAAAAAAAAAAAAAAAAGCGAGAGACACCTGCAGCGTCTTTGTTTGTATCCTCATGTTACACAGCCATACATAAATTTAAACAAGTTGTTCTTCTGCGTACAGAAGCACATTTTTGTGAACGCAGTTTTATACACCCCCCCCCCCCGAAAAAAAAGGGGAAAAAGAAAAAAAAAAAAAAAGTAAGAAAAGTCTGTCCACATGCATATTTGCCTGCTCATCTCTTCTTGCCAAATCGCACATACATTATAATATTTAACTGCACAATGGTAAGTCACAACTATCTTGACATTACCAGATACATTTCATGGCATTTACCATCCCCCCTATCCGTATATAATCTTTTTATATTAGTATAAAGGACACCAAACCTGTTGTCTTTGTTGCGGATGCCACGACACACAATTGTTCAACCTACATATGGTAACCCTTGTGTTCTCATAGTGCACCTCATATTTTATTCGTATATATATATATATAACCATAAATTCCTCCTTTTTTGTATTGGTGTATGTGTTGGATATCACATGCATATTTAAAGCAATTAACGTGGTTATGTTGTGTCTTGTACACACACATACCCCCAAGTTATTAATTGCTTGTTATCGTTATTATTGTTGTCTGTGTATAGGTCAGTAATGAGATGATCTATGGAATTGGGAGTCACACGCGTTCGGCGTAACTGCAGTGCGCCGCGTTTTTTGTAAGATTGTGATGGATCATTTGAATTTGAAGCAATTATTGTCGTAATTGTATGTGACAATTTTAATGTATTTCAAATATATGGATGACCGCAACACAATATCGGTCATAAGAAATGATTGTTGAGTCACAATGAGTTTGAGGATTTGTCGCGTGATATAGTTTTAGTTGAGGTATAACAACTGGTAATTGTTACTTGGGAGACGTCTCAAGATATGGTGCCGGGTGTGTTCTATTCATAATATGGCAAGTTATGACATAAACGTTTCAATTTTGAGACGCGATAACATTATATCTTTTGACGTTCGCAGATACTCGTAGCTGTCAGCATACAGTAGGAATAAAGACTCTGTTGAACACACACACACACACACACACACACACACACACACACACACACACAAAAGAGCTGATTTTTTATGTACTTGAGGAAGTACTTGTCTTGCTTTGTGACGGGAGATTCCCGCCATATTGGTGATCTAGCGTATCTGACACTCAGTACACATTTAATCTATCAGTAACACTTTGTCACCGCGACCCATGTACTATGCAATCGCATATCATTTATATAATTAATAAAATATATACACAGTCACAAAAAGGTTTCACGATGTGCACATTTATATACTCATGCCCATTCAAGCGGCTCCCCACAAATGATTTACCGCCATTGTTTTTTTTTTTTCTTCTCACAAACAGCCACACCTTTCGGTTACCTGGACAATGCTCATCTGTCAAATTATCAATAAATTTTCAAAGTTCCGATTTCGTTTGGAATGTCCTTGTGCATTATATTGAAACTCGTGAATCCAATTTGTGACATCCACACAAACTTGATGTCATGGGTGTGACATGGACATATGCAACTTGCAATCGTATATAATGGCATAACAAGTTCTTTTGTTCCTTGTTCTTGTTTCTGCGTAAATTTGCTTTATATTTGCAGGAATTCAGCCATAGATCTTACCAAATCCTGTATATGTATCAATTCATTGGCGAGCCAAATAATTCCGCAAACTTCATTGTCATTGTGAATGGCAGTTGCTCTCACCGCAACTACTGTGTGTGCAGTCATCACATGCTACCAGTACTTACCATATAACCGCACCACCACGCCCAACCACGGGTATGAGGGAGTTGACATTTCATTTTCCGGGTACTCCGAAGATTACTCCTATTTAGCTATCCATTTGGACGAAGATTTGAAGAAACTTTTCATTTCGCAAGAACATTTACATCTTTGGTCAACACAGAATCATCGTTTCCAACTTTTCCTCTCTACCTTACTGTTCTCCAGACATTGCCCCAGACAGCCCAATTTGCGTCTGGTAATTTGACCTTTCACATTGCATTCTTCTCATTTCCCCCTTATTCCTATGCTGGTGTGTGCGGCTTACTTCGATACAGTGGACATTCGATACTGAGACTCTTTGCATACTGAGTTTAAGTCATTTTAAAGATTTTTTTCTGCTGCGTTTCATTTCCACGTGGTGAGCGTATAATACTGACATTTTACAGTACCTTCGTCGTGTTCACGTCATTCAACGGAATATCTAACCGAAATTGGACATTTCGTCTTGACGGTGGGAGTATGTTATGATCAAAAATAGTAACAATCTTATTTCAAGAAATAGAAGATTAAATGGTGAATAAAAGGAAATAAAAATGTTCATTTACAAACATTGTAAACCAGTTGTACAGCATGTATCCAGTTTGTAGAACATCTGTCCTTCACAGTTAGACGGCAAACTTTCCAAACGTGATTCAAATCATAAGACAAGTTCATGTTTCAGGCCTACGTGTAAAACTTTTTTTGGCAAACACACACAAAGTCACATTTAAATATTTTCATATGCATATCTAAAATGTCAAAGTTCGGCCATTTAAGTATTTTCTTCTTTATTTCATATTAGAGAAACTTGATGCAGGTGGTCACATGACCAAGTATGGCTGCTATAAATACCTCAAGGAGCTGGCTGTTCTTCAGCCAGCCTAGGGTTGTATTGCAGAGAAAAGATTGTATTGTAAGGCTCGTCAATACAAGATTTTATTATCTTACAACCTCATGTTTGCTCTTGTCTCTGTTTAGTTTTGTTTTGATTGGTTATTGGCCCCTAAAGTATTCATTTTCCATTTCCTAAATTATTCACATCTTTTATATTCTGTTTTTAGCATTTTTAGATGATAACTGATCTCTCTCATAAGTTGTATTGCATTTATTTATAATCAAACCATAAACTTCTATTTTATGGTCTCTTTGAAACTCAAAATCAATGTTATGGCCTTTGCCGGACCTCTCATCAAAATCTACGCCAAGCGATTGCTTAAGTGATAACTCAAGTTGACATTCAGCCATAACACCTGTTAAGGGAAATGCATGTTTGAATCCAGTGTGGCTACAAAATAGTACTGCTCACTGCTGATTGGCTGAAGATCAGGTTTCCTTTCTTTCTTTCTTTCTCTCTCTCTCTCTCTCTCTTTCTTTCTTTCTTTCCATTGTAAACTGAAACTTCAAACTTGGCATGATTGGACCTCCGATCAAGGAGCTTTATCTTTTTATGCAGTGGAATTATGCAAATTAGGGGTATTTGAAATTTTTTATCTTGAACATCTTCAAAAGAATAATAGGTGCTGATGTCACTCCACTAAAGGGTTATTGACAATTGTGCATCTAATGAATTTTATAAAAGAACAGTTGTTGCAATTTAAATTATGCTTAGTACCACCATTGGAAATTTCAAATCTTGAATAACTTCAAAGTTATTATAGATAAAGATGCCATTTTAACTTTCACTCCACTGTTATGGACTAATGTGCATCTGATGAATTGGTAACGAAGGTTGCATAAATTTAATTTACGCAAATTAAGGGCATTTGTATTTTCAAATCTTGAATATCTTCAAAACTATGCGCACCAGACAGATTTGTTCAGCTCTCGGATGGATGGTGATACCTGGTGAGAGAAATTGAAAATGTAATTGCGTCTGAAGGTTGACTCTGTCATTATAATATAATGGTTACACAGACTGTAATACTGAGGTACTCATTATACACTGTCGCAACCTTGTCGTACCGATCATACACTAGAGTACAGCAGCACCCATTGTACACTGTCGTAACATTGTCGTACCGATCTTACACTTAGTACTGAAGTGCCCATTGTACACTGTTGTTATATTGTCGAACAGATCATACACTGTTGTACTTGGAGTACCCATTGCCCATTGTTGTACCGATAATACACTGTAATACTTAAAAACCAAGTGTATATTGTCATACTAATAAGCTCTAAAGACACACGCACTAATTTGCTATGCAGCAAATCATTTTTCTAGTTTGTCATTTGTAAGTTTTACTGTGTGGGAAATACGCCAGACACAGCATTTTCTATGACGAGGTCAAAGGTCAAGTTCGCAGTGACCTAATATTGGTACGTGATCCATTGCTATCTGTGGAAGTACATATGCTTCAAGTTTGGTATCTGTGAGTATTAGGCTCTATAGGATTAGGAAAGGTCAGAATTAGCTCTCAAGTGTATATTCGCCCCAATGCACACCCAAATACATAGATATTTGGAGGGTTAGAGCTGTGTATTCTGATTAATTTGTATATTGAAATAACCTATAATAATCTGGTCACTATAGTAGCTGAGGTTATATGATTTTTGTGAGGTATTTAGTTACGCATTTGGATTTACTGTGCGAAACTTGGTGTCTCCATGTGCAGTTGTTTTTCAAGTGATTAAGCTGCAAATTACAATGTAAAGTGATGGGAATACACATACTTTGCCCTCCAGTGACTGCAGTGCCCTCTCTTAGATAGGGTTAGAACCTTCTGTTCTTGTCCTTGCCCATTTTTCCCGGGCAAGCATTTCGGACAGAAGGACGGTAGGCCGGAAGGGGTGCAAACATACAGTTGCCCCTTTTCCGTTGCTGAAAACGTCTATTGCTGTCCCCATAAGTTCGAACCCGTGATCCGTTCTTTAATTGATAAGTAGATGATTTTCACCTGCGATATAGCATGCCCGGTGTACTGAATTGACAACTCCCTCCTTTCTGTGTTTTCAAACAGATTTTTTTCGACCAGGGACAGAAACTGAACGATTATGTCACAAGTGGCTCCTTTTACACACAACAATGTTCCAAGAGAGTTGCAAACACAACACGCACAAATTTTGGAATTCAGTAATAATGATAATAATAATAATAATAATAATAATAATAATAATAATAATAATAATAATAATAAAATGATAGTAATAATAATAATAATAATAATAATAATAATAATAATAATAATAAAATGATAGTAATAATAATAATAATAATAATTATAATAATAATAATTATAATAATAATAATTATAATAATAATAATTATAATAATAATAATTATAATAATAATAATTATAATAATAAACAACGACAAAAACTACAAGAACAAATCAAGAACAAGAACAGGAACTACGACAACAACAACAGAAATAATAATAGTAGTAGTAGTAGTAGTAGTAGTAGTAGTAGTAGTAGTAGTAGTAGTAGTAGTAGTAGTAGTAGTAGTAGTAGTAGTAGTAGTAATAATAATAATAATAATAATAATAATAATAATAATAATAATATAATCGTGGGCTTCTTTGAGTCCAAAATAAAGAGCCCAAATTTGCTTTTCCAGGGCGCCAAATTCTTTTGTTTTGAAAGAAAAACACAGAACAGGTTAGCTTGATTAGTGAACAGCTATACTGGCAATGTTCATACTGAATAATTCATTTAAAACCTGGTTACGTTTCAGTTCTTAATCAAGGCTTACATACTGTATTGTCTCAACAATTTGTTGGCTGCTGTAGAGCCCTTAACCTACACCTACCTACTATATTGACACACAGCAACTTGCTTGCGGTAAAGTGCACAGCACGTACACAAGCACTATTGCAAATCCACACATTTATCATTATTCAGGCAGTCTCGGCTTGATTTATTACTATAACCTCACATTGTCCCGCCTTAGGTTCACCACAAGATGATTAATTACACTTCATTGGGTTATAAATGTTTATTACATGCATGTAGTCATTGGATCTGTAACTATGTTGCAGAGTGTAATATCGATAACATCTTTTGTTACTTCTTATTGACATGTATACTATACACAGTACTTCAGGAACTGCACATACAGTCGCCATATATAATTGTAATTTGTTTTTTTTGCGTTTAGGAGACAAGTTCACTGGTGTTGTGGTTGGTCATGAGATTTCTGGGACGGTTGTGGCTCTGGGGGAGGAAGTGGAGAGAAGTGTTGGAGGCCTCCAGGTAGGAGACCGTGTATTGGTGTACCCATGGACGGGCTGCCTGGTATGTACCCCGTGCAAGGCCGACATGGGTAATCTCTGTGATGCTGCAGAGTGGCAGGTAGCCGATATAAGCAAAGGCCGGAGGGATGGTGGTCATGCTACACATGTACAAGTGCCACAAGTGCGCTTTGTGATCAGAGTACCGGATACCGTTTCCACAGAGGTAGCGTGTATGCTGCCCTGTAGCGCCCTCACGGCGTATTGTACCCTCATACAAGTACAGGAGTCGCTGGAAGAAGCCAGCAGGATGTACAAAAGAAATCCGAGACTCCTTATCATTGGAGCAGGTGGGTTGGATTTGTCGTGTGTACAGATGACAAAGATGTTGAATTCCTCCATAAGCATCACTGTGGCAGACGTTCAAACTGACAAATTGGCCACAGCCACTGATATGGGTGCTAATCACGTGGTGCAATGGGACCCCCAGCAGACAGATGCTCAGCTGATTTCCATGACGTTAAGCACGGCCGGCCTTGGAAAGAAAAAGACATTGATTCAGTCATTGATTTTGTTGGTCGTCCAAGCACGCTGCAGGTTGGCTTCAATTTGATTCGGAAAGGTGGAACTTTGGTGCCAGTGGGTCTGTATGGTGGCGCCCTTAACATCCCAGTCCCTACACTCATTACCATATCCATCAAGCTTAAGGGCAATCGAACCGGTACTTTGGTGAAACTTCGGAATCTTGTTGCGCTTCTGGCAGTAAATCCTGTAAAACCTCCACCAATGGAATTTTTCAAATTGACAGATATCAACGAGGCAGTGGATAAGCTGAGAGCTGGCAAAATACCAGGAAGAGCCATTATACAGTTCTGATTTTTTTTGTCCTGAAATCTTTTGAATATTTTCCGATTTTTACGTATTTTTCTTTTGAACATATAAAAGTGATTGCCATCATATCAGTAAAAGATGCATTATCCATGATACAACAGTTCTTTAGAAATATTGATATTGATGTCTTATTTTTACATGGACGATTAAAGGCTCGTAATAGTGGTATGCCGATATTAAAATTTTATTGATTGTTTTTGTTCTCCCATGTGGTTGATCACCGGTATTTCGATTTAACAATAGTTCACGTTGAAAGTGATTAAACATCGTAACAAAGTTACTGCTAACCACTTGTATCATTTCCGATGTTATAGGATCACATGGTGTATCTCATCTTTCCACGGGCATCAATAGCAGGAGGTTTGGCCACCAGCACATTCACATACACACAGACACAGACATACACAGACACAGACCCACACAGATACACACAGTGGGTAAAGACAAAGAGTCATTTGCAAATGAGGGCATGATAAAGGCATTCTTATATGGGCCTACATCATCTTTCAGTCCAGTGTGTGTCATCTTTTATGCAAGGAAGTAAAATTCTTCTTGCCCGGAAACGTTTTAAAATTGGCCCATGATCTTACCCATATCTCAAACCGTCCCAACAGGGATTCCAGCCATAAGGATCCAAGTAGAGGGTCTGACATCACATAGACTGAATAAAAGGGCTTTCAAGGCATTTGGTACACAGACAGACATATCCCATGGTGAGAATTTAGAGGTACACTGTAAGCATCTATGAGTCATGAAAGAAAGAAAGAGAAAGAGAAAAAGAAAGATTGAAATAAACTTCATTTGTATACACTGCTGAGAAAGAAAGAAAAAAGGAAGAAAAACAGCAAGAAAGAAAAAAGAGAAAGATAGAATCATGTTGAGTATGCAGTTCACCACATTAATTCGTTTACAAAGCACACCTGATGTGTTTATGTGGATCAGTGCCCTTTGACCTCGGGGAAGGCTACGCTGACAAAAGAGCACTAATGTTGTATTTTGATTGCTGTCTAAAATGTGAATATGGTGAAAACAGCCTGTACAGACCAGAAACATAGACCTTGATGTGCACGGTTTTACATGGTTTGGAGAAAATATTTTACCACAAGATAAGCGATCCGTCATGCGAATCATGATCATCACACGCAAAAATGCCCTTGTAAGCATCGCTTTGTTTCACAATCAGACAGATAAATTGTGCAATCCACCCTGCCTTTTATTATTTGAAGCTGTCATTGTTAACGATACACAACCCCTGACCGAGATAAATAGATATCCCTGCCAAAAAGAAATGATAGAGAGGTCTGTTTTCCCCATCTACCCGTCACAAATTCACCCCTTTTTGTTCTCCTCAGACCAGTGGTTGCCTGCGAAGCGACCTCCTGTCATCTGGCGTGTATCACGGTCATACTTTTGAACGGGAATACTCCGTGTGCATTTTAATTTCCCGCCACAAAGCACGGGTTGACGCCAGGCGATCACGCGGGACGTGCGGGTCACATCACTATCATAGACAAGGCCATATGTTTATTTCTCACAAAATTAACGTTTTTGAGAAAACTAAGTTCACAAATGCCAAACTGGTATTCATCTAGTATTTCCCGAGTCATATGTAAAGAAAATTTCCACCTGCCTTTAATAAATATTCTTTACTTCCAAAATATAAGTAATATCCCGCCTGTTCCCACTGGTACCGACCCGTACCTCGCCATATCCCGCCAAGCAAGACTACGCAACCAGGTATGCAGCTGTGGTGGGAAATTAATATGCATATTTTCTATTGAAACTTGTGTCTGCCTTTTTTATTTATTCATTTATTTACTTATTTATTTATTTATTTATTTATTTATTTATTTATTTATTTATTTATTATTTATTTATTTATTTATTCGTCTTCTTTACCCACAAACCCCTTCAGTGATGCAACACTGTTCTCCCAGGGGTCCCTGAAAAAATTAAAAGTACACACACACAAAAGAAAAATAGACAATATATACACTGTATATACGTGTTTAAAATATGTTACGTCATTTAAAGAACAGTATTTCAATTCACTGATATTTCCTTTTTTCAATATCCTTCATACAAAGTCTCTTGAAGGCTAATTTTGTTGATGCCTACCTGGTGGTGTCACTGAGACTATTCCACTCCAGGCAGGTATCGAAGTGAAACATTCGTTTGCCGAAATTTGATTTGACTATGGGAAGCGTTAATCCATTTGAAGTGGCATGACGGGAGGGGTAACGATGATTTTGACGACTGAAGGTAAACTTTTCACAAAGGTAGCTAGGTGTTTTGGTATGAAGGACATTAAAAAGTCACCAGTGGGAACAAGCGGGATATTACTTTTTTATGCCTTCACTTTCTTGTCAAAAATGACTTACCTGGTGTCAAACTATTCAATATATTATGTCCGTATCTTCATTACATAAATCTGGGCCCGTATTTCCTGACCAACAAGTTAGAGTCATAGTACACTGACTCAACATCTCTCAGTCAAGAACTCCGACATTTGACATGTTTCTTCTGTCTCAGACACTGAACACAAACTGACGACACACCTTTCCCTGAAACAATAAAGACAGTATGCATGGTCCCGGAGCAGCTTTTGGTATTCCTGCATGCCAGCATTGTTTGATTTCATCAGATTGTGCTAGAGCACTGACCAGCAGAGGGGTTTTGTGTAAACAAAGACTGCTAACGCTTCTTTGGCCAATATGAGAAACACTTCGTGATTATTTTTAGACTCTTTATTGTATTTGACTGTACACAGAAATACATGAGACAGAGGCAAAAGAAAGAAAGAGGGAAAGCGCTTTACTTGTTTCATCAGTGAATCAAGCGAGTTGAAAGAAAATAACCATGCCTTAAAGAAAAGTATCATTGTAGACAATCATTTTTCCCCATCTCAAATCACCATAAAGTAAAATGCGACTTTTTCTCTCTACAATGACCATCAATATTTCGTCAAATATTCCTGTAATGACTCCAACTTTTCAGTATGAGACTTCTGAAAGTTTCCATTAACTAGTGACATTTAGTTGCAATTTATGTGTTAAAAAAGGAAGATACATGCACCCTTAAAAATATGTCTGAGTGCATGCGATAAATGGACATTTTGGCAGGTGAGTGATAGAGGGTATCGCCTCAAAAATTCTAATGGCAATGATTGAGGGGTTGTGTAAAAAGTCATTAATGAACCAAATAATTGAATAAATAAAAAAATGAAAACAGACCTAGTAAATAAATTTTTGACTGTTAAAAGACCGGAAATATTACAAAGAAATAATCACTAAGTCGGGATTGATAAAAAAAAACTAATGGTATGTATACATCTAAAACTTGATTTAATAAAACCTTACTTTCCAACATATATGGAAATATATTTTGAGCAGTCAAATGACAATACATAACAGAGGATGTTTTTGTTGTTGACACACCATACATTGCGCCATTTATTCACTTTCATTATGTAATTTTAGGACCGTTCAGCAGCTTGTCAAAGTGTTATCTATCAACCGTCTCAGCGGGGACATTCCATTCATGAATGAAACCAGGTTTGCGTAGTGGCTAGTTCCCAAGTCATCTGCAGTATTGGGATCCTGGTAGACCGTATTTCTACTTTTCCTTACTTTCCTCCTTCTTTTGCTACCGATATCATCTTTCTGTCTCTTCTTTTGAGTTTCTAACTATCATTTCCAGTTTCCTTTCCTTCTCATCTTTGACGTTGGCTTGGGCTTGCTCAATCGCTTGAGCTATAGGAGTGACCAGGTTTATCACTGGCTTGATTGATTCGCTCAATCCCTCCCTCCATTCTCGATTTTCTTCAACCATGTAATAGCCAGAGGTAGAATGAGAGATCTTACCCGTGGCCATGTCGTCAACAAGGTGACCCATTGGGACCAACCCTTTTCATTTTTGATAAGCCTGGGCGTCATCCTGTATCTTCTATAAATCGCAGTCTGCACTCGTATTTTTGGAGTTACCATTGTATTTTGTTTCTATACTTGTAATATTCTATATATGAAATAAACATAAATGGGCGTCATCTTGGATCTTCTATAAATCGCAGTCTGCACTCGTATTTTTAGAGTTACCATTGCATTTTGTTTCTATACTTGTAATATTTTATATATGAAATAAAGATAAATGTTTAAGTCCATTACATTCCGGAATAGCATTTGTAGCCCTGCTATTTAGTCTTCTTCATCGTCTTCATCTGACACAACTGATTCGTAATCTGGGATCATTTGATTGAAGAAAAGTTTTCTCTTTTTCAAAGCCATGGGCATAGCTTCGTTCCTATCCACGTTTTCTTGATCCATCAGATTATAGATAGTTCTTTTGATGATGTTGTGAATTTTATTTTTGTCCAGGTCATGCACGACATTTAACCATTTAGCATATTTCATCCTGAAGGACCTGTTGAGCTGGGGAAGCAAGCCTGTTTCTGTGCTTCTTTTTGAGATTTTCCAGCCTCGGTATAGCATTTCACCATTTGCTTCGTGTTCATCCTCCATCTCACCACACAGTTTTCTAGTGGACAGATCAAAGTCTTCAACAGATTCTGTTTCCCTGGATTGGTCATACAATATGTTGGGCTCCTACTTAAAGACTTTGGTCTTCTCCCAAGTTTGCAGGGGTTCCTACCTTTTTGACTGTCTTTTGCAAGTAAGAAGTAGGATATAATATGTTTGACCATCTCGCGTTACCCCCACCTTTTATTCTTTCCGCCTTCAAGTGAAATGTTTGTCTTCAGTCTCTCATGCTCAGGAGTCACTGCAGTAAGATCCACAAACAAATATCCATATGGTTTTGCTATGGCATTCTTGTATTCTTACATCATGTAATTTGGGTTATGCGGACACATACACTGATTCATGATTTTCATTGGTTGTTGAACGGCTGTTATGTTGAATAAGACCAGATAATGACGGTTTCTTCGTATAGCTACCGTATGTGGCCCGTAAATATTTTGCATCAGAACAATAACACTCAGATTAACTCTCTCAGTGCCACATATTTTAATTGAGTCCAAAGTTTTCGCAGGCCCGCTTTGGGAGCATTGCACCCAAAGCGCGCCCAGGAAAGCTGTTCACGTGTGTCGTTAATATTGTCTAGGAAAATAGGCATGCTGGTAATGGAATAACAAGTTTTTTTTTCACAAGGAATATGAATCTAGCATTTTTATTATAATTGAGAGCAGTGTGTCTTAAGTAGTTCGACTTAAGTCGCAGTGGGCATTGAAAGGGTTAAGATGATGGGTTCCTGTGGTAAATAAATTTGTGACTCTCTTATCTTTCGAAAGCTAGCTCATCAGGTATTCAAACACAATCACATTTCTCATTTTTGTATCAAGAAAAGTGTTATCTTCTAAAGTTGGTGGTATACCTTGAACAAATTCAATTCCAGGTATACTTCCTTGATTCTCTGCATACAATGGTTGCCATTGGCCATAACACTAAATTATTCTATGAGGCAATGGTTCAGTGAGTTTTTTTTTTGTTAAAAGCTGATTTACCAAAGCCTGAGGGTGCAGCAAGGACCATAGTAAAGGCAGGTTTTAGCTGGAAAATATTTTTTTTCTGAAGCAACCGTAAACTTCCGACTATGTGACCCACGATGAGCATCCATGATTGTGTGACTTTCTTTTGTGAGCGAATTTTGTTGTAACTTTGGCGGAGAGGGGGGGGGGAGTAAAACGGGTAAAATATTATGCTCCGTTGTTCAGACCTATGTGACATATTTGATGTATAGGCATTTGTATTTTAAGGCTGTCAACCGTACTAAATGTCTTATGACAAACTTGACAATAGTGTGCCATTTTAAATCCGTGATCACTCTATTGAGCTCTCTCTGTGTGCAGTCAGCCTACTTATAAACACTTATGGAAGATGCTTATGTTGTTATGGTGGTGGTGGAGGTGGTGGAGGTGGTGGAGGATGTGGGGGTGTTGGTGCATGTGGCAGTGGAAGTGGTGGATGTGGTGGTGGATGTGGTGGATGTAATGGTGGTGGCAGGTTGTGGTGGTGGATGTGGTGGTGATGGGTGTGGTGGTGGTGGGTGTTGTGGTGTGGTTGATGTGGTAGTGGTGGTTGTTGATGCGGTGGTGGAGGTGGTGGATCCAGTTTTTTAATGGCTCCGAACAAATGAGACTTGTGTATAGCCTTCAGAGTCACATAACATGTTGATATGCTGCGCATAAACAAAATACAAAGATTCTAATAGCAAAATAGAAGTCATCAAAAAACGAAATTCAGACAAGCAAACTCTGACAAGATAATTCCAACGTCAGAGTGGGGCCGAGGACATACTTGGTCTTTTGTGTGTACTTGTCAAAATGACCGGCATGTGATGAATATAGAGAAATTGGAATTTTACGGTTTACAATATAAATGACTAATATTTCGAGACCCAGGGATGGAGAGTGTAGGCTTAGCATTAACAGGACTTCAGCTCCTAAACAACTATTTAAAATAGTTGTGTATGAACTTAAGATCTGTAGGGACAAAATTTCAAACAAAATATACACGTGGTTAAGAAAGACTTACATACTTAGAATTATAGAACTCGTCAAAGTGGACCAGACGCATATGGTTTGTGTTCAATTTCGTGGATATTGGTATGGAATACATGCAAACACAAGGGAATTTTGCAGACATCATCATCCACTATAGGCTTTGCGCATACTACATTGAAGTCACACACATTGGGCTGAGACATGCAAGTGTACCTTTCTCCACACTTACGGTGAAACGCGCAAGCCAACATAGCCAAAGAAAGCTCATTTCAATCTGGAAAGGGTGACATCGTAAGTTAACATTTCCACGATCAAATAGCTACAAAGCACCACCGTGCCAAGACTTTTCTGCTTCAATTTTTGTTTTCAGGTTCTCATAATTACAAATATTTTGAATAAGAAATATCGATCTGTTAGAATAATTTGACCCAGCATTTGTTCTTACCAGAAAGGACTATTAAAGATGACCAAGTGCAACTGAGGTTACATGTCCGTCCATGCACAGTACATAACCTCATGGCACTGTAGATGTTGTCCAATTGAGCAATATTCGTTATGTACTTTTCACATGCTCTTGTCAAGAAATGGTCAGATGTGATTCACAGTTTTGTATAATACTTATAAACTAGGAGCCCGTAAGTACTTAAATGTATAAATTACAAAATTTGTGTTTCTCGTTTCTCAGTATAACCGAATATATATATATATATATATATATATATATATATATATATATATATATATATATATATATATATACATATATATATATATATATTTATATTCCAATGATGGCAACTTGTTGAATGTAACGTACCTGCAGTTTTAACTTTGAAGAATATATTCGTTGGGCCATGATCATGACCGCAAATATAATCGCTCTGAAAGCATTAATGATGCATTTTTACCATAAAAAGGGGAGCCAAATTCTCCCTTACAAAACAGAGGGCATAGCTTCCTTGAGAGTAAACCGCTTGTGGATATTTTGTCTAGTTGAACGTATGTTTTCTTTCTTCTATTTCGCTATAGAGATCATCATCATTTGCTTCTTTACTAGCATGAAAACAGTCACATACTTTACCCAGAAACTACGAGGCAGGAATACATCCACTCTTAGTACCCATTGCTCTGTCATCCCCACATCCATGGGCGGCTGTAATGCCAAACACACAGGCCGGAAAAGCTTCCATCCAGGCACCAACTTCTGTGGTTGTTCCAGAAGAACAATGATGTTATAACGGATGCTCTGGAGGTAGTGTCCTTTTGAGGTGCTCCATTGCGATGGTTGTACACTCCCCACTGATACCTTTTCTTAAATGCAACACCACAGGCAACCTGTGTCTTGCAGCCAAGGGCAGGAGTAATGCAAGAGTGTGCTGCTGATATCTTTCTGTTGATCCCCAACGTCAGGACTACTGAAGTCCAGGCCTATCACGCCCAATTCCACAACTTGAGACCCCTGTAGCAAACCCTTCAGTTCTCTTGTTTGTTTCTGGCTGGGAGGACCCGTCACAAATTTGGGATGCATAACTATACAGAAATACACTCGCTCGTCCCTGGCCAACTTCTCCATGCCCCTCACAGTCTTCCACATATTATTAAAACACTGATTGGAGATAATGAACTCCAACTGAAATGGTTCTGGGCTACTGGGCTACCCGAGAGGACAGAAAAGAGGTCCGAACAGTTGGAGTGGTCCAGCAGCTCACCCAAATGGCAATGGGCATCTGCCAAAGCATACTTTTTCTTACCCTTACAGATATAAAGGGTCCTTCTGGAAGATTTACTCATTGCCAACCTGGGAAACATTTCCTCCATCTTCTGCAGAACCTCTCTCCAGTCCTCTGGTAGGGTCCCAAGAATGGTAAGCAGGACTATCCAGTGTAGCAAGGGGGCAATGCTGTTGGGTGGACAAACACTCAACTGCATGGTGAAGTGGGTCCTAGTCCTCACAGCAAACTCCTTCAGCAGGGAGATCTTCACCTCAGTGGTGCTGGAATTTTCCCCATACAATCTCCTTGACTACACATGTGGGAGGAGTTGTCACACCTCAGAAAGCCCCACCTCCTTGGTCAAGGCTCTCAAGAACTCAGCAACCAGTATAGCCCAGTTGTCTAGATATTCATCCCATGAATGCTGATGTGCCCTCACCATGTCTCTGGAAATGCTGGCCCAACCTCACCCTTGTGGTCCCTAGGAATCCACAGGTCCAACATGCACTGCTGGGATATAGGTATCTGGAGAGATGTGAGCCTAAAACATGTCTCTTAACATGTGTTAACCGAGATGAACACAATGGGCATGGGGTTATCCCAACTTCCATTCTTGGACGTTGTGCCTGCCACAATTTGAAGATTAAGCAAAATGGCCTCCACTTTGCTCTCCATTTGGCCTTTCGGTGGTTGGAACAGAGCAGGGTGAGGATCTACCATCCCATCCACCTCTGGACCCTGTGATGGCACCACCAAATGAAATTCAGATGAAAGAGAAGTTTCCTCATCCTTTTTGTGGTGTTCTGGCAGTTCATCTAACACGAGCCAATTTTCATCCTCTGAAGAAGGACGTGACATCTACTCAAGATTAATGGGATGTTTTTACCACTTAAAGCATACTAACACACTTTCCCTGACTATTCTTATGGTCTTTATTATCCATCCCCGACATGCCAAGCATTCTTTAAAAGGAACAACAATTAATAAACACAAGTTCCTTTAATGTTAAAAAAATTACAAAAACTGCAGATCTGAGCTAAGGGGACAACTCTTCTTCCAGTCCTTGTTCTCATGGGAGGGGGTGACGGTGGGGTCACTGTGGATAATGCAAGTGGTGGTTCCTGTCCATTATCAGCTTTAATGAGAGGGGGTGACCGTGGGGTCATGGGCACTGGAGTAGTGCCCATGACCCCACAAATCATTAGCAATCATCAATACCGTCACCTGGCCATGCAGTATCCACATCCCCATGAGTTGTGAGGGTGGGGTCTTCTGGCCCTTCATGGCCAAAAAGATCACTGAGAATATTCTCCAAAGAACCATCCTCCTCCTCCTGTTCATAGGGTATTCTCTCATCCAAATCCAACTGCTCATGCCTCATCCTCCTCATCCACATTGGAATAAAGAGATCCTTGCAGGGCTTTAGATGATTGTGGTGAGCTACCCACTCCTTCCTACAGACCCTTGATCTTGCACAGCACTGGGGGGATAACACCTTCACTACCATGTATGGATCCCTCCACACCTCCTTCAGTCTTTGTGATAGTCCTGGCTTGCAGGCAGACTCCAACCTGTACACAAGATCACCCACATCATACAAGCGACAGCACAACCTGAGGTCATATGTTTTCTGTTGTCATCTTTGTGACACCTTCAGATGATCCAGCGCTACCTGGTGTGTTTAATCTAGGATCTGTTAAAGCTCTGGGGTATGTGCTGCCAGATCCTGCTCTGGCTTATCCCCAGTTAATCCCAACACAAAATCCCTGGGGCTGAAGACTTCCCTCCCAAGCATCATTAAATTGGCCGAAAAAATGGTGCTCCTGTTTGGCATTGCACGGATTGCTTCGGCTAGATGGGGCAAATGATTGTCTCAATTCTACTGGGACCCCTCCATACAAAACCTGATCATCTGTAACAGCAGACGGTTATACCTCTGTACTTGCCCATTGCTGCAGGGTGAAAGGGAGTGGTGCTTGTCTTAGTGATCTCTAATAGACTGCATATGCCCCATACTAAATTCTCGTCTACATTTCCCCCTGATCGCTATGGAGACAGAGGGCACCCAAACCTGTCAATGAATTCTTTCACAAGTTTGTCCACAATGGCTTCTGCTGTTTAATTTGGGAGCACATAGCACTCCATCCATTTGATGAACTGATTGACTATCATTAGGACATGTACATTTCTGACGCACTAGGGGTAAGGGACCGAAGATATCTATGTGGAGCCTCTCCATTGGAGCCCCTGCATGATATCTGCCCAGTTGGGCTCTTGGCCATGCCTTTGGTTTCTTGTTCATGCTGCAGGTAACACATGACTCCACATATTGCTTACAGTCGAGGCCCATTTGAGGCCAAAAGGTGCCCTCTTGAGGCGCTAGGGTTTTGGTATGTCCAAGATGTCCAGCGAACCAAACATCATGGCACTGCCTGAAAACCTCATCCCTCAGAGATTTTGGCACTACTAGGCACCTCCCAGGATCAGTGTGTGTTTCCAACCATGATACTCTGAGAGGAATGTCGGCATCTTTCATCTGACATAGTACAATGTCTGCGCAGAATAGCCCTCAAACCAGGTACCAGTGCCATTTTGGGCTGCAAAACATGAGGCGTCTAGGTTGACCTGCCTTATGGCCAATGGCACTACATTGTCACCCTCAGTCTCCAACTGCCTCCACTGGGTGTCAGCTTGGGTGCAATAGTTGCAGCCACCACATGGAAGCTGTTGCAATTCAACTCCAGCTGTATAGCAGTCACTCTTCATCATCTGGTATGCGAGACATGCCTTCAATATTTTGGTGATTATCACCTGACCTGTACATAATGACAATGGCCTATTGGCTGAGTTCCTGAAACCACCTGGCTAAGTGCCCCTCTATGTATTTGAACCTCATCAGCCAGATAAGGCTGCTGTGGTCGGTCCTTACCACAAATCTGAGACTCAACAGATAATAGTGATACTGGCATGTGAACCTTACTATAGCTAGTAGTTCTTTCCTGGTAGTGCAGTACTTTCATTGTGTAGATGTTAAGGAGAGGCTGCCACAGGAGATGACCCTATACTTCCCGTCCTGTAGCTGAGACAATTCTGCTTCTATGGCTGTACCTGAAGCATTGCACTCAAACACAAATGCCCACTCATTACATCCCAACACTGTGCATTGATGAGAATGGTTTTCAGTTTCTCAAAAGCCACTTGGTGATCTGCATCCCAGTGAAACTTATTTTTGGGCCCGTGAGAGCATGCAAAGGGCTTGTAATTTCTGCAAAATTTGCAATGTGTCCCCTATGGTAATTGAGGAACCCAAGATACGCTTCAACATCCTTGGAGTCCTTGGGTTTTGGTTACTTTTTAACTGCAACAATCTTATCAGGGTCAAAATCTTGGATGTGTTCCCTATGGTAATTGACCGTAAAGAATTTGAATTAATTGAAAAGAAGCAATTCCTCCCCCCCCCAGCGGGTGTCCAGACATCCCCCATAAGAGGTAACAGGTAAGCGCCTTTCACTAAGACATTGTTCAGTGCCTGACAAAACTGGCACCACCGCACCGCGCCATCTCTTTTTCGTATTAGCACAGATGCTGCTGTCCATTCAAATGAAGATGGCCGAATCACTCCCAAGGGAACTCACCTCATTCCCTGGTTAATGGCCCTACCATCTTGAGTATCAATTTTGTGTGCCACAGCTGCAAAGCACCCCAGGTCCAGTTCATGCTATGAAAAGACATTGGCATAGTCACTTAGTAAATGAGCCAATTGTTGAGATTCGATTGGTGACGGATTGTCACATGAACATTCCCACAGAGATCTCAAATGCCGCAGCACTTCAGCATGTGTTAAAGTACTTTACTGCCCAATGTCCACTGCCCTTATACGGTAATTTTCAGGGGAATTGGGGTCAGTCAACTTTGATGAATGCCTTCCCTCTGATGATTGGATGCTTTGGACCAAAGGATCAGTATCCATCAACCCTGACAAATCTCTCACCTCAGCATCCTTCACATCTCTCAATTTCAAGGCTTTCTCGGATATACCAGAAGGATTGATGTTCATCAACATCATGAACCTGTCACCTCTGGACCTGGCAGGAGCTCTTGAGCCTGCATAGCACTGCCCTCAAGTTTACCAGGCTAAAGGGTTATGAAACGATCCCATAGATTGAGGAAATCTATGGGAATGTTATTTTTGCGAGACCCCAGGACTGTGGGGCTTACTAACTCATCCCCATGCTTATGGGGGTTACTACAGAGTACTCCTCTGTCGCATTTTCAATACGGACCCTGCCGTGCACTCTTGTGTTCAGGAGTATCACTACCCTCTGTTGTAAGGTTACCTTACACACTGTATGTGACCTATTGCCTTCCTGGCATAACTCTGCTAGGACCACAACTCCCCCCAACAACCACTATGTTGTGTCTTAGGTCAACAGTGCACTCATGGACTCACAAAAAATCTAACCCGGTATAATTGGATCTGTATTGGGGGCAACATACACATTCCACGAGAAAGCATTTTGTGCTAACTTTCTCTACCAGAAATGCTGGCATACAGCCTTCTTTTACTGCCCCCTTCAATGTTGCTTTCTCTTCCTGTGCTAAATCAACATTGATTTGCTTGGCAAATTCTGTACTTACCACTGTCAGCTGTGCAGCAGTATCTACCACTGCTTTGCATCCAACAAAGTTAACACCCAGTGGAAAAATTACGTTGTACCCCACATTTTCCCAGAAAGTGACCTCCGATAATGCCCGATCCTCTTCGGTCCCCTGCCCCTCCCCCTTTCAACTATCTGTTGGCCAACCAAATTGTAACGGTTGTTGAGCGTCCCATCTCCTACAACCCACTGTTGTTTAAACCCTACTTTGGAGAAACGTCTCGTCGGCTCCCTGGGGACACTTATCTGTTGGGGCAATCCCGAAAAAAATATGAATGGCTTCCACACTTAAAACAAGGTACCCTTTCCTTGGGAGAGGTACCTGCTCTATTTGGGCAACTGGCCCTGGGTCTGCGTTGTGTGACCCTATTACTAGGGATTGGACTTCTCCCTGGACTTCCCTGTGGCACTACTGTCTCCTGCCTTGTCCCACTATCAAATTTGTCCAAGAAGGGCTTGAACAATGTTGCCATACCTTTCATGGCCTCTTCGATGCCAGTCTTTACTGCATTGGCCACTTTCTCCTTCAAAATTTGGTCCCTATTGTCTTGCTTTGTGACCATTCCCTCAGAGGGACCAACCTCATTATCTTCACTGAATGAGACTGCCCGTATAATTTTTGCAAGGTGTTTTGAACATAGAATAAAAATTGTAATCATGAATTATCATTAGGTGTAGCGCTGTCTCTAAATCCTGTGGCTCTTTATTTAAAACCTGAAGAGCAGCCACTTGGTGACCACATCCCAATAAAAAGGCTATCATAGCCATAGTTTGAAGAATTTCGATTCTGTTACCTTGTGCCTGTGGGTAACTGTCCCCAGTCACTTTTTGAGCCCCCTCTGCAAATTCTCCCAGGGTCTCATCTGTACCTTGCTTCAAATTAGACACTTGTCTATGCACACTAAGGGGGGGGGGGTCTTTACGGCCAAACCTGTGGTCCAGTTTCTGTACCAGGCATTCAAATTAGACAGTGTGATTACCATATCCAAACCGTAGTCAAATTATCACGTATTGCCCCATCCAAGCACCCATAGAAACCCAGCACCTTTCCTCGTAGACTGTCCATTAACCTGTTCAGTCTGTCAATTGGTGTCTATCCATACCTCCCAGCCACCTTATTAAACTTTAGGATATAGGACCGCCAGATTTGATTACCATCATATGTAGTGATCGTAGGGGCTGGGGGTTCCCTGGTGGCCATTACCCTGCTACCCGCACCCCTATGTGGGGCCAGAAATCCAGGGGTGTTTCTTCAGGCACAGAAGATACATGTTCGATCTGGACTCCCATGCCAGAGATTGGCCCCTGAGGCCGAGGAGAGACCGGAGAGATCTGGACCCCTATTCCTGGCATTGGCAACGGTAATGTTTGGAATGCTGGTGTGTTTGTCACAGTTTGGTATGATGGGGTCCTTGGTATTGTTGCCATCCTGACCTACCAAGCTACACCTGTGGGAGCTCCTGCGAAGGAACATATGATGGCATGGTCACTGAAAAAAATGGCAACCAACCCCTTGTCCTAGTAACCGGCGGCGGCAGGGACAGCTTCCATCTTTGTCTGGAAGTCATTCCAGACTCTGGGGGGGTGATACACATCATGTGGTACCATTCCCAACATTGTACTCAACGTTGCATGTGTGAATGACGATGGGGGACCCTGTGATCTTGTTGACATTATTGGCCCCTCAGCCGTTGTTGATGTGGAGGAGCATGCCACTGGTGGGACTCTTGTGGAAGTCCTTCTTGTCGTTGACTGTGTCTCTTGGGGCATGATCAATGGGGCCTTACCTGGGGATGATGCCAACCCATCAATTTGGCCTTGCAAGCGTGCCTGGTTTGTGACCACTGTGTCCACCTTCTGTGTCACATACCGACAAGGCCTGCTCCACTACTTGCATCATCCCTGACAAAAGCTGATCTTTACCTGCCTGGCTAAACTTCTCATGATACTCCTCAAAGGTGATGAGCCCATTTTGCAGCAACTGTTTCCATGCTTCCTCAGTCCAAACATTTGCCTGTGCTACCTGGTCTACTGTCAACAAATGGTTATGCTGACATAAATCATCACGCAAGCTCAGAATTGCCTTTACCTTGTTCACCCCAACGCATGGTATGGTGGCCAAAGCCTTGCCAGTGGCATTGACTTATTGGTGGGTGCCATGATTGTACTTCTTGTGAGAAGGGACCCGTTTTTTCGTGCATTTAAATTTCACTGTTATGTGCCACCAGCAAAGTAAGCAGAACCGAGGATACAGCAGAATTAAAGTGATTTACAGTACCAGGGCTTAGGCATGCGAGGTAATGTGATACTATGTATTCCCTTTTTGCAATGCGGTATGTAATTGTGAAAGCTCAAGAATGTATCAATAAATACAGAGCATGTGATGAGCCGGGCCAGTACATGAGCACAGTAGGGTATGCATGTGGTGGATAGGGAGTTGAACCTGGGACAGTATCAACCATACACTTCATTATCTAACAAAGTTAAGCTTCCACTTCACTCTCCAACACATGCAAGCATACACTTTATATCCAAGACAGGTATGTAGGCATTATCCTGTCAAAAAGAAAATATTTGCTCTCCAAATGCTAACAAAGTATTATAACTTAATTCCCATTACTTATCACTATATTCCCAAGCTAATAAAGAGAGCAATGTGCATCCCAATACATGTAACTAGGAACTTAGAATATTTTCACTTTCACTTCTGATGAAGCAAATATGGAAGAGAAACAAGTAAGAAAGAAAGAAAGACAAAGACAGAGAGAGAGAGAGAAAGAAACAAAGAAAGTAAGAAAGAAAAACACTCACCTCCAATTAAGTAGATATGGCCAAGAAGAGATATAAAAAAAAAAAAACTGTTCCTGCTATTAACTTAAAGTTTACAAAATCCGAGACTACAAGTTAATAACTTAGCTTAATCTTGATATCCAATCCACAAAATTAAGATACCGCAACACTAGGTATCAATGTTGCCCAGAAAAAGTAACACAATACCACAGTCATGGCCATAATGTAACACAATGGAAAAGCTTTCTGCGGCGGGAAATTCAAACAAGGAAACTGCAGCACTGGAAACCGTGTTCTCCACCAAGTCAAAATTTCTCAAAATTGATATTAAACAGCAAGACAATGCTGCTAAATTTGTCTACTGTGTGAGCAGATATCTCTGTTACACACAAGCCCGACCAAGATATGTCGACATGTTATCATGTCTTGAAACAAAACTGTCACACACACTCAAATTTTGAAAAACAAACAATGTCAATTGCTGCGAAAAGTGAGAAAAACGATGGGAAAACGGCGGTTTCCTGGTCTTCTTGACAGAGCCAAATCACAGCATTCGTCAGGCAATTAACTAATCAAATTGTTTGTGAATTTTGAAATATTAAATTCCAAATGGGCAATTACACCCTCGAGACTTAAAACCTAACAGTGCACTGCCACGGAAGCCATCAACGCTTCAACCTGACGTCCAAATTGTCTGACTTTAGACAGATCCAGATAATCTACAGTCCATGGGGAAGACATGGTTCTAGTGTCAATTGTTGTATGCATGTGTGTTGGCACAAGAAAGTTTGTTTATCTTGACTGGAGCAGCAGCTAAGGTGCCGATCACCCGGGTGTGAAAGAGAACCACAGTGAACACGTCTGGTCAGCTTGCTGTATTCGTCTTGCAGCCAGACCTCCGGCCTGTTGCACCAGGAGGACACTCGAGTTCCAACGTCACTTCCGGTCGTATGCTTGGTCTATACAACAATAACAATAACGAAATACCAGTGAAACAATATAGACATTATATGGTTACCAAGACATAATTGGGGATAAGGTTTCTGAAGTGATCAGATCATCCCATGAAGTTGTGCACTCGGGTCAGTCACAAGCACAGCGTTAATCCACAGGTGAATTGAAAAGTCTGTGTGCTGTGGGCGTCCATTGTGCGTATATAATAATACACAAGGCATCCCACTCACCTTGTCAACATTCAACAGTACCTTCGTAGTGGTGTATCACCAACAACTTACTATATGTGACATTAAGTACCCTTTAATACCATCCTGTACTACATGAAGTGCTACTTGAGTGCTATATATGTATGCATTGTGGCCTAGACTTTCTTTCCACCTTATGGGGCAGATTGTATACCACCACCAGCATCTTAGTCTGATAAATCTACCCAGTAATAGTCTACAGTCTGGCTGGTCTTGTAATGGTGACCAGAGTTCCAGGTCTAGGACTTGTATTGCTTATGGTATTCTATTGATGTGTGCACTGTTGATCTTCTCATGTCTGCACGAGCTCACATGTGTATGTTTCTCTGCTTCACATGATGATTTTTGTCCCCATGAAATACTACGAAACTATGTGAGCATGTTCAATTGCAGGAAAAGCAATAGCAATTTTTTATATTGTCATGTTTAGACTTCGTATTTTTTGGCTTCCGCTATGCAACATGTGTACAAGTATACAATGAGTTTGTATGAACGGCAACCACCTTCAGAACAAAGTCATGCCTTCTTCACTTTTTGATGCATACACGTGTTTCATCTTGCTCCACTCTATAACACTGTGCAGGGTCCTTGATCACAAAGTGCATACAGGCAAACATTTTAAAGTTCTATTCACAGGCAAATGAGTCAATCACCTATTCTAACCACAAGTACCATTCACTGACCAAGTGGGAACGTTGGTTGTTCAAAACTGTTGTAAAGGTTGAGGTTGTTCAAAACTGTGGTAAAATATGAACAACATGTTCTCTGAGGTGAAACCGCCCTTTTCCCCCTCATTTAGTCTATCTTCCATGCTGCAGAAAGCTGAGCTGTTTTTCTGTTATTGTTACCCCAGGCCGAAGCCGGGAATTTCATTACTCCTGGTCTCAGTCCAAAAGTTGTTACATAAAAACGTACTTAACGTCTAAATGGTTTGGTTATCTACTGCTACTATACTGGTTTAATTGAAGCACTTACAATAGAGGGAATGTTCCCAGCCTAGTCAAACTGCTTGTGTTTTGTTATCTCCATGTGGAGAGCTGAACTGTTTTTCTCATGTGGTTTACCTAAAGCGTGATACAAAAACAGGGTACCCAGTGTGTGAATGATTCAGTCATCAATTATTATACTATTGAACCCAAGTATTATACATTTGAGTACGGAAACTGCATGTGGCCAGACATATTCTTTTGTACTGTGGCACACTTAGACTAGCCACAACAATTTAGCTCTATATTTCTATTAAGGACTGTAGCGCAGTAGAAGTTTCACTAATCTAGCAAGAGCTACTCACCGATATTTCTGGTATTTGTGAACTATTTTGCAACTTCGTGGTTATCCAAAGCTGTAAGTGAATCCTGTAAATAACGGCCGAATAATTTTCCAACATGTAAGTGGTTTAGACATACTCAGTACACTATGGCTGAGATTACTAAGCACATAGTTCAGCTAATCTTGCAAGACCTATACTTACGAACACTTACTGATATTTGTTCACAATTCTGCAACCCCGTGGTTTTATTCAAAGTTGTAAGTGCATCCAGTAAGTTACGACCGTACTAAGTTTCCAAAATGTAAATGGTTCAGACATACTCAGTACACTGTGGTTGAGATCACTAAGCATACAGTTGAACTAGTTCAGGTCAACCGTGTTTGTACTCATGTAATGTAATATTCATATGATGGATTTTTATGCAACATCGAAAAGACCAGGAAGAGAATGCAACAACCTATGCTCAATATATTTAAAGCATGTAATATAAAAAGTATCTGTAGCTCAATTTTAAATTTGATACTAGGCACCTGATATTTCAGGATTAAACTTTCATCTGATATGGATTAATATATATTAAGTAATACTAATACCCAACTCCTTCGCTTGTTCTTTCTCTAGTGTACATCTTACTAGGTACCATACTGGTGCGCAGCATTAACCCAAGCAGCAAACGTATGCTACTTTACGTTTATGCGCTTTGTTTGAATTTATTACTTTTTATGTGGGTGCGACACTTTTGTGTCGTATGTCTGTTTGCCTTCTTTCCATGTTTATGGAAAAGTTGCTATTTTTATCCCCATGGGAGTACTGTGCATACTGTTATATGTTTAAGGGATGGGATTTTAAATGCTTTCAACGTAACGTTCGATTAACTTAAAGCCTGGAAATACTTGGCAGGTATCTTCATTGTTTGTTGCATAAATAGCCACTTTGCTTATATCTTCTCACTTAGACCATTCACTGCTATTGTGGGCACGCTTTACTTTTTCAAGGGGTCAACACAAGCATTCATACACCATGGTAAAGACAGGCTGTGCCGATTCTGTCAGTATATTTACATCACTGTGTATATAATACCTAAATTATGGTATCATCCTTTCCTAATGTATGTCTTCTACGGGTTAACAGGATAAATATGAACTGTCAGCTATACGAAATGCGAGTTGACCATTCTAAATATTTTTGGGCATGTTGTGAGGTTTTGTTTTCTGCCTCACACGAGGAGAGTATAATAAGTCATGTTTACTTTTACGCGACAAGGATCATTTTTGCCTTGTTGTGAACAGCATGTGTCTAACTTGTATGCTTGTTTTTGATGCTACCTGCACAATTGTAAATGTAACTAACAATTTAATTATGAATTTTGGTCAAAACTAGGCACATTCTAAGAAATATTTGTGACACCAAAGTATATTCTAGTGTTATGTCCTCATATACCTAACTTTGTTATTCATTTTACTGAAAAAGGAAACCTCTGGGCATCAGGGGTTATTCTGCCATAAAGCACTGGAGCAAGTTTTGGTTACTGTGAGATTTCATGGTCAATTGGATAACTAAATAGATGTTTTTGTCACTTTACACCTTTTACTGATGGCTTTATCCGGGGATGTGCATCCAAACCCAGGTCCAGGAAACGAAATTGGAGATTTGCATATCTGTCATACTAACATCCACTGTCTTTCATGAGACCAACTTTCCGATATTAAAACCTCCTTAGCAGAGTCCTTTGACATTATAACGCTGTCTGAAACTTTTCCTACATCTGATCAGGACAGCAATGGTCTTAGCATACCCGGTTTCCACTCTATTATGCATCGTTATCGTGTTGGTGGGATTGGCGGAGGTGTTGCAGTCTATGTTTCTCACGCCCTAGTTGTTAAACGACGCCTGGATTTGGAGAGACCAACCCTTCAGTAATGTGGGTGGAGACTCGGTTACATAATAAATAATTTTTGGCAGCACTTGTTTTACTGACCTCCAAAGTCGGGTGTGTCATTTTGGGATGACCTCCAACTGAACTTTGATCTTGTTACTAGTAATACGGATTGTTCTAATTTTATGATAGTTGGCAATTTGAATGCTGACCCCAAAACAGGTCATGGTAAGAAACTTCGTAACTTTGTCTTGCGCAATAATATAAAACCTCATATTTCAGAACCAACTAGAATAACAGGGCAGGGGTCATCTTGTCTGGATCAAATAATTAGCAACATGCCTCAGTTCGTTAAATCAACGACTGGGCTGCCACCTGTGGGACAAAGTGACCACTGCACAGTCGCAGCAACACAACATTTTCTAGTTCAAAAAGCTAATTGTTTTGAAAGACATATCTAGAAATATTCCAAAGGCGACTTTGATTATTTACGAGAAAGATTTAATGAGGCCTTTTGGGATACCTGCATCGATACTGACTGCGTTGACATGGTGTGTAATAATTGGACCCAACCTTTTTGACTGATGTTCAAGGTTGTATTGCTAATAGGAATGTCACGACCCGTGAAAGACGCAAATGGTTCTCGTCCAAACTACGTACACAAAAACGGAAAGTAGATAAAATTCATCAGAGAGCACAGGCTTCAAATGAAAACCCACATATTTAGAGATACTTTTGAGACCTACACAACGCTTATATTATAGTGGTGATTCAACATACCATGTGTCTAGTCAGATGACTTCCTCGAAACGCCCGTTTGTATGGGGAAAGGATCCCCTCCAGTCCAGTACGTCCTTCTAATCCTAGGATTCTAGTCATATCCACAGCTCAATGCTAAAACAATACCCTAGTTTGGGGTGTTAAGGGAAAGGTGTTACAAACTGCCCTATATGCATGTACCACTGTATACTGCCTGCAGCTTACATGCGCATCTCATTGTCCACTGGTAAAACACTGTTCCCAATTTGAAAAGGAGTCTTTTTCTTGTGTTCACAAAGTGATGAAGATCATAAATATATAATGGTCTGGATAAAAGTTTCCATTTGACGTATATACTCATTGTGAAAGATACACCAAGTAACCATGTATTCTGCAGAAACAGCATCCTGATGACATATACATGTATCTTGACTGAAAATGATCAGCACAGAAAACCGTATCAAAAGCACTTTTCATATCCAATACGCTTTTCACAACAGCCTTGCATGGGGAAGTGAGAAAAACAACTCCACATTTAGCCTTACAGGTACAGGTCACTTCAATCTAAAGGGGCCTTCACATATTCACTGCATTCCCTGTTTTCCAATGGTTGATTTTTTTTCATTCCACTGAATCGATTACTGCATCCCTGAATCAGATCATGTAGATCTGAAGCAGATCCACATTGTAGGTTCCATGACCATGATCTTTTGTTTGTTTTAGGTCTGCTTGAGACATGATTGCAGAAAGGTGGGGACATACTTCATAGATATTCAAGGCGTGGATCTTCCACTAGTCCTAGTGCCTTGCATGGGAAAAGTCACACATCTCTTGCTGGCTCCTGGTACGTCGTATCCAGATTGCAATCCGTTTGTGGAACAACTTTGTGTACATGTTTAACATTAAGATATACAAACATAATTTTATTATCCACTTCATGTGTCTGGAACTACATCTTTGACTGCTTGTGATAGCTCCATGTATCATCCTATATCTACAGTGCATTCTTCATAATAAGATCAAAATTAATATCTGCAATTCCTCCCCCCTACTATGCAAAATGTACATTGCCCCATTCAAACAACACTGGAAAATAAAATTTTTCATGTGTACACATAGACATGGGTACAATTTATGCTAAAAAATTCATGCAATATGCAAACTGGAAGATGGTCTTCCTTTCAGCTCTTTCACGATTTCTCTTAAAAACCCAGAAAAGCCATTACTCATTGTCTTCCAGATGGGTGCACTTGATGTAGATTTAATTTTCTGTGTCTTGTTCTAGTTTGTTTTCGTTCTTAAAGAACAGCATCCATGCAATGTGATGATGTGCCTTATTTCATAGAAATTTTCATCCTTTGCAGGCAGAAAACTCAGAACCATAATTATTCTGTACATACATAATATAATGTATATGACTGATTATCTCTTTGTGTTGCCAGAAAAGCCATCAACTTAAAAAGAGTCCAGTCATCTTAAATAACATGTTTAAACTCAGCACATCTACATTGGTCGCTTGAAGGGTGATATCTGCTGCTCAGCCTCTTGATATTTTCACTAAAAGAATCAACAGCTGGGTCTATATGCCTGTGTAGACACTGTACAGATGCAATCTCTGGTGCCGCTGATCTTCCTTACCTCTGATGAAGGTGTGATAGTGTTCCTGACATACCTATGTTAATGTTCAGCTCAGCCTTGATATCCTGTAAACTGTGTAACATATCTGTACACATATTTATACTTACACACAGAGATGATGTTACCCCGGTTTGGGCTTTACAGGTATCGTGAAAAGGTTGAGATATTTAGTCTGTCATGTAGCCAGATTCGTTCACCCTTGTGTGGCTATAGTCTGAAGATTAACAGGGAATTTTGTAGTCCATACTTTTATTTTCATCGCAAGTATCTTGTATACTTTGTTCTAGCCTTTCTGTCGTCATGGCCTTCACAGTGTCAGTTTAATTTCTGACAGGCTCTTTCTAATGAACTATTTTTTTCTGTTTTCTCTGGAGGGCTTACTAGTAAATTTGGCTTTGATACTGTGTTTTGGCCTATATTATGATTGAAAGCCGTAACCCAATCAAATGCCTGTTTTGAACCATCCATTTCATCTTTAGTCCTTTTTGGTACTTTTTGGGGCCGTAACAACTTTTCTTTTTCTTTTTGTCTTGCCTTTCTTAAATGTTATGCGTCTTGTTGCCTTGAAACTTAACTTGTGATTATATATCATGCCAGGGGCTACTTGGTTGATTGTGTCACTTAATGCCTTCAACTCTTGTGCTACTGATGTTGCCTCAATCTTGGTGTTTTCTCCTGGCTCCCCTTCACTTTGCTTTGATCCGCTTTCATGATTAATTGAATTCCTGATTTACACATGTGAAAGAGTATCATCTTTCTGCATGTCAGTTTGAGTACTGTACGGTAAACTTGTGGATGTTTGGGTACCTTGAGACCTACAGGCTGCTGTACTCATATGACTGTTGCATGACGTTTCTGTGGGCTTTGTGGCTTGTAAAACCTCATGAAATTCTTCCTAGTTTCCATTTCTGTATTTATTATCTTGTGATATTTCTGGAGACCCTTTTCCTTTTTTCCACATTTTGATTAAAGTTGCCCACAGAGAGTCTCCAATCTGATCCAGGCAGCAGTGGGCTGTTTTCCATTTTTTTGCATTGTGAGCTTGCCTTTCATCTTTATGTAGCTTCCTATGAGATGCTCATGTAGAATCTCCTTGCACTGTTGAAGAAGGGCATACATTTCAGAATTACATGAGGACAAAGGATGCTGTTTATTTCAAACCAGTAATTTTGTATTTTTGGAAGTAATTTTTCTTCATAGTGGCCAAGTAGACATTTTATCATTCCCATTTGTAAGTACTGGTCATGTGTAGGCTTGTCCAAAGAAATTAAGCCTTTTTTCCTTTATTGCTATTGAAACATATGACAATATTACAGTAGTGCTCTTGTTTGGAAATCTAGCCCTTTATAGATTGCATGGACAGGTCTTCAAACAACTCTGTCTCTATCTTGGAAAGACACTTCCATGTCAACTTTCCGCCTTCCTGTGTCCTTCTTTGGACAACCTGGTCCCCTTGTGAGTGTGAAAAGAAAGGTATACATGTCCATATTTCTTCCCTAGAGGCGTGATTTTTTTAAAGATTTTTTTTTATTGACAACAGAAGTACATATTCAACAGTATACAACAATATTCTTGTCAACAATTGCTTGTGATTACTCATTAAAATTTGATTTCTCTCCATTTACGTCTATGACTACTGATCTTATTATTTTTAATTGACAAGTTGTATTCTATTGTATCAAAATCTGTTATCACACCTTTCAAACTTTCAAAAGAAGGTCTACTATTGTTACTTTACATTTGAACAAATATTTTTTCCTACAACAAAAATAAATGACCATATTACTTTATGCTTGTGATTCATTCCAATAAAATATCACATTTTGAAAAGGTGATAGATATTGTAGCATATTTTTCAACCAGTTAAATACTTCGATCCAAAAATGCTAGGTTATGTTACAATCCCTGAAAAAGTGAAATCATGTTTCATTTGCTTCTTTACAAAAGGAACATATTGGACTTTCTACTACTTTCATTTTATACAATCTGTAATTGGTAAATTTAATCCTATGTAAAAATTTATACTGGAAAATCCTTATATTTGAAGATATTGTACATTGATAGATTTGACAAAAGCACTCACTCCAGTAAACATCGTCAATTTCTATAATAAGTTCCTCCATCCATTTACTTTTCTCATTACTTTGACATTTAACATTTGTTTCTATTAACATCTCATACATAAATTTAGACACCTTTCCTGTGCAATGCATTTTTTCTATCAAATAATTTTTGCTTATATTTTGATTGATTCTGGTTCCATTCACAACCTTTGTTTTCCATTCTTTTGGTATCGCATGAATTAAACTGTGGTATTTCAGAAAATTTGATTTAACTTTTGGACATTTTTCAATAAATTCATTGTAATTAAAAAAAATCTTTATTCAATGTATCTGAAATAATTAAAATCCCATTTTCACACCATTGCTTTTAAAACACAGATTTTTCTTGAATTTTGATATACGAGTTGTACCATATGTCACTTTGACTGAAGTAAGGACTCAACTCGGACCGTTTAATCTCCATGGGCATTTATTGACACTAGGACATCACTGAGACGTCATAGAGACATACTGAATCAATATACATATAATCAACATATAATCATCTTTACTACTAATTTGGTATAATATTTAACTTATATTCCATTAATCGTAACTATCTTTAACATTTGTTCACTTATAACTCCATATTCAATATTCTATTCAACAATAAATCAAGTTTTAACAATATGACATTTCACCATTTAGCAAATACTTCAATAATTCATGCTTTTGGTGAATAATTCATAGTTAAATAGAATTTCTAATCATTAATATAGCCAGTGAAATCAGTAAGCTGAAACACAACAGCGACACCTGCTGTCGATATATGTAACTAAAGAGAACAAAGCGTAATGCACATTGAAACCATGGGGAAAAAAGTAACAACCATTAAAACCCCCAAAATGCCAAACCTTTATGCCCAAGTCGCACAAATAAGATTAGCCCTTTTTACATAGATTGATCAGAAAATCTTACTTTTAGGCACGAAATTATGCTCTGAATCGTTGTTAACCCTTTGACACTTGAATGCACGCAATGACTTAACGACGTGCACACGTGCTAGCAAAAGAAAGGATATTTGTTGCTCATTCTTTTGACCAATTGATACAAGAGAATAGGCTGCCAATAACTTCAGCTCATGCATCATGAATCTTTGCCTAGATATGTATATATATATATATATATATATATATATATATATATATATATATATATATATATATATATATATATACTCTTTTCTCACTTCAATATACTTTATATACATAACCTGTACATGCTATCAACTTCATTTACACCTTGACATAACCTGATTTTACAATTCTCTTTTACATGTTTTATAGCTTGTAACTGACATTTAAACTAAATGCATACTTACAAAGCTATTTTGCTGGATTACACGGCCTATCCAACCCCAGTAAAGCACAGAACGTCAACCATGTTAGTACCTATAAGCAACATACGAATGATGCCTATAAATACTACGAAATTACTGGAATTTGACATATTTCAAAACAAACATGATGGAATAGTAATTGATAATGTAAGTCCCTACTTACGTTAGTTCCTTGGACACTTGTTAGTTACATTATATACAGGTGCGGGGACAAGCCCCCAACTCGCAGGTGCGGGGAAAAGCCCCCAACTCGACTCTCTCGACCTCAATACAACTATACTACTCAAAATTTGATAGGGGTCACTTTTTAAGATGATCAGCATTTTATTAATAAGAAAAGAAATGCACATATTTAGCAACATAAAGTTGAGCACTACAAGTGGCTATCACAAAAAACACAATATTACAGCATAAAAATCACATTAAGCCCAGTCTCTGCATGTCAACACTGAAAGACTCTGTATGTATGGTGTAATGAGCAAATGATGTCAGCTCAAAGTTTAATAACGGGTGTGACCTCCATGGGCCTGAATTACTGCCTGACATCTTCTTTGCATGCTGTTAATGAGTTTAGCAACTTTATACTGGTCCAGGTTTTGCCATTCTTCAGACAAGGCTTGCCCCAGTTCTTGGACAGATCTTGGCGATACAGCTCCTGCAGACAGTGCAGTTTGCAGAGCATCCCACAAAGGCTCGATCGGGTTTAAATCAGGCAAACATGCTGGCCAATCCATTCTTTCTATTGTTTGTTCCTGGAGATACTGCGTGACTACCCTAGCCCTGTGAGGTCTTGCATTATCATCCATCAACACGAAGGTAGGGCCCATGGCACCAGCATCAGGTCTGACAAATGAATCCAAAATCTCATTTCTGTATCTCTCTGCTGTAAGGGTCCCATTCTGTATGATGTAGAGGTCAGTGCGCCCCTTAGTGCTAATGCCGCCCCAGACCATCACAGAACCTCCAGAATAACGGTCCTGTTCCAGCACATTATCATCTGATAACCGCTCTCCACGTCTTCTCCACACTTTGACACGCCCATCATTAAAGTTCAAGCAGAATCTGGACTCATCGGTAAACAACACATTACTCCAGTCCCGTTGAGTCCACTGGACATGATCATTTGCCCATTCCAGCCTGTGGATTCTGTGTGTATTCTTCAAAGGAACTCTTACAGCAGGTTTTCTGGCTCGCAGTCCAGCTGCATGAAGCCTATTCCTCACAGTTTGTGTGGACACAATGACAACACTAGCATTTCGCAGTTGTCTATTCAGTGAGGATGCAGTGATTTCTGCGAGAGGAAATTACGATATACCGATCATGTGCATCAAACGTCTTTTTTGCACGTCCACCCCATGCCTCGTCTTTGCAATCCCATACTGTTGAAACTGTATCCATGCACGGGATATCAAACTTTGACTGATACCTGTGGCTTCAGCAACCCTCCTCTGTGATAGCCCACCTTGCAACATGCCAATACCCTTTGAAAGAGTCTCTATGCTGTGATTTTGCCTGTGACGCATGCCTTCAGACTTCCATTCACATTGAATAAAGTTTCTTTCCACTAGAGTGAACAAATTCAAACCACGGCAGTCAGTACTCAGCCAGCTCAAAGAGGTGTCAATGTACTGGGGGGAATGCTCATTGCGATCTGGTCTCGGGGGCAGGTTATTGTGGGTCATCCTTCAATGCACACAGACAATCAAAGGGAAGATACACAGACAACACTTGGATCTTACATAATACAATAGTTATAGCATTTTGATATCAAAAATAAATCTGGTATTCTCCAAGCAAAAAGTGACCCCTATCAAATTTTGAGTAGTATATTTGGCTCCTTGAAAACGGGGAATGTGTCTACATGCAGTTTGCTAACAGTATGTATAATCAGCAGCGGGAATGAATCACCAACATTATAATAAAAACGGAAAGGAGTACCTAAGCCAAAAAAAGGGGAAAAAAACCTAAAGAACCCTTCTCTCAATACATTATTAACCCATGTATATGGTGCCATAACACGGCAGGGTTTACAAAGACACATGTGAAACAACAACAACAACAACAACAACAACAACAACAAAAAAGATGGAGATATATAAAAAAATTCACACGAAAAAATACAAAACACAAGCTAGTGTTTGACATTCCCGGCCCCTGAAAGGCAAAATAAAACAAAGAATGAAAAGCAACAAAAACATTATAGTAATTTGGCTTGGGACTCATCTTAGAATTTTATAACAATTTTATTACTATGATAACTTTTACAAGGCATATCATGTATTTGTGACCCTCAAAAAAAATTATATGAACATTACGGACATGTATTGTGTACTTGGAACCCTTCCAAAGATTTACACAAAACATATTTTAGACAATTATGCACTTGGGACCCTCCCAAAGATTTACACATATGTAGCTATAGAGTATAGATTATGCATCTGGAACCCTTCCAAGAATTTACACAACCATCAATAACGATTACCATTTATTACTGCAGTTGAAATAAAAATACATATTCCCTTTCCCATTTTTGATCTCATAGTTATGTCAGTAGCTAGTATATAAGTATCTGTACCAGCAAAAAATTTGCACTTACATTGCACGTTAAATTTACGTTTAACACTTATTTCAAGGTATTTTATGACTAGTAAAGGCTGCTTGAATCACCTGAAATGAATCATTTGTGAAACCATTCGTACACCTTTATACGGTCTGTTCGCTCATTTAAAGCTAAATATTGATACTTGTAAATGTGTGATATATAACATTTAGTTACATTTTACTTATATACGGCATACGTGTCGAACTCCAAATGAACGAGTTCTGTGATTGGACGACGTAACTCCGAGACTCGCGTTTCCACTTTGGCGGAATGTACTTTCTCATCTCTCCCAGGGAACACCTCTTTTACAATAGCCTAGGGCAAGGGATTACGTGCCATCCCTGGATAACATACCAAAAAATAATTCACCAGGTTTAATATCAGGATACACAGTTCTCCATTTTGATCTCATGTCTAAGCTAGGCAGGTATTCTTTGAGCCATCGACTCCAGAATAAGTTAGACAAATGCTGTACATACTTCCAATGACTACGGTAGGCATAGGAAACTGAACAACCCCCAGGAGGCAATTCAGGAAACTGCTTTAACGCAAGCAGTTTATTTGGAGTAAGAGGTGTGTGATTGTTTGGTTCCGAACTAAGTTTTGTCAAAGGCCTACCATTGACTATATGCTCCACTTCACAAAAACTTGTTTCAAGTATTTCATCTGACATACGTTTAGCATGCGGTAAAATAGCTTTGAAGACTCTTTTGATTACACCAAGTAGTCTTTCCCAGGCCCCACCAAAATGGGGGCTTTTAGGTGGAATGAAAAACCATTGGATTGAGCGTGTTGCTGGATCTCTTAATGTGGTTTTGGTATGATATTCAAATGCCTTCTTTAACAACTCTTGGCCTTAAATTAAATTACATCCGTGATCTGATGTTAGAGTCTCAGGTGTTGAGCGTCTAGCTACAAATCTGTGGAATGCATTAGTAAATGACTCCGCACTGAGGGAATGTAACTTCTCAATGTGTGTTGCTCTTGATGTTAAGCAATCCAAACCTATGCGTGTGAATGCAGGTAAATGAGGCTGTATGCGAAACCTATGAATATAAGCCATTATTTGTGTCATGGGTTTAGCATACATTTTCTTACATTCAAAACATTTGTTAATCACGTTCCTTACTAAGCAACGTGCTTTCGTTATCCAGAATTTCTCACGGATGCGACTCAACGTCCATTCATAACTGTTAAGTGTCCGTTGGAATGGTATATCCGTGTTATCACACCTGAAAAGACATGATGATGTGGAAGCAAAATGGGATGTTCTCCTGTCCTGCCACCTACTCTAAGGATATTTTTCTCGCCTAAGTACGGATTCAGACAAAGTATACTACTTGACTTGAGTAATGGGTTACCAGTTTTCAACTGTAGTATTTCACGTTCATAAGCATATTTTTGTATATCTCTGATAATCGCATCATGTGCTGAATCAAATTCATGAGCTGAAAATGATTCTCGAGACACATTATGTTTAGATTTGTACATGACAAGTCTGCGTAACCATGCTACGGACTTGGTGATTTTAGACCAACTGGAAAAATACTCACAGACACGTTGTGTCCACGATTTGTATTTAAATCGTCGACTTGTGTCATGCAGACTCTAGTTTCACTTTTGACTTCTGGGTCATTCTCTGAAACATGATAGATAGGAACACTTTTGCACCATAGCACAGTATGGTCACTCAGCCATGAAGGACTGCTAAGCCACAGCTCAATCAAACCTTGACCTAATGGTGTACTTTTAGTTAACAAGTCAGGTGGATTGTCATTCGATGTAACGTGACGCCAGAACGATGTTTCAATATTGCTACGGATATAATTCACACGATTTTCTATGAAAAACGTGGAATCTACGGGATTCGTTGGTAATATATCCAAGAACTATAGTCGAATCTGAACAAAAATATACAGGTACCGTATGTAGAACTAATTCATCTCTCAATACTAAATACACACCCAACGCAGTTTTGGCTGCTTTTAACTCAAAATGCAGGATTGTACAAGGTTTGTTCATAAGGGCGAGATGAGATTTACTTAATAACAAAAAGATGACATGTGTCAGGTGACACTGACACACCTGAGATATGCACAAGTGCCATATTGTTTATTATTTGAGTCGGCGAATATGTGAAACTCACAATAGCCACCGTCAAATTCAAATGGTTTGATACAATGTGGAATTTGGAACTTTTCCAGTTTTGCTGAAGAAAGAGACCAAATTTTCCACTGGGTCCTCAATTCAAGTGGAATTTCGGCGTCCTGATCACAATGCAACCGGGTAGCCTTTCAAAGTAATAATGTTCCTGGCAACACCCAAGGTGCAACGAAACCCAAAGGATCGAATAATGAGGCCACAAACTTTAACATTGTATGGCGAGTAATGTGATTCATGTGTGAACTCGGTACATGAAAACAAAAAAATATCTTCATGTACCTTCCATGATATACCAAATGCACGACACGTTTACTCTGCAAAAATGTATGGACTTCTTTTGCTCGAGAATTGTTCATCATTGACAGCAAACTTTGTGAGCAAGAAGCCTCCAGATTGAAGTACAACAGGTAAATCAAACGTAATTTTGTATACCTGTGATACATCATTAACTGATTGGGTAAGATGGTCTACATACATGGAATTCATTACCGCTTCTTTGACAATAGTATCTACGTCTGGATTATCTAGTATTGTCTTTTTTAACGCATATGTACTGAAAGCAGCACACCAAATCCCACGCACAAATGGACGCACATGCGCAAACGCACAAGTTTTCCATCCTTGTACCATAGAAAACATAACGCATCACGATCATATTTAGGAATCAAAATCTGCATATTTACATTTCTCGGACATCAGCCTGGATCCCGTAACCATGGAGACGGAAACGCAACAACACAGGTATCAATTTGTTGATAAGATCAGGACCTTGTAAACACCGTTCATTGAGCAATTTACCTCCATAACGCACAGAATAATCAAACACAAGACGATATTTCCCCCTTTTTTTTTTTTGCCGATTAATGGTGTGGTAAATACCATACGCGCTCTGCGTTTTCCATAGCCTCAGCAGGAGCTACTTCTGCATGCCTAGAATCTAGTAATTTGGATACTTCTGAATCATATCTCTGGTATAGATTATCTCGTTCTAAACGAACGATCAGGTTATCTAACCTCTTTTGTGCAAGGCTAATATTATTGGAAATGGGTTCACATGGATCTTTCCATGGTATAGGCAATTCGTAGTGATCATTGATTTTTCTACATTTCTCGTCCCACAACTTTATAACTCTTCTATCAAGTATATATATATACCTTGACGCTCAAAAGCATAGTTCTCCAGTTCCCACAATTTGTTTATGTCATTGATAGACATGTCCCAATTATTTTCCAACTCTACCGCAGAAGTTGAAATAAAATTGCACAAGACAACATAACTCACATCTGCTTTTGGAATTTGACCACTGACTGTCCAACCAAATTTATATTTGGCCACAGACTATAGTTATAAATCCTTCTATTTTTCATATTAGCATTTTTTAGTCTAAACAATCAGCATTTTGGTATTTTGAAATTCCGTGAACGGCATTTAACAGATAAAAATGTCAGAAAAATATGGACAGATTTTTGTCATACAATTTCCAGCTCGTTAATTTGTGATAATTGAAATACGAAACAACACCTGGATGTCAGCTTTATACAGGTGTATGAACTGTGCCCTTGCCAAGGTCACATCATTGTCCTTCCCCACCATAAAGTTCCCACCTGGCCTGGAAGACAGTGCACCTATATGACCACCAATGAAACAACTCTGCGATGCAGCAAACCTGACTTAGCTAACTTTATTTAAACAGAAGCTACAGCATGCTGAAAACACAGTATTTTCACAATTACGGACTATCTCCGTTTGGATGCGCAACCAGCCAATCACAACTGTGTTCTGTAACCATTTAATTGCGACTGGTTGACCAGGCAAACGTTTACGTACTTCTAAAGGCATCGAGGCTTCTACAAAATGTTGACCTATCGGAATATCAACATGTTGACAATCTATACTAGCAGATAGATCAAGACCCTGCAAGTGTGGGTATTTACTTTGATCTAAAACTCCCGTGGATATAGGAATATGTGGCACAACTTTCACACCCAATAACACCATTGATTCTTGATCAGTTGATAATTCAAGAGATACCTGTTTCGAATTAACAGGAGATGCACCACTCATCGTTCTTAAGATGTAATCATTCAACGATCCTTTCAAATTTGACTGATCAGCCAAACTTTCAGTACAAATAGAAGTGGAAGAAGCAGTATCCAGGAAGGCCTTAGCATAAACTTTGTTGTTTACCTGTACCCTAACCACAGGTATCAAACATGATGATGCGTCCACAGCAAAGTTAACTGAGGACCTATCAATATGATGGAAAGCGGAACCTTACATTTGCAGTCAGAGATATCATGGTTACCCTGTAAACAGTTCACACATATTTGATGTAATTTCACAAATGCTAAACGATCTTTAACCCCAAGGCCACAAAAAAAAACAGAAAAACAAAACAAAAAAAAAAAAACAAAAAAAAAAAAAAAAAAACAAAAAAAAAAAAAAAAAACAAAAAAAAAAAAGACACTTCATGATGCATAGTGAAATGATTTACAAATTTTGCATGGCTGATTGAACTGCTGTGAGCTTTGTGATTGCTGTGTATGTTTCTGGGTGACTGTATTCATGTCAAACATACATGCCGCAGCGCCATCTGATGAATTGCCTGGTATATTGTCAACTTCCAACATGGGGTCAATAAACTGCTGCGTTTCATCCTTGGTTATATGAGCTGTCACATTTTTGGGACTCTGATATCTCTCAGATCTAGCAACCAGTCCAACCAATGGATCTGATCATTCTTCGGCTAGACCATCAACCCAAGATGCTAATTGTTCAAATTTCATGTATTTACCTGAAGAACGATTGTACTTCAATTCGTTGTTATTCCATCGATTTTGTACAAAAGCAGCAACAATATCAAAAATGACAACCTGAGAATCTACCTCATGAAGACAATCAAAATTTGATAAGAGTTGCGTAACATATTTGAGAGCGATTGTATATCAACCACCAATTTGATTGGTCTTGTACACCTAAGGGACTTTATAATGCTCTCAGTTACCAAGTGTGATCTCCCATAAAGTTTATGAGGTGTATCACATACAAACTTGAAACCCTGCTCCGGCTTAAGAAATACAGCCGACTTAATGGCCTGATGAGCAGCACCTGACGTGTGTTGGAGCATGCGAATAAGTCTAGCAGACAGATCGGCTATGCATAATTCAACTGAAAGTTGGAAAGCTTCAATGAAGTTATGATATTGGAACGGGTCTCCAGAAAATATTTCTATTTGCACTTTTGGAAGGGATAGGATATCATACACTTTATGACTCGGGATTGGGGCAGGTGTTCTTTTGGTCTTAACTACAGGTTTAATAGCACTTTTAGCTACACCTAACATTTTGACATATTTAGGTTGTACTTCGTCAAAATAATCGTCATGTTCTTTCTCATGCTCTTTATAAAGATTCAAAACCTTCTCATGGGCGACCTTGAACTCATCAAATGCCTGTCTTAATTGCGAAATCAAAGTAGGCAAGGTTGAAATATCATCCTCCACTACAACAAATATTGATATGTTGTTGCATGGCCTAGTCACCTTGCTTTATGCCGGCCCCCTATCTACTTTTGCCTCTTCTAGAGGCGCCATTGTGTAAGATGTGAAAAAAGTGCATACAAAAGTGTACAAGAATGTAATTGATACCCTCATATTCAATGTGCCAATGATAACTACTGAATATATTGTAAAACAGATAATGTAATAACCCAATATACCAAATACCAATCAGTATGTATGGATAAACAATGTAACAATATATAGATATGTGGCAATTCAAAAAAGCCAAAAATAAATAAATTAATAAATCAATAAAAAACAGAGTTGGTTGCAACCAGGTACACAGCTGTCTACCAGAATGGAAGACTGATGTTGAAACTTGACTGTCAATAAATGTCACAACACACGATGGGACTCCTAAACTGTATAACAATGTAGCACAACACTGCTGGACATCATCACTGGTTTGTCTGAACACTAGCACGCGAATGCACAGAAGTACAGATGAACAGGTATATGGATGCACTGATGTACATCACCACTGGGTGTCTTACACTTGAAACCGGGAACACTGGAACATACATTGTACATTCCCTCATTGTGTCTAACACAGGAACACTGGAACACCCTTACCCGCTGCTCCTTCGTATGACTCGTAACTATGGCACCCACGGCGAAGCAGGTAATACCTTTTATCTTCTGTCACTTTGACTGAAGGAATGACTGAACTCGAACCGTTTAATCTCCATGGACATTTATTGACACTAGGACATCACTGCGACATCATAGAGACATACTGAAACAATATATATATATATATATATATATATATATATATATATATATATATATATATAAAATATATATATATATATATATATATATATATATATATATATATATATATATATATATAATCATCTTTACTACTCACTTGGTATAACTTTTAACTTATACACCATTTATCGTAACTATTTTTAACACTTGTTCACTTATAACTTCATATACAATATTCTATTCAACAATATATCAAGTTTTAACAATATGACATTTCACCATTTAACAAATACTTCAATAATTTATGCTTTTTGTAAATAATTCATGGTTAAATAGAATTTCTAACCATTAATACAGCCAGTGAAAACAGTAAGCTGAAACACAACAGCGACACCTACTGTCGATATATGTAACTAAAGTGAACAAAGCGTAATGCACATAGAAACCATGGGGAAAAAGTATCGACTATTAAAACCCCAAAATGCCAAACTTTTATGTTCAAGTTGCAGAAAAAAGAATAGCCCTTTTTACATAAATTTATAAGGAAAGCTTACTTTTAGGCATGAAATTATACTCTGAATCGTTGTTATCCCTTTGACACTTGAATGCACGCAATGACTTAACGACGTGTACATGTCCTAACAAAAAAAAAAAAGGATATTTATCGCCCATTCCTTTGACAAATTCATACAAGAAAATACGCCGCCAATCACTTAAGCTCCTGCACCATGAATCTTTACCTAGATACATATATATATATATATATATAGCTTTAATATTAACCCTTAATAACCAATGTTAAATACTCTTTTCTCAATTCAATATACTTCATATACGTAACCTGTACAAGCTATCCACTTCATTTACACCTTGACATAACCTGATTTTACAACACTCTTTTACATGTTTTATAGCTTTTAACCAGCATTTAAACTAAATGCATACTTACAAAGCCATTTTGCAGAATTACACAGCCTATCCAACCCCAGTAAAGCACAGAACTTCAACCATGTTATTACCTATAAGCAACATAGGGACAATGCCTATAAATACTACGAAATTACTGGAATTTGACATATTTCAAAAGAAAACGATGAAATAACAATTGATAAATGCAGGTCCGTACTTACGTTAGTTCCTTGGACACTTGTTAGTTACATTATATACAGGTGCGGGGACAAGCCCCTAACTTGGCTCTCTCGACCTCAATACAACTATTTGGCTCGTTGAAAACTGGGGAATGTGTCTGCATGCAGCCTACTAACAGTATATATATGGCAGCGGGAATGAATCGTCAACATTATAATATAAAAGGAAAGTATTACCTAAGCCAAAAAAATGGGAAAAAAATAAAGAACCCTACCCTCAATACATTGTTAACCCGTGTATACGGTACCATAACACTGCAGGGTTTACAAAGACACACGTGCGACAACAACAAAAAAAGAAAAACCATGAAGAAAAATATCACATGAAAAAATACAAAACACGAGCTAGTGTTTGACACCGTTTATACTTTTTTTTATATCAGACTTGTATTCTGGCTCTTTAAAATTGACTTTACACCGTAGAGTAACTATTTATTTCCAGAATAAGCTTTGCATTTTATCAAATACCATGTGACAATCCTTAACGTCAATATCACATTTCCATATGTTTTCCCCCGTATCTGGCAATTGCAGAAACACCAACTCTTTCTATTTACGCAAACATTACGGGTTTGTTAATCTCTTCACCCAGGCCAATTTTAAAGCATAGTTTTGAGACTAAACATGTACCATTTTTAAAACCACCTTCATTATATGGCTTCACTAGAACATATGTTTTAATTTTATCCTTATTTGGACCATTCCAAATAAAATTATGCAGAAAATTTTCTATATCTTTGAAACAATCCCCTTTCTATGTGAAGTTTTTTCTTTTCCCCTATTTCTTTATAATTGGGACTTGGTATAACTGACATCATATTAATGAGTTGAGGTGAAATAAATGTTTTTATAATAGTTATGTTGCCATTCACAGATATGTTTCTTCGAGACCATATTTTTAACTCTTGAGATTTGTGACTCATAATTTAAATGCACAATGTCATCCCCATCGTGACTAACTAAGATACCCAGCATTTTCACAGGTCCATCTGTCCACTTCATTTTTTTGTTGTATCCATCCTGAACTTTTGTTGTTTTGAACTTCCAATAGGCATAATTTCCGTCTTGTCATAGTTTACCTTCAATCCGAGTATATATATCAAACAAGTCAAAATATTGCACAACTTTCAGCAAACTTTGTCTAGTCGCTGCTATAGTTAAACAGGTATCATCGGCATATTGATTTATTTTATACTCTTTACTTCCGACTGTAATTTCTTGAATATTTGGGTTTTGTCTTATTCCAATTGCCAAAATTTCTGCACACATAATAAAGATATAGGGTGACAAAGGACAGCCCTAGGGTACCCATCTAGAAATCGAAAAGGCCTTTGTTGCCCAGCCATTGTTAATTACTTGACTACTGACCTTTTTGTATACATTTGAAACCCATTTACATAATGATTAACCAAAATTAAAAAAAAAAAACATTAACACTGAAAAGATAAATTTCCATCCCAAGAAATCAAAAAATATAAAGATGGCCAATGCTTCAATATTTTCCATATCAGCATGCTCTAACATTTCTAATAACTTCATAACATTTTCACCAATATATCTATTATGAAGAAAACCAGTTTGATCAGTATCAATAATATTCACCAAAACTTTCGGACTCTATAAGCTTGAAAATTATTTTGTAATCAGTATTTAAGAGCGAGCTTGGTCTCATTTTTTTCCAAAAGAAGTGGGTCTTTATCTTTCTTTGGTAAAAGGGTTCTGACACTTTGTCTTTGACCTATTGACAATTCTCCATTTTGGTATGCCACGTTTATTGCATCTAACAATACGTTTTTTTTATATCTATCCAAAACATTTTATAAAATTCGACAGGTAGTCTGTCTATACCTGGACTTTTATCGTTTTTGAAAGTCTTTATTATTGAACTTAATTCTGCTTCAGTTATATGACCTTCAGAACTTTTTTTTCTTCGTTCGTTAATTTTGGTATACTTTCTACATTTTTTAAAAGATCCAATATGTTGGTAAAAGTAGGGCTCCTACTTTTATACAATTTTCTGTAAAATTTTCCTGTTCACTCAATATTTTTTGTTGATCATTTGTAATTATTCCATTTGAGAGTCGCAACTGTCCAATTGTTTTATTGTTATAATTTCTTTTTTTCTCTAAATTAAAAAAGTAATTATTAGATTTTTCCCCTTTTTCATACCATTTAACCCTACATCTTATACTCAGAACTCAGACCTCAGTAGTGGTTAATTTGACAGAAATACATACAGGTGACGTACAAATGCGCATACATAACAGTTCCATTGGGAGATAAGGGTACATGATATAAAAAAGAGGTAATGTCATGGTGACCCCAGTTAAGGACATGATATCCGCTATCACTGGGGATACCTAGGATACGAATAAACATAAAACAATTTGTTTCTCCAGTAGATTGATCATAATGGAATAGCAGTTAAATGAAAACGAAAAGACAAGGCGCTTTAGTCGTTGCACAAAAAACAATCTGGAATGGTACATGTTTCAAGGTATTTACTACTGAAATGAATTTTAGCGTACTTTAAAAAACCAGATAAAGAATGTGTATGAAATTAGTCTTTAATGCAAGGAGGTGTATTTTCAAGGAGTGAAGGAATTAAAAATCTGATACATTTTTGGGGTTCTATTTCTTTCTGGGACAAGTAGTTACATGGTTTCTTTGTTTCTGGTTTGGTATGGGTAATTTACAAGTGTCTGTGCAAATTTATCATTTAAATATGCAGGCAAATTGTTCGGAAGCTATAGAAAATTAAATTTCAGAGCTATAAGTTTGAATAAGTCTTCGACTTTGAGAATGTTCAGTGTTTTAAAAAGTGGATCTGTATGGGCGTTATATCTTGTAAGACAAATCAGCCGAACAATAGATTTTTGTAACTTGAAAATGCGTTCACATGAGAAGCCCCATGCTAGGATGGCATAATTAAGATAGGGTAGAAAAAGTTAATTATACATAAGTAAGAGAGTGTTTAGAGGTAAATACTTATACAGCTTTCTGAAAATACCTATCAATGTCGAAAGTTCATTGTCACTTTTGTTCATGTGTGGTTGCCAATTTAAAGTCTCATGAATGCGTAAACCTAACAAGTCAAATTCGGATGTTTTTGAAATTGAAGTATAGTTAATTTTTAAATCTAAAATTTCATTTATTTTTCGCTGAGGGAAATGGAATATCATATACTTCGTTTTTGCTATATTCAAAGATAGTTTGTTAGCAGCTAGCCAGTCGTACACTTTCGGTAATTCCTTATTGATATTATCTGACAAGTTACCGTGTGTATGGTGCTAATCGAGGAGTTAAAAGAACAGAGAGGATTTACCAAAGTTGTGTCGGCTGCATAAAGAAGAGAATCAAATTTTGATGAAGTAAGATGCATATCATCTGTGTAAATTATAAAAAGAAGAGGTCCAAGGATAGCTCTTTGCGGTACCCCAGTTTAAGAGGAAGAAGGCCTGAACATACATTATCGAAAGAAACAGACTGAAACCTGCTTGTAAGATAACTTTTGAACCATTGTAAAGGAATGTCGTTAATACCATAATGTTTCAGTTAGTGTAGAAAAATATCGTGATTTAATGTATCAAAAGCCTTGAATAGATCTAAGTAAATGCTAAAAGGTATTTTTCCAGAATCAAGAAGGCTGAGAAGTGTATCGACAAATTCAAGAGCTGCTGTTTCAGTCAAATGACCTGTTCTAAAACCGTGTTGGCTTTTGTAAAAAAGTTGATTGGACAAAAAATTTTCATAAAATTGCTTATAAACTACTTTTTCAAATACTTTGGACAGAGCAGGAAGGAGTGAAATTGGTCTGTAGTTGTCTAATTGAGTACTATCTCCCTTTTTGAAAAGTGGTAGTACTTTTGCAATCTTACGTTTGTCGGGAAAAAACTCCTGTTATTAAAGATTGATTCATTATCAATCAAAGAGGTTCAGAAAGAGAAGGAATCATGCGTTTGAGAAGTTTCATCGACATATCATCGTGACCAGTGCTGGTTTTATATTTAAAGTTTCTTAAAATAGTTGCAACATCACTGCGATTGATCTCTCTGAAGGAAGATACATCATCTGTACGGTTTGGGAGGTAAGATGTGAAAGAAGGTAAGCCCGACGTGTTTATTTTGTTGGCTAAGTTTGGACCAATATTTGGGAAAAAAGTGTTAAAATGTTCGGCTATTTCATCTTTATTTGTAAGTTTCTGATTCTCAACTAAAAAAAAGAGGGGAAGTCTTTTTTCTTTTTGTTTGAGTTAAGAATGGACTTGACTGTGTCCCATGTTTTCCGCATACTATTTTTGAAGGTCTCAAATTTCGAGTGATAGTAGTTTTTCTTCAGTTGGAAGATACTGTTTTTTTTTGGGGGGGGGGGGATTTTGTTGTAAACTTACCGATTGTGCCTAGAATTATTGTATTCAACCGAATCCAATTGCATAGATTTTAGTTTCTTATATAAACTGTCGCGAAATTTTATAGATTTTAATATACCAAGGGTTATCCTAGGAGATAGTTTATGCTTGTACTTGTTAAACTTCACTGTCCTTACGGCAGGTGGTTCTCTTTTGCTTCACACAGTATTTTTTCTAATTTGTCATCATTAATGTTTGGGTCGTGATTTGGGTCAGATATCAGGCATTGCATCATGTCTGTATTATCTATTTCGTCATTGAAATTTTTGTATTTATGGACTGTCTTTTGTTACTATCTTGACAAATTTATGGGAGTCTTGCTTTATTAATGTTTGATCTATACAAGTGAATGAGGGTAAGTGTTCGGAAATTTCAGTGAAGATAATACCAGAAAGACAATTATTATTGCTGTTTGATAAGTTGGGAGCGTTATTTTCGGATATAAACCATTTTTGGCACGGCGTCAAGAAAAACCGGAAAATGCTTGTCTCGTTGAAATTAATAAATCAATATTAAAATCAGCGACGATGATGTCTGATGACTGTTTTGAAATTATGTCAATGACTTTAGACAAATCATCTATAAATAACTGAATGGCATCATTTGGGTCCCTTGGTGGTCTATAAATGTTACAGAGAGTAATCATTTTTGTCAAACCGTTTCCAAAAATATCTAAAAATTGGCCTTCCCAATAATCGTTAGGTGAATAAGCGTCTCGTGTATTGTACAAAAAAAAATTTGTGTCGGTAAAACAAAAGACCACCATGGGAACTGCATGTAGCGTTAAAGGGGATTGACTTATAGTTTTTAATTTCAAATAACGATGAATCAACTAAGTTTTCTCCCAGCCAAGTTTCTTGTAGACATAATTATGGCACTAAAGTGAAAATTCACAATAGCAAGTTTATCAATAAGTGATTTAAATTCGTCAAATTTGGCATTTATGCTTTGAATATTTAGATTAAGCACTGAAAAAGTGTGAATATGCGCTTTTAGATAATGTACAACATTATCTTGGGTAACATATGGTGAGTCAGACACAATGGATATAGCGCTGTGCAGATCATCTGGATGTAACAATAGTTCGTTAAGATATTTTTGTTGACTCCACTAAAATGGTAAAGAACATCATTTTCTACGGTTTTTACCATTCATGAAGTAAGAAACGAAAGTAACTTAAAATGGGTTAGCATGATTCGGCATTGATATGATTGTACAATAAAGAAAACTATTAGTTAAAGTTAAGGTGTTGGGGCCGTGCGGCGGTCCGGCTACTGCTGCCCTCCTCCGGCGACCCATGAACCTGCATTGTACCAAGGTATGCAATAAGTAGAGAAAGTTACGGTAACGAAAGTTACACAAGAAAGTTAATTGGACAAAAGAAGAAAGTATCCAATTTTTTGGATGTGAAAGGATATACAACTTAAATGGTGTGAGAGAAACTCCCGACGTGTTTCAATTAAAAGTAGTTCAAGGCAAATGTTAAATAAGAAATTTCCTACAGAAACATGCCATTTGAAAGCGACACATTTGCAAAAAGTACATTGCATATTTGTTAGCTCTGTAACAAAATAGTCGATAAGACTAAATAACAAAAAACACGCAAATACATATGAAAAAACAAACATCGGAAGGTGTTTATGTCCATCGATGGATGAGAAAGTCGCTGAAATGGCGAGAAGGGGCATCATACACATGAAAGAAAAACACGGGTCATTTTGTAGGGAGTACAAAAGTGCCACAAGCATCATTATGAATACAAAAAGAATAATGATTCGTATGGGTCAGCTAACGGTTAGTAAGCTAAGAGTCACGACAAACAATTTCAATATACATGAGAGCAAAAAGTCAGTTGAAGCTGAAAATAGTGTCCAAATCAATGTCTAGATAGTCTTTGATCAGGGCCGTTTGGGTTGTCTTTGGGTAGCGAGGGTTTTCACCGGCGATTTGAAGTTGAACGTAGGGCCACGACTTTATGTACTTAAGTCTGGACTTGTTCTTCTTCTGGTCATCTGGTAGAATTCTCATCTGGTCCATCACTTCTTGTTTGAGGCGCCTGGTAATGGATGGTAAGTCAGGGGATATCTATATGTTATTAGGGTGATTTTTCAGATTTTTTGCGCCATATAGCCACTGATTTCTCTGGTCCAAATCCACAAACGACAGGATGATTCCGGCGTCCCTATCTTGACTTAGTCTGTGCCAAGGCAAAAGCAAAGTTTTTTCTGCATCATTCACGCCAAGGTAATCACGTGCCAGCGCTATGCAGGCTTGTCTGGTGGCAGATTGGTTTTACCCAGCAGGTCCTCTCAGACCTTGAATAATCAAAGACCATTTTCGTCTGTGTGTATCTTTGTCTAGAATTTTAGGCTAATGGCGGTGATACTTTAGACACTTTTTCAGAGAGTTCAACTGGAAATTTGTTGACAAAAGTATCGAGGCGATCGCTGCAGTCTTGAACACTGGTTTCAAATATGTCATATTCTCTATTCAGTTCAGTCATGTTTGTATTTAAATTGGACAACTGGGCGACCACATTGTCTACCTTCTTGTTTATGTCTACCAGTTCTTCGCGCACAACCGCTCTGATCGCATCAATAATTTTTTGATCTACTAAATCGATGGATTTTCTGCCGGCTCTTGTTTTGTCTCCTATGTGTTCGTTGTCATGCAAGTCACAAAAGGTTCAGGTTTACTATTTGCTCCATTTGTATAGGGGTTATATTCAAAGAAGTGAAAAAATTGTTTCACAGTTTGCTAATGCCAAACAATACACAGTCTTGTTTAGTTGGGTGACTGCACCAAGAATAATGAGAGAACACTGTCTACGTGCGATGTAGTTTTGCACCATTCCTTGCACATTCGAAAAGAAAAATAGTTCATCTTGACAAAAAATTGCCACTAAAAGACGATTTTTGCGCTCATAAGGTGTCTTGACATGTTTATAGCTCACCCCGAGCTGAGATCAGAGATGATGACGCACGTTGTCTGTGTATAATCGGCAAAAAATCATTGCTACCCCCGATGAAACGAATCTACCGCTCAGCTTGGTCACGTGCCCATTTTATATTATACATGCCCCCTTTGTTTTATATTCAACTTCCCTATTTAACTTTTGCTGTATTTCCTCTATTTCAAGCTTAAGATCCTCTTTTTTTCTGACATACTCTGCTCATGTAACTTTTTTTCAAGCATACATATTTTTCCTCTAAATTTTTCATTTCATTTACCCTCTTTCTCTTTTTACCTGATGCAAATTTATCGATTGCCCTCTAATTTGACATTTGTCTGTTTCCCATAATAGTGAAAGGTTTGTATCATGGTGTAATTTCTTTTTTCAAAGTTCTTGATCCTCCAGATATCTATGAGATCTGTTTCCTCCATCCAGGCTTTAAGCACTAATTGTGATTTAATGTGAGTTTGCTTTCTCCCTCCCCGTTTGTCTAGATCTAAATTCAGTACTAAATTAAAATCACCTCCTATAATCCTATTGGCATTAGGAAGACTCTCAATTATGCCAATAATATTAAAAAAAATCGGGACAGTCCTCATTAGTTGCATATATGCTACACAGGTTCAATCTCTTTTCATCTACTGTTACATCTGTAACAATGTATCTGCCATTTTCATTTATAACTGTACTGTGCATTTCCAAATGAAATATCGATTTAAATAAGATACAGACCCCCCCCCCCCCCCTTGCATCAGATGTTCCATGTGAAAACAAGGTTGTGAATTCCCATTCTGTTCGCCAGAACGTTTCTATATCTTTTGTTCCATGTACTTCTTGGAGCATTATAACTTCCACTTCCTGGTTATAAAACTAATGGAACATCTCCCTCCTTTTTATTGTCTCTCTATCCTCTCACATTAAGTGAAACAATTTCAATTTTTGCTCCCATGTTTAATGTAAGAAATAATTACTCAATCTAAATAGATGTATATCATAGTGAAAGTTCTCCCAAAGGGTTTTATCAAATAGATCCATACCGCTTTTGTTAAGCAATATACCAGACTCACATATGAACACAATACACACATATCCAGTAGATAAATTATATATGGCTCTTAAACTGTTTAGCCGACTTGGCCACATCCTGCCACTACTTGTGCAAATGGAAATTCCTCTCGCCTGTATAATTTGAAGTACAAATAAGACTGTGTTACCATCTGTTGTCCTTTTCTTTATTATTAACAAAAAAAAAAAAAAAAAGGAACAAAAAGAAAGGGGAACGGGGGGGGGGAGGGGAGTAAAAATCAAAAACAACCAAAAACCAGGACAGAGGGCAGCCTTGATTAGGATCAAGGGGTCCCACCAGGAGATGGTTAGAGACTGCTGTATTCGTTGCTAATGCAAAACTGAACTCTTTCTGCTAGTTGCAGAAAGAGAAAAAAAAAGGAAAGAGAGGCAAGCACACAAAACACAATACCCCTAGTGTCTGCACAATAAAACGTAGACTATAATATATTGCCTGAACCTTTCAAATGCAAAGCCTCCCATTCTACCTGACTTAAGAAAAACATGTATTTGTATTAAACGCAACCTCATTATACACAATAAACCTCCCTCACACTGCACAAGTTATCCAGCTCAAACCGTATCAACATCAACACTGTATTTGCTGTATGCATACATACACAGACTCATTAATACTGTAGAATTATGAATTAGGAGCTATGTGCATATATACATGCATACACATACACACATAAACATACATATATATATATATATATATATATACATATAAATTTACATATGTACATACATACATACATACATACATACATACATACATACACACACATAAATATATATGCACATACACACACATAAGCACAAACATGTATATACACACTCATACACTGTGTGTACAGACACGTACACACCCATGCATGCATAAACGTCCATGGAAATATGCGACGTCATTATACCCAGGAAAGTGGCTGAACAGGTAAGTTCAGTGTGCGTGCAAGTTTGGCTGATATGCACACATCATATTCAGCTGGCCCTACTCAACTGACTGACTCACATAGATCGGTCTGACCTAGTTATCCATGCAGTGTGCAGGGGCTAACAATTTTCTTTACGGCATGTGACCGATGATTGTACCCACTGTTACAATCATACTTTTCTCAGCTGTTCACCTTGGTCTGAAATAATAGTATTATCACAAGTTAAGTATATCATCTGAATTAATAAACTCCAATTAGCTAGAGGTATGATTGATGTATAATACATACGCCATACTGTAGGTCGAAAGTAATTCTGAAAAAAATCTGTTCCCAGTTATAGGCAATTAAACTGTATATTCAACCTGCAAACTTTTACAGAATGAAAAACTTGTGCATCGAAGCACGAGTTATTTGTGCACTGTACGTAATATGCATGACCAAGTCAGAAAAGCCATCTTGCTTTATACATGTCAAAATAGGCAGAATAAACAGTTGACAGTTTTCGTTGCAAATCTCTCATATTGAAAATATTCAAACTTCTCCCTTTTCTCCATATTTTCTTGTTGTTTCTCATCAAATAAAATTTGGAGACTGCATTCACCAAAACGTTTCCTGAAACTTTATGCCTCAAATTAGGGAAATCCACAAACGATGATAGTAGTCATTGAATCAGAGATGCCGACCCAAGAGATGCCGACCCAAAAACTGTTCTGTGACCTTCAAAAATAAACATGATTAGGAAAACACCGACCTCCAATATATAGACGTATTTAAACTGTCTGTACCTGCCAGCCACATGCTTAATACAATGATCATCCTGTCAGAATGGTAAAAAAAACGCATGGTCATAGATCCTCTTTCTGTGTCCTGACACCAATGTTGTGCTTGTGTTCTACATGGTCCATACATCAGCCTGGCAGAGGCTGAATACTGAACCTTACATGCTCAGTCCACAGCGATGGCAGAGAGACATTACTTGGAGAGTTACGGGCATGTACGTCTGTACTGGTCCGAGGCCTAAAGTCATCTGCACAGTTCAATGCTTAAACAATACCCTAGTTTGGGGTGTTCAGGGACAGGTGTTACAAACTGCCCTATATGCATGTGCAACTGTATACTGAGTGCAGCTTACATGTGAAGTAAGATCCCCTTACAACATAGTAAATATCACAATATACATTGCAAATACCGTGGATATATCCTAAGCTCCGTCACGGCAAGATCAATGATACATTATTAACATAGACTGTCGAAAATGGAGTAATCTATGAAGTTTCCTGGCTCATCTGCACCCGGCAATCGTCTGCTGCCCCTTTTTGTTGCCCCAAGTGACGTCAGCCGGATTAGCATACAACGAGGGAACACACAGGTCAGGGAGCTGTCCTTGTGCTATTGCTGGATAAATGACTTGGTACAACATTCTCCATTGTTTTAATAAGAAGCTGTTGTTTTATGGTTTTGAAATTTTGAAATTATCCCAAACGTATCCAAAGGTGAGTATTTACTGTTGCCTGCTTTTTCCATGCAATCTGCCCAGAGGATGTTTTATTGCAGTGACCATATGACGAAGTGCTGTTGATCTTGCCGTGACGGAGCTTAGGAGCGTAGTGCAGACCTTAAATAAAGGTGATAGGAAAAATCATTTTCTCATAGACATGCTTTTCTTTTCTTAGGCCGTATACCCAATATAAAGAAGTTACTTTCACATCTAGGAAAAATATCAAATTGCACACCCAGGAAATATTTATTCCCATACCCTGTCAATATATATTTGCTAAAAATCCACTACCCATCTATGATCACATTATTCACTGCCATGCAACCCTGTGTAGCACAACTTACATGTATATGTACAATATCAATAATATATTTTGTGACCATTCACCATGCAACACTGTACAGTATAATGTTATCAAATATACACAACCATAATCATATTTACATGCAACAATCAATTACCATACCTGACCAATTAGTTCCCTCTGAGCCAGCTAGGGTAAATATATATCAAATATTAGTAAGAGACCATGTCACAGCTAGATGGCACATCTGACTACTTAAACAGCATTTACCATTGCCTGAATGAATTTATCTCTCCACCTGAACTTTGATACCAAAATATGTATTTTCAGACACAAACAGTAAGGTTTCATTTTGGTAAACAAGAAAATATATGCACACACTCATTTTACAATTTACTACCATGCAGCCAGATCTGGTACTCTGCCTGCATGCCAGCCAACATGGTATATCAAAGAATTATATGTATATGCATGTGATATGTAAATTTATGCCAATCCGTAGAAACTCTTGGCAAAGGCCCTGGTTTTATCACATACAGAATAAAACAGGTAAGTTCTTGACCAATGCCACTGCCTTTGCAGACTCAATGACCATTTCTGCATTGGAATACTTGGTCTTGCCTGCGAAGGATGGTGGGACCTGGTATGGTGCATCTGTCTCAATAACCATACTTTGATGAGGGATCTGCCTCACCACATGTTCGTTTTTGCAGGACCATTTTGACAGTTACTCCGAAACTGCTGTAAGGGAATGCCTCCAGAAAGATTGGTAGAGATCCATATCCCCACAAAGATAGTGCAGATGTATCGGCTGGGAAGGTGGCATATTTTCAAATACCTGGTTGGAGATGACACACTTCAGCTTAAAATCCTCAGGACTTACTGGATGGTAAGCTAGCACAGATGCCAACCCACTGACCTGTAACGTGAAAAGCAACCCCCCCCCCCACGTGGCAGTGAGCATCCACAACCAGATACTCGTTTTTGGTTGCTCTCTACCCAAAGATAATGCTTGGGCCAACCTGATCATACTTCTTAGCTCCTCTACCACGTCAGAAATGGGAGTACCAATCACTGATGCCAGGATCCTCCAATGAAGGAGGGCAGGGATACAGTTGGGTGGCGAGACTGTTATCCTTGTTGTCAAGTCTATATCAAGTGCTCGCCAGGCAAAATTTAGAAACAGCTGTTCCTCCACTTCAGAGAGTACATTCTCCTCACCGTATAGTTTGTTGGGTGTCTTCAGGAACTGATAATAATCCAACTTTAGAGGTTATGGTGTTAAGCAAACCAGCCATCAACCAACTCCAGACCCCCAAATAAGCATCCTTGAACTTGAAGTTTTTCTACAGTGTGCTGCTGGAAATGGTTGACCAATTGGTTGACTTGGGTGACTTGTTTCCCACACTCATAGTAGGCTGTTTGAGGGGACACATACCAAGGAAGATGGCTGCGAAGAATATGGCACTTGGTATGTGCAGGGCTTTCCTTGCAGATTGGGCAGGGACATTGTGTTTTCTTCTTGGCCTTTTCTGAGATATCGACAGCCACTTCCCTATCTACTTTCCTGATGGTCCTCTTAAAACCAGAGTTTTTAGGCTGGAACAGCCCCCTGTCTTCCTCCAAATCCACAATACCAGATGCCCTTCCTTCTGTGTTTACAACTACCTGCATGCCTGTGACAATGTCAACAGTGAGGGTCTCTGTAATTGTATCTGATTCCAAATCACAATCCTCCCACACATCCAATGCAACAAATTACTAAGGCCAAGCGTCCTGACTGGTCTCATTCTCCATCTATTTAATGGCAAATATATATTCTGTCAGCAGGCTGCAAAAAAACAGACACGCTGAGAAAAGTTTTCATCCTAAAAACTAACCTGCTAACAGAAAAAGTACCTGCATTGTCAAACACTAGTTCGTGTTTTGTATTTTTTCGTGTGATTTTTTTTATATCTCCATGGTTTTTCTCTTTTGTTCTTGTTCTACAAGTGTCTTTGTAAACCCTGTAGTGTTATGGTACCATATACAAGGGTTAATAATGTATTGAGGGTAGGGTTCTTTAGTTTTTTTTCCTTTTTTCCTTAGGTACTACTTTCCTTTTATATTACAATGTTGGCGATTCATTTGCACTGCTATATATATACTGTTAGCAGGCTGCATGCAGACACAATCCCCAGTTTTCAACGAGCCGAATAGTTGTATTGAGGTCGAGAGAGCCAAGTTAGGGGCTTGTCCCCGCACCTGTATATAATTTAACTAACAAGTGTCGAAGGAACTAACCTGAATAGGGACCTACGTTTATCAACTGCTATTTCATCGCGTTCCTTTTCAAATATGTCAAATCCCAGTAATTTCGTAGTATTTATAGGCATTGTCCCTATGTTGCTCATAGGTAGTAACTTGGTTAATGTTCTGTGCTTTACTGGGGTTGGATAGGGTGTGTAATCCCGCAAAAAAAACTTTGTAAGCATGCATTTAGTTTAGATGCTGGTAAAAAGCTATAAAACATGTAAGAGAGTGTTGTAAAATCAGATTATGTCAAGGTGTAAATGAAGTTGATAGCTTGTACAGGTTACGTATATGAAGTATGTTGAATTGAGAAAAGAGTATTGAACATTGGTTATAAAGGGTTAATATTAAAGCTATATATATATATATATATACATGTATCTAGGTAAAGATTCATGATGCATGAGCTTAAGTTATTGGCAACGTAGTTTCTTGCATGAATTGGTCAAAGAACCGGGCGACAAATATCCTTCTTTTGTTAGCACTTGTGCACGTCATTAGCCATTGCGTGCATTCAAGTGTCAAAGGGTTAACAACGATTCAGAGTATAATTTCATGCCTAAAAGTAAGCTTTTCTTATAAATCTATGTAAAAAGGGCTATTCTTATTTGTGCGACTTGAACATAAAAGTTTGGCTTTTTGGGTTTCAATAGACAAAACGTTTTTTCCCAATGGTTTCAATGTGCATTACGCTTTGTTCTCTTTAGTTACATATATCGACAGCAGGTGTCGCTGTTGTGTTCCAGCTTCCTGTTTTCACTGGCTGTATTAATGGTTAGAAAATCTATTTAACTATGAATTATTTACCAAGAGCATAAATTATTGAAGTACTTGTGAAATGGTGAAATGTCATATCGTTAAAACTTGATATATTGTTTATTAGAATACTGTATATGAATTTATAAGTGAACAAGTGTTACACATAGTTACGATTAATGGTATATAAGATAAAAGTTATACCAAATGCGTAGTAAAGATGATTATATGTTGATTATATGTATATTGTTTCAGTATGACTCTATGATGTCGTAGTGATGTCCTAGTGTCAATAAATACCCATGGAGATTAAATGGCCCGAGTTGAGTCCTTCCTTAAATCAAAGTGACATGCATATACACATATAAAAGCACAAATTAACATGAACATTGACTGCACATTACACATAGCATACATGAATTTCCCTACGGGAATACAAAAACAATTTCAGTCTGGGAATTTCTGGTCATTAATTGAGACTGCTGGCCTATATACACATTATGGTCAATACTCGGTTTTTGTATCATTCTGTGCAGTAATCTCTCAAATGCTTTGGTGGGACCACAGTTCTTCCCCTTCATGATATGGATCTTTGGCACAGAGGTTTGTGTATTCTGATCCACAGTGGAATCTGCGTTTCCTGTTTTGCTTCGTATAAAATGTGGACTTGCTTGACTTGGCACAGTCTGTGAATCTGAAGCATCCAAAGCATTCTGGATACTTGTAATGACCAATGAAAGATCCTGAGCTTCATCACTACTTGCTGTAACACCGGTAGCCTCATCACTGTCAGGGATGTCTCCAGAGAATAGGTCCCTATACGCATCTGCCAACAGTGATTCCTCCTGTTCTGCCTCATTGTAAGGTATTGTTCCATCTAGACCTAACAGCATGTGTCTCATTCTCATCCACATAGGAATGAAATGATCTTTACAAGGTTTTAGGTGAACGTGATGAGTTCCATATTCCTTTTGATCCCCCTTGATCTTATAGAGGACACTTGACAAGACCTTTGTAACTAAGAATAGACCAATCTATACCTGATTAAGCTTCTTTGTTTGACCCTGTTTGCTGGCTGATTCTAGTTTATACACCAGATCACCAACGTCATACCTTTTCTCAGATAACTTCAGATCATTGGTACACTTGTGTCTGGCTTGCGGCTCCCAAAGATGTTGTCTAGCGGCTTCATGCACTTTGGCAAGTGTTCCTTACAGCTGTTTGACATAAGCAGGAGGTTCATTTTCACTTGAGCTCTCAGAAAACAGTCTGAAGGTAAGGTCCTGAGGCAAGAAAACTGCCCTCCCCAGCATCATCAGGTTAGCAGAAAAGCCAGTGCTGTGGTTTGGCATTGCTCTAATTGCTGCAGCTAAATGCTGAAGATGTTGAGCCCAACTGCGATTAGAGCCTTGTATGCAACACCTGATCATTTGTACCTACAGTCTGTTATACCGCTCAACTTGGCTATTTGATTTGTGTCGATAAGGGGTAGGCCTGGTTTTTGCAATCTCCAAAAGGCATGGATCAGATTTCCATCCACATTTTTACCTTGATCGCTATGGATTTGCAGTGTACAGCCAAATCGTTCAATAAACTCGTCCGCGATCTTACCGACAATAGTTTCTGCAGTCTGGTCTGGTAGTGAAAAATATTCCAACCACTTGGTGAATTGATCTACCAACATCAGGACATAACTGTTCCCCTTAATGCTTTTGGTGAAAGGACCCAATATATCCATATGTACATGCCCCACGGGAGCTCCAGCATGGTATTTTACCAAACCTGCCTTGGGCCATGTTTGGGATTTCTTGTTAACGCTGCATGCTGCACCAGATTCAACATAGATCTTGCTATCTTGGGTCATTTTATGCCAGAAAAAACTTCTTCACAGAAGTTGAAGTGTCTTGGTTTGTCCCAGATGTCCAGAAAACCTTGTATCGTGGCACAATCATATGACTTCTGATTTTAGTGTTCACACCGGGGCTGGGGCGCTGCAATCGGCACAGTTGCTCTCTAGTGTTGGAGGTAATCTTGCACAGACTTCCATTGTCGCTCACTTCCGTTACCATGCTGGTTGCTGTATCAGGTACGTAATCGGGTAAATTTACTGCTATGAACAAAAATAAATGATATAACGCCCGTCTTGTGCCCAAAATATTTCTGTAAGACAATATGCCTCACGTTTTGATGGAAATTATATGAATTACATGCTTAAATTTCTAATTAACAGCATAAGTAGGTGGCCGATTCAGGTGGCGTCTTGTTGCTAGGGAACTGTGCATCTTGAGTGCAGTTTCAATTATGTTCAGAATACAGCCGGTTTTCTAAAATGTAAAATGAAGGCACTATAGCAAGGTAATTACTGTACTTGATACCTACAAACTAACTTCGATTTCATGAAACACAAAAGAATTGAACCGGCGCTTTCGATCGACGGTCCTTTATTATCGCCCATGTAAATAAACCTGGGCCATGGCACATTTATATGCCTATAGTGATGGCACCTCACCATTTACAAATGTTATAGTGAATTTAATCACTAGTGTTCACATATCCCTGTTTGATATTGCCAAAGTATGCACTAGAATTAAATTAAAACTACAGGTAAGGAACTGGTAACTTTTCAGTTGATCCAACTATAGGCCCACGTGGCTAAATCGTACATTAAATTGACTAATCAGTTATGTCCTTTCCTATACACAGGGTCAGCACTCCGACTCTATGCATTTGCTGTGTAACAGTGTACCATGACCCAGAGAGTAGACAGGAGTACCAGGTAATCACATTCACAATCATCTACACCTAGGCTTAATCAATCAACTTACTCAAAGATTCCAGGTAGGCCTATATTACAACAATTAGCCTAAATTGTTATTGCACTTCAATTTGAACTGAGGCCTATGGTACTGCATTTCTTCTATGCTGCCCAGAAAATGATGACCAATCGCAAAATATGGAACCTAGCTGAAGCCTGAAGAATATTTCTCTTTAAATGAATTGTTGCAAGAATGTTAAGATCTAGTGACTATTGTCAAAATAAGTCTGGCCATATACCTGTCTGGAGGCATACAACCTATTCAAGTGGTACTGACTTACAACACTGCATTTCAACACTAAATAAAAATCTGCTGAAATGCATTTAATTTTGCTTTAATGCATGAACTATCCAGATATAACTTTGTCGGAAGAAATGCACTTAACTGCATACAGGGCCAACTGTAATGAAGCTTACTCTGTAGGTATCTGAACATTTTATGCACAAATGTTTGTACAACCTTATACCATTTTCCATGCACAGGTGTGAGATTTTGAAGGGTTAAGAGCTGACAGCAGAGTGGTCAAGCAACAACTGGGAGTCATCTACACAAACTAGTGTTACGTAACCCGTCTTGCAATATCAGGTAGGCCTATATTTACCTGGGAAGTTCACAAGTGCGATAAGTTAGTTTCATATGCCAAATACTCCTGAAAACGTCTTCTAAATAATTACAAGGCACATGCAATTAGAGTTAGAATTGTGTAGGTAACGTTTGGCACATTGACAAGTGGCTTCCCTGAATGTAAGAAAAAAACTGTATGTGTGCAGCAGCCCAGTTGTGACACAGTGATATACAAAATAATGCAATAGCATTTAAAGAAATTACGAGTGGGTTTGTCAACAATGACACAGTCATACACCAAATACAAACAGTACAATTACACAAAGTTGCTGGTATAGGCACATTGTACCCCCAAAAATGGAAATAAATCTCCCCAAAGTAAGGCCAAATGAAAACTATCTGTGGTTCTCAGGCACCTCCCTCATCACTTGAAACCCTGCCTCATGGATTCTTTTTATTGTCAAAATGAATTGAAAAAAAGAATGCCTCATCAGTTTTTCTTCAAAAGTGGCCTTTTTCTATGTGTTTTGGCCTGTTTGTCTAGAAGAAAAAAAAGAAGAAAAAATGAACCTCCCTCCCTCATTTCTTTTAAATAAGGCCTGAGAACCAGAATATGTTTTTGGAGAGCCTAATAGTAACAGTACAGATGATTGTTATTTATTTTGAGAAATACTCCCATGTTTATTATATCATTAGGCTTGTGGCACATCTTTGTTCTCAAGTACTTGCATATATTCAACAACCAAACACATTTCAAAGGAGTACGCTGAAGAAAACTTTTTGAGGTAATCCTCTCAACATTCCTATTCATGATGGACTAGGTTTTTTTGTATTTTTTTTTCATGTACATTTTGAACTAATCCCTTTCCAGTGTGTAATAGGGTGCTCATTTAAAAGCATTTAAAAAAAATCTAATTTGGTTGTATGTATTACTATTAAGGTTAATATGGTGTTATGTTGAATGGGTGTCAATTTGCAATATTATGTAGAAAGGGTAGGTTTTATTTATTCAAAATCCGGGTTTTTTTTTTTTTTTTCATTTTTTTCCTTTCGCCAGCATGCATGCAGGTACATGTAATTGTACCCCAAAGTTTAAGTTTACATAGTTTCTGGTGTACATGCTTACAAATTTCTAGATTTGAACTGTTAACTAGATATTCCACAAGAAAAGGCCACAATTAGCAATCAAACATATCTCAAACACTGATACAGCTAGGTATCATTGATGCCAGTTTTCAGGGATTAGCATGGATTTCAAAGTTTTATTCTGCACGCAAAGTGGATGGTTAACTTAAGTAGAATAATTTAATGTCACTGTGGCTGAAGTGAACATAGATATAGAAGAGGTGGGGGGAGGGGGGGTCTTTCAGGTTTCTTTTTCTTTTAAAGATTTGCCGTCCATTATGCATGTACACCTATAATGAATTACTCTATGAGGTACACAATACTCAGTTTAAATTTAAAGAAAAATAATGACAGCGATTACATGTATACTTAATAGTCATATAAAAACAAACTATGTTTAAACTTGTATGCATGAACACATACATGCACATGTATGACCCATTTTCTGCAATATGGTCTGCAGCTTGTTCCATGTTATTGCTGTTGTGTTTTCAGGGTTCGTGTCAAAATGCTTGGGTTCAAGGCTCTGCAGGATCATAACTACCTTCCTGAAGATTCACCTGATCCTACATTTGAGACAGAGAACATTCTTCCCACTCCTAATACACCATCATGTAAACCTGGGCGGTTTCCGATTGGAAAGTGGGCAAAAGAAAAGAAAAGAAAGCAAACAGAAGATATAGATGTCAATCTCTCTAAAAAAAATAAGAGTGAACAACTTAAACTTAAATCTCTACAAGAAGAACATGCAGACACAAAGAAAAGGTATGATACACTGAGAGAAGAGTGCAACAGATTAGAAGAATTTCAGGCCCATCAACGCCTGTCACAGTGGGAGTCTTTATGTAGTATCCAACAGGAAGTGACTGAGAAGGAGTTACATGTACAGCATCTGAAATCAAGTGTAACACAACTGGAGACAAAGCAAGGAAATCTCTCCCAGGTTATCAAGCAGATGGAAGAAAGCATAGGAAAGGTAATGAAACTGGACACTTAAATAAACCTGTACAGGTTTATAAATACACATAAATAAATAAAAGAAACATATCATCACTACCGGGGGTACTTAGAGTAGGGTCCCTGCCCCCATAAGCACCCCCCTATGCTTTTAATAAGCTGAAATGAAGTAAGATATTCCACATTTTCAATAATGTCAACTAATTTTTTCTGCAATTTTCCAAACACAAAAATGGGTTCATTTCATTTAATCTTTATAATCAATCACTGTGGGCACTAAAAATAATAATACTGTATGCCTAAAGTATTATCCCTCCTTAATTAATAAGTTATGCAAATGATCACCTGTATTACATAGCATTGTACTTTTCTGCTTCATACATATACGCAATATTGGGACATGTAAGCTTCAGTGGACCACATTTCTAACTCTGTTTACAAACTAGATTGCTGTGCATTGGTTCATTTATGCCTATTGCATTAGTTTTGCCTGGTCAGTTAAATTATGAAGCCATATCAACTCCTCATATTATGATTATCGGACTTGCAGGCTATAAGAAAAGTCAGGTGGCTTATAGCAGCCAATTGTTAGTTATAGATGTTATGCCTATTCTAATAGTTGTCTCTTCATTTGTAGCAAAACAGATCACCAAGCCAGGTTACAGCACCACCAGTAACACACAAGAAGATTGTGAAAGTTGATGACACCAATACCGACCACCTCTTGGGTTTCAGTAAGTCAGGGGAGAGGTACCGGAGGGAGAAAACAATAGAGGCTGTAAAGGTTGTGAATTGTACACATACAGCAGGCAGTAGTGTGCCAATGAGCATCTTGCCTGATCAGTGTGTTAAAGATGCACTTTGGCACACTACTGTACATACTTGTACTGTGAAAGATCTAGTTTCGTATGTATCAAAATCTTCAAAAATGCAAGCAAAAGTGCTTCCAAGATTACCAACTGTCAATCCTGCAACAAGTCTTGAGATGCGCATCGCTAAAAGTGCCACACTTCCTTGTCATGGTGGGCGTCTGAGCAAAGCAAAATATCAAAACTTACGAAACCATGCGAAAAAACAACCTGGTAGTTCCCTTCTTCCATACAAATCACTATTGTGTCACTTAAATGACCTGCACTCATCATCACTTAGTGCAGTCCATCTCAAGGATATCCAGGGCTGTGCAAGGGATATTGAGACTTTGCTGATCAAACTAGCTTCAGTATACCTTGTTCAGGATACCACTTTCCCTGATGACAAGGTATTAGATTGGTTTGGTAAACCCAAGGGAACCTTTGTCATTGCTCTTGGGGCAGACGGTGATCCCTTTGGGAAGAATGTAACTGCCACGTCTCTTCTGTTATCAATTATAAATGTCACCCACCGTCTTGCCTCACGCAACCATAATTATCTTGTCATTGGAGGAAACTGTGAGGAAGACTCCCCAAAATTTATGAGTCATGTCTGTAACTTGTTTGAAATATTAGAGCAGGTTGAGAAAAAATTATACCTGATTGACGGGGTTCAGTGCACTTTCAGGGTTGGGCTGATTGTGTCTGATCAAAAGTGGCTGTCTAAGGCAGCAGGAGAATTGTCAAATTCTGCCACCTAATTATCCAGCTTTGGTTCAGTTAGGTTGTCTGACATGAACTTAATTGGGGGAACATTTGGCACTGAGCATGGCTGTACATGGAAACCCTGGAAAATGGAAGACAGACTTGAGACTGCCAGGCAGGTAAGAATGTTTAAAGCTAAGCTCAAGGATCCAGGCAGCATGAGCAACAGGCCAAAAGTAACCAAATTCATTGCCTCCTTGGGGTCTCGTCAGGAGTTTATCTCCCCGATTGGTAAGTATGCTTCATTGGCATATGTAGAGCCCTTGCACTTGACCAGCCTAGCATGGCAAAAGTGGAACAGTGAGGTGTTGTCAATGGTATTGGATCGGACTGATGGCAAGCTTTTACAGCACAGTAGCACAAAGGTGCTCCCTCCCACATGTGCATTGTCCAGGTATTTGGCCCAATTAAAACAAATTCGTGCCAAGAGGGTCCATACCCAGTTATGTAGGTGGTACATTGAGTCACAAAATACGAAACCACATATCAGATTTACAGGTGAAGACTGCAAAAGGTTCTGCCATGGTTTTAACTGCATCATACAGTGTCTCCTAACTGGAAACCAGCAGGCAGACTATCCATTGTATGTGATGTCTTACATTGGCTTAGTCCTGCGTGAATGTGTATCATTGATGACCAGGTACTACACAACTCAGGATGATGTTGAAGACTTGGCTGAAGCATGCACACTGTATTACAATGCTCATGCCCTATTCAGAACTGTCAATCTTACATTTCCAACTTTCACCAAAATTGTGTAGATTTCAAGAATTGCAGCCTTATTATCATACAGTCCCTATTTGTCACGCATGAATGTTTACCTAGATTCAGCTAGTTTTTTACAATTTAGGCCTACTACTGATTTTCAGGTGGTATTCACTAAATTTTGTTCAAAATGTGCTTTTAAAGTTGCAATGTGCTGCAATTCTGTATAATCAGGAGGGGGGGGGGTACTCTTGCTTTAGGCAGTGGTAGGTATAGTGTAGGCGCCATGGGAATGACCCCCCTATGTTCTACCCGATATATAATTTTGAGCCTCTTTTTGATATGCTGAGGTTTGAAGATTGACCCCCCTTTTTCAGAAACAAGAACAAAAATACTGTAGTGTTTTTATGGCGACATTTAAGAATGACAACTTGAAATTACATGTGTGGCATATTGATTATTATCTTTTTTCTGTGAAAAAGTACCATTTGGCCACCTATTTTTTAAAAAATGTATGTAGAACATAGGGTTCAACACCTCAAAGGCACCTCTCTACCCTTCCCAGGTGTACCCCCCATTACAGCACAACAATTTATAGGGCTACTGGGTTCTTGGTAGAACCCCCATTTTAAGTTGCAATGTGAAATCAGCAATCAATACAAAGATTGTAAATTGAACTTTTATTGGGCAGTTACTCCTCAGCTTGTTACACTGCAAGTTGAATATTTACTCTTTCAGTGCAGAATTTGAGACTAGATCAACAGCTTTCCTTGGCACACTTTGGGCACAACATGTCCAATGGCACCAAGGAAAGCTGTTGACCTGGAAAACTTTATTCCGTGATGGGCACTGAAAGAGTTAACTTCACCAATCACTTTGTGTTAAATGGCATCAAGAGACTGCTTGTTGACCGGTGTTTCATTATTGAAAAAGCCATTTAGTCACAGGCAAAAGTTGCTATATTATGTCAATTAAATGTCTGGCTGAAACACCTCATTCTGCCTGAAATCCAGATTGAGTCAACAGCTTTCATTGGCATATTCTGGGTCCCAATGTCTGTCATAGTGTAGCGATGAAAATTTTTTTTTCTAACCTGTCATCAAACCACATGCCAGCACAGTCACCTGTTATGACTGGCACAACCCAGTCATACTATCCAGTAAGGCTGAACATGCTGACCCACAAATGATGACGTCACAATACCATGAAATGTTTAGATGTCCCCCAGCAACGTTACATGGCCCTATATGAAGGCCATGCACACAACGCAGTATTCAGTTTTGATTGAACCACATAACTGTGGAGTTGCAAGATTTCAACTCTCTGCACTAATGGCCATAAGATTAGAGTTATGCTTGTGATCAACTTGTGATCAATCATTACTCATTAGCCTCTGAGGAGTCCAGTGAAGGACGAAACGCATCAGGCTTATTCGGCACACAGTGTATCTGTTCTTATCAACACTTGCCTAGTCTTCTTACCAATGAAAATCACTCCTACCATTTTGATGTGGTACATTGTATTTTTCGAAGACTATGAGCTTCTTTAGCAATCTAAACGTTTTAAGTCAATTTTGGGATACACCATATCTGTTGATATAATTGTATTTGAACTTTAAATGAAATCTTCCCTTCTTCTTGCTGTAACGGATCAGAACTGGTTTACCTTGGGTACATACAACATGTGCCCTTTCCCCAGTGGGAAATGTTTTCTGCAGGAAGAGATCTCTTGTCATATATGGCTTATAAATTCCCCATTGACTACATTAAAGAGACACTTCAGTTTTTCTATATGGGTGAACTTTAGATACTCGGTGCAGGTAGTAGAATGGCACTCCAGTCCAAAGAAGGTAGTCTCACATATCTGCTTGATAGCATGAAACACCTCAGTGGATAGATCCCTGTGAATGGACACCTCAAATGGTCTCCTTCCATGAGCTGGCCGCAAATGTTTGTGGATAGCTCCTATCCAAAATTTTAATTCCGCCTGAACCATTGGATAAATCTGCAAGCAAATGTGAATAGGAATTTCATGTCGATATTGATATAACTTTATTCATTAAGCTAGTAATTATCTATGAAGAAAGTGCTACTTGAAGTCTTTATTCAGATAGGAAAAATAACAGTGAGGTCTTAAATGTGGTTTCATAATACATGTACATGCTAATATGTATGGAAAACATGGTCGAAAAGTCACAATCATCTGTGCATAGCACAAATGATGTACATATGGGATACATGGAAAAATAAACAAGGTTTTAAATTTGTAAAAGATATATGTGTATAATAAAATTTGATGGAAAATTGAGGTTTTCAAATGCGGTTTTGTGACAATTGTCTTGTTGCAAACATTGAAAAAGAAACTGTCAACAGTTATCTGTATACATGTTAAAAGGCACAAATGATATATACAGAATAAAATGTTATCTGAACATGTAATGAACTGTTTGTTTGTTTGCTGGCAACCCCAATTTAATATACTGTGGAACATATATGTTAAAAAACACAAAGTGGTAGCTTGAATGTTCACTTTCTGTAAGCCTACTGGTATATTATATATTAAGATATTTACAGAGATGGTATTCCAAATTCAAGAAAATTTTGCATCAAAATATTTTCTTGCATATGATGCTGGCATCATATCAGGCTACTTATTGGTGACTGTATGGTTTTGGCATGCATGTTCCACATATCTTAATTTTGAACATTCAATTCAAGAATAAGCTTTGAACAGTTTTGATTCACTCAGGCTCTACCTCTTTGAAAACATAGCATGGCACCATATATTATTGTGGCCCATTACACCCTTATCCTAGACAGAGTTGACAGCTGTCCAATGCAGGGCTTCCTCTGTCACTCACCAATGTTGCCAAATGCTATAATAAAACAACTCTGGCTATATTTTTTTATGATTGGATAATGGTTAATAAATAGAATTGTACCAAAAATTTGTTTCTGCACACAAATTTGGCTACCAAATTAAAATTTTCAGAGGAAGCCCTGCAATGTACAATCTACTGTTAATTCCCATAGCATGCCAAGGAAAGCTGATGATCGATATTTTGCAATATTTTATTCAATCTTAATTCATATCAACAATTTTTCCAAATACTGCAAAAACTAATTCATACAAGTAGAGGACATTTATTATTAATCCTCCAAGAAAACAAAGGATTAGTAACAATGACTTTACACACATCACTCTACTTACAAATTAAATGGATACTGTAGTGAAAATTCATAACTTCTGAGCTGTTACTTGTTTCAAATATTTATCCAAATCAAGCACTATAACATTTTTTCCGATGGCAGAAAATTGTGTTTCTTTTTATGAGGGTTGGGATGTCACAGAGGCCAGTGGCTGTGTTTTTTTAACTACTGGGTGATTTTTATTTTATTTTTTTTTTGGGGGGGGGGTTGTTATAACATTAAAAAAAGGAGTGATTACCAGTATAGAGAAGCACATTTATTTGCTACTTTTTAAATCTTATCAGCTTTTCATGGCAAATGCACATGCTCTTGTGTACACTGCATATCATTCATTTTGTAATCACCCAGTAGCCAAATTTACAATGACTAACCTCTTTGCCCTGTGTGACATCACAACCCCTACTTACATATTATCTCACTGGAGAAGAAAGATTATGTTGCTGGATTTGGTAAGATGTATGAGATAGGTAACAGCTCAGTAGGTATGGATTTTGACCACACTTCCCCCATAAAATTGTATTTGTCTACTTTTTTTTTCACCACTGCCAGAATTCGGGAGGGGGGGGGAGTATTAAACTGCAGCTCAAATTATGTCATGATAAATATCCCCACACCTGTTGGCGTAATTAGCCCAGGCCAACACTGATAAATCACATGAAAGTTAATGAATGCAGTATGATGTTCCTGTGTTTATATATATCCAACAACAAAATCTGGCCATTACTGAAACTTTTGTCAGATTTATTTAATATTCAGGAATAGGCCTATTTGTTTCAAAGATTTTTTTCAGTTTCAGAGTATGGGCACTAAGGTCCATTCACATTTTGCTGACAGTCTTGTGTAAATTTATTTACACATATCGTTGTCCAGTAAGGCCTAGCTTGGCCACGTAGCATTTACACTGTAGGCCTAGATTGGCTATGGGTCGTGCGCTACGGTACGCCTACTTGACTATATATAGGTATAGATTTGTGCTTCGTGCTTCATACTATTGCAGAGTAAGCACTTTCTGTGCTACATAGGTGACAAAAATTGATGTTGTAGCTACAATCATGAGGACTACATGCTACAATGAACGCTTTTGTTGTGCTTGCAAGCATATTTTATGTACCTGAATGAGGCCAAATCTGCTCCGATGCATGGACCTCAAACATGGAGTGTGATGTCTTGCGACAGCACTTGCCAGGGCGCTCATCTCTGCAAACATTGGTTTGACATGCTCGTGTATCAATGGGTTGCCATCGCCTAGGAAAGTACACACGTTGTCTCTGGAAGTCTGCAATCCCTTTTTGACTTCTTCCACCACATATTCGTCATCCCAACTCCAGAATTTTGCATTGAATGTGGCCATGCGATTCCCTATGGACGCGGAGCGCTCCATGATGCGCATGGGTCAATAGGTCAAAATATGGAGGGTATTTCTAGCCTTCGCGCATAGAAGATCTTTCTCCACTAGGGTGCGCTGCCCCTGTGTGGTTCCTGGCACTACAAAGCACTTCCTTGGAACTAAATCTTCCCAGATATAATACAATAGACCATTTTTTAGGTAAAGCTGAGACTTGCACATCCACAGATGTTTCACTGAGGGACTTTGCAGATGAATTTCACCAATTGATGAATCTGTGTCAGATTCCAACCTAGAAATCACTGGACCAACATCTGTATCCTTCATCTGATGGTCTTGCAGTTCTTGGAGTGTGTAACCACCAAACCAATCTGTGAAAGATTCTCCTCCCGTATTGGTGGAAGCTGTTGACACACTGAGACTTATGATTGCCAAAGGAATTATATCATCAACTTCTTCTTCAAACCTTGACCACTGATTATGAGCTCTAACGCAGTATTTACAGCCACCGCATGAAAATTGCTCAGGAATCCTGCCACTGGTATAGATTTTACAATAGCTTCCTGGATCAGGTATTGTGCAGAGAGCATCCACATTCAGATGTTTCCTTCCTGCTTAATGCATGATATCCATGTCATACTGACTTAGTTCTTCCAGCCAGCAGGCTAACTGTCCTTCTATGTACCGGAACTGCGTCAACCAGGCCAAACTGGAATGATCACCTCTGATCACAAACTTTCAGCTCAGAAGATAGTGTTGGTACTGGCAGGTAAATATTACCACTGCCAACAACTCTTTCCTGGTCATGCAATATTTCCACTGAGCAAGAGACAATGAGAAACTTCCTTAGGCAATCAATTTTAGCTTTCTATTCTGAAATTGTGATAATTCTGCTCCTATTGAGGTCATGGAGGCATCTCAATCGAGGAAGTACACCCTTTCATTTTGAGGCAATCCTAGTATTGGAGCATTTACTTGGCCTGTTTATTACTTACAGAAGGCTTCTTGATGTTCCTCTTCCCAAATGAACTTGGTCTTAGGACCAGTTACCTTATACAAACAGGATGCCATTTCTGAAAATTCCTGAAGGTGTTCCCAGTGATAGTTAACAAACCCCAGAAAAGATTCAACTTCCTTGGTACTGGTTGGTACAGGTCATTCCTGGACAGCTTTCACTTTTCCTGGATCTACAGCAATTCCCTCCTCAGAGACAATCATTCCCAGGAACTTGACTTCTGTTTGAAACAGGGACCATTTCTGTTTTCAGCTTGAGATGATACTGACAGAACCGTTGAAACACTGATCTCATAGCTTGTAGGTGTCCTTGGAAACCTTTGCCCGGAATCAGCAAGTCATCCAAAAATGCCAAAGTTTCAGGCCATGTAAGGCCATTCAGGATCAATTTCATGACTGGCATAAATGTGGCTGGAGCATTAAATAATCCAAAAGGCATTCGTGAATACTCAAACAAACCAAGTCTTGTCATGCAAGTAGTCTTGTGACGATCTTCAACAACTATTGGCACTTCCCAGTATGAACTGGCCATATCCAGGCTACAATAGTAGGTGCTGCCCCCTAGTGTGTCTTAGCATTCTTTGATAGGTGGAAGACGGTAGGCCTCCTTGACGGTTACCTTCTTCAGGTCCCTGTAATCGACACACCACCTAACCCCCCATCTCTTTTTCTGACTACGACTCGTGCATCTTGGAAACCAATAGGTGTTCGACACATACACTGTCAAACAGGTTGGGCATCGCTTCTATCAATTCTGTGTGTCACTTGAGAAAAACATTCAATATCCAAATCATGTTGGGAGAAGATGTCACCGAACTTGCGCAACAAAGATTTAAGTTGACAAGCTTCTTCTGAAAGATTGATCTTAGACCTGCCAAAGAGAGACTGAAAATGTTCAAGTAAGTTCATCACTGAAGATTCTGGCTTGATTAAGTCACACTTCACTGTCCTAACTGACTTATCAGAATAAATAACATTCACCTGAAAAAAATGAACAACTACTACTTGATTCACAATTATCCATGTCTGGCAAAGGGCACTTTGATTCGCTGGAGACCGCACCGGCATCAACAGCATCCCACACTTTTCATTAACACTGTAACACTGAGTCATGAGAGACTGAATCAACATCAACAGCATCCACCACCTTTGATGAACACTGTGATTCAGACTCCAGGAGAGCATCCACTGGTACAGCACAGCCAGTTAATTTGCCTGGCTTCAGTGTGATAAACTGATCTGTCAAATTAATAAGCACCACAGGTGCCCTCAGTTGATCTTAAATCAAAACAGTGGGAGGTATTAAACCAGCTTCAGGGCTAAGTGGGCTAATCTTGTAGGCCTGGTTTTCCTGTACTGGACCATAAAGTACTGTCATGGGTCTGACCTTACTCCATGGTGGAATCACCTGTCTGTGTCCCCCCCCCCCCCCAAAAAAAACATGGCATACTGTATGGTAGGTGTCTTCAGTTCTACACAGGGTAGCTGATTTTTCCTTATCACCAATTACAATAACATGTCTCTTCAAGTCAACTTGACATTGATGGCCCACCAAAAAAAAAAAAAATAAATAAAAAAAAATAAAATAAAATAATAAAATAAAATAAAAAGTCAACTTGACGTTGATGGCCTCCCAAAAAAAAAATAAATGAATAAAATAAAATAATAAAATAAGATAAAATAAAATGAAAATAAAACAAAATAAATAAAAAAAAAAAAAAAAAACAAACAACCCCCCCCCCAAAACAAACAAACAAAAAAAACCCCAAACAAGAATTACCTGATCAGATATTGCAGCCACATAAATATCCCATGGATATACCTTGTCTCCAATGTTAACTTGACCTTGATGAAATGAGCAATCAACCTACTACCCTGTCCAACTCTCTTCAAAGATACTTCTGCTGCACCATTCAGTTTTAGACCAACTTGTTGGTCTAACTCTGTTCTGATAACAGTCACCCGTGCTGCTGTATTAATGATGGCTTCAGTAAGGTAGAAGTTGACCTTTCCAGGAACAATGTGATTGTGGCCCTTATCTTGGGTAAAGACCACTTCCCTAAGTGTACAGTCTTGTGTCTGCAAAATTGGTACATCAATATTTACAAAATTTACAGAAGAACAATTCACAGAGTTTAGCAAGCTTCTAGAGCCTACGTACCTCAATACTGTCTGTCAGCTCTGATGAATTATCTGGAAAACTATGTACAAGATCAAAAGAATTTTTGTCACAGTCCTGAGGTGTTGACTCCGGTGGAATAACCTTGTCATTATTTACAGAATTAACATTTTGTAGGCCACTTGTACTGGACCGGGTTGCCTGTTGGCCTGTCTTTGCAACGCTCATCAGTTTGTTTTCTCCTTCCATGGACTAAATTTGGGAGACCTCTTTGGGCAATCCTTGATGAAATGTGAAGACTCCCCACATCTAAAACAATTTCCCTTCTTACCACGAGCTGGTGTTCCTGGTAGAGTTGTGACTTTGCCAGTATTTTGAACCTTATTATGAGCCTCAAAACTACTTTTGAGACCTGAGCCAAGACCTTTCATTCCCTCCTCAATTCCACACTTCATTCCAGCCTTAATGCCAGCTTACACAGGCTTTTCAATGATACTCGCCACTCTTTCCTCCATAGGCTTTAGCTTTTTTTTTAAGTAAGTAGCCTTTATTTCAAACTCAAGGTCCATATAATAACGTATACAGTTACAAATATAACATTGAACTAAAAGGAAGTAAAAATGAAAAGGCAAGCTTCACACGAGAAGTATGACAAATAAAAGATACACAAGCTAAAAGGTCAAATAGAAGTTACAGTTTTAAATACACACTGAAACAACAAATAAAAAGTTACAAGCCTACACATTTACATATTTATAAAAACAGTCTTATGCCACTTGCGCCAGAAGATTGAGCACCATCGGTTATCGCTGTTGACTAAGTGGGCAATGAGGAGATTATCACAGCTGTTAAGTCTCTTCGTGAAGCTATTTACCATTTTTCGCTTGAGCTCCCCATACGATGGCAGTCTATTTTGTACGAACATGTTGCTTGCTGAGCAAAATTTGGGATATCCCACAATCCATCGAAATGCGTTATTATAACATACAACAAATTTGCTCATACTACACACCGAGAACTTTACCCACAGCTGTGCTGTATAGAGGCTTGTGCAGTATGAGCGAAAAAGCAAAATTTTGATGTCCATAGAACAGTAGAAAAATTTACGTTTGAGCAAGTTGGCTCTGGCACAGAGAGAGCGATATTGGCGACCTATGTCGTCGTCATCTGTTACAGAAGCAGCAATGATGTGACCCAGGTATTTGAAACAGTTAACAAATTTAAGCTTCTCCCCAGCAAGAGTTACAGTAGGATTGACACTCAGTTTGGCATTGCCTGAAGGATTGAACAACATACATTCTGTTTTAACAGTGTTATAGAGGATATCATGATCAGAAGCAAAGGATTCACATATGGAAATAAGGGTTCTCAGCCCTTTGACAGAGGGGCTAAGCAGCACCATATCATCAGCATAACTCATATTATTCATGGGCATACCAGCAATGTGGCAGCCAACACCACTATTTGCAAGATTTAAATTAAGATCATCTACGTATAAATTGAACAACAGAGGGGAGATAATCCCACCCTGACGAATGCCATTTGTTACCCTAAAGTAATCAGAGGAAGCTGCACCCCATGATACGCAGTATTTCTGAGTTTGAAACCAGGTCATGAGAATTTTAGCAATAAAGATAGGCACGCCTCTATCTAGTAATTTATGTAACAATGTCCAGTGATTGACGCGATCAAAAGCTTTCCTGGCATCTAGAAAACATGCAAATACAGGTGTGTTACAAGTCAAATAATAGTGTATAACTTCCTTCATTGTGTATATGCAGAGATCAGTTCCCAGACTTTTCTTGAAGCCGAACTGATATTCGGACGTATATAGGCATTTCTCACATCTGTAAAGTATTATGCGTTCCATTACTTTTGATAATACAGTGGCCAGAGCGATAGGTCTGTAATTGTCTTTATCAGTGATGTCACCCGCTCTGTTTTTAATGAGTGGTACCAGTGTTACTCTAGTAAGACACGGAGGTATATGACCATGTACAAGCATAGCACCAAATAGTAGAGACAGAAATATATATAGGTTGTTCCCAGCAAATTTAAGGTTCTCCGACGTTAGACCATCTGGCCCAGCAGCCTTACCATTAGGCAACTGCATAACAATGTCTGATATTTCACATGGCGAAACATGCATATTGTTTTCAAAAGATACAGCTGTTAGTTTTTGATTAACCTCATCTTTAAATTTTACGCCCTCTACCGAGTTCAAAAGTTTTTCAAAATGGCCAGCCCACATGTTGGCTATGTTCTGGCAGCCAGACGAGCCACCTACAGTGTAAGACAGCGGCAGGTTTTTATTGTTTGTCACAGAGACACTTTTCCAAAATGATTCATAGTCCTGATCCATCAGGTTTTTTGTCATGCTATCGGCTCGGTGCTGAGCCTCATTTTGTTTACAAGTGCGAAGTGCATACTTGAACTGGGCTCGGCTAGTGCGCATGACCTCAAACAGTGGGCCATGTTTAGGTTTACCATTATTACACCACAGAAGGAAAGCGTTGCGTGCATCATCGTGTAAGTCTTTCACGTGGTCATTCCATCCAGGTACTGGCTTAAACTTACCCTTTGTATGTTGTCCAATCGCCTCCTTGCCTGCTCGAGTCAGTGCGGCGACAATATCTTTATACAATATGTCTACAGCACACGTGTGCTCGGGATCAGTACAAAGTGGGTTTTTACATAACAATGCATCTACAGGCAAAGGCACAGAAGTTAGGTAATTGTTAACAAGATGTTTGTAATTAGCAAGTTTATCATCGTCCACACTGGCCCAGTTAAGGGATTGGCTTAACATATTATTATTTTCAGTATGCATGGGCAGGCTGTCAACAGAGCATGTAAGAGAAAGGGGAAAATGATCTGAATCTACATAGTGATGAAGCACATTTATATCAAGAATACTGTCATGAGCATTTTTTGTAGATATTTTCCTTTCCCTGTCCATCTTGTTTGTTGAACTTCCTTTGGAGAACACTGAGAACAGCTTCGGCATCCGATGAGTGCTCAAAAAACAGTCTTGACTGATTTCTGAGAAGGAACAAACACCGTCTTGCAGTTCTCTACATGAATTTTCATCAGTCGCAGTGCTTCAGTCAAATCTTGGGGTTCCCAATGGATTACTACTTGTACTGCTGCCTGCTGATGAATACAACGTCCAAGGAAAGCATCCTTGACAATAATTTTTATGATAGCAGCAGCATCTCCCACTGCATAAGCATAACTATCCTGTGCCAACCTTTGTGTATGATGGGCAAACTCCTCCAGTTTCTCATGTGGCTTTTGCTTTATCATTGAAAGTTGTCTCTGTCGAGTTGCGGGCAGATGTGTACACCCATCGTCTGACACAGGAGGGTAAAGTCATTGCTGGTAACAATATCCAAACAGACAAAGTAATCCAGTGTTCTATCCCCAAGCCAGCCGATAAGCTGGTTCAACCTTTCTTCGGGTGTCTAGCTGTACTGATTGGCTTGTCTCTCAAATTACAATCTGAAAGATCGCAAATCATGGGTTCCATTAGAGGTGGCCATCTTTTGGGGCAGGGGGTTCCCTAACGTCTGTCTCTTTGGTTCAACTTGTTGAGAAACTGGTTGTCCAAAATGTTGCTGTACAAAGTGCTGTGCAGGTAGCTGTGCAGGTTGTTGTACAGGTTGCTGCGCAGGCAACTGTGCAGGTTGCAAATTTGGCAAACCCTAGGCAGGATTCAATCCATGAATACCATGAGATGGTGGGACACCTGGATTAACATGTTGAGGGGGTAATGCTGGGAAACCAGGTGGTGGCTGATGAAGCGGTACCTGAAAACCAACTAGTGAAAAATTCCCAGTGGTGCCCCCGATGGAAGGAACACTTGCTTTTGGATACACTGCAGGAGTACTTTGAGCCAATGGCATGCAAACTGGCACATGATTGACTTAAGTGGCAGGTGCAACCATTCTTTGAGAAAAGGTAGTTGTCGTAGTGGCAACACTCAATTGACCTTAACTAGCTTGCACTGGTCCTATAAAAGTAAGTGGATCCATTGAATTTGGAGCAGGAGTTGTAAAAAGTGAAGGGGGCAATCTGTAGCATCTAACATCTCCTGTGGCAGTAGTCTGTGTTGGCCTACCAGGAGTCATGGGAACATTCCTGATCTGTTGCTCCACAATGGTCATCTTCTGATCAAAAGGAACAGTGAACCATTTGATCCCTCACACTATCCATGACAGCAGTATACAAGGCATCAGTGTCCATAACTTCACCACCCCCATCAGCTCCAATAGGTTACCTCTCTCCAGGCTTCGTAAAATATATCCTCCCATCATACATTATCTCATCCTAATCCTCTGGTGGCAAAAGATGTGCAACTCTCAGATCTTCAAAAGATAAAGTTTCTCCTCTAGCAAAAAAATCATCTACCCTCTTGCATAATGTTATGATGGCTTGTCATTTGGTATGGCCAATACCAGGCATTCTTGTGAGAGCCTTAACACTTGCGGTAAGTATGTTGGTTTCTTACATATTGTATCAGTAATATGTAATTGCATGCAAAGTGAATTGTGAATTGAATCTTGTGTGTAAAATTACAAAAGCCCCCCCCCCCCCAAAAAAAAACCAAAAAACCAAAAAACCAAAAAAAAAAAAAACCAAAAAAAAAAAAAAACAAAAAAACAAAATAAAAAAAAAAAAAAAACAAAAAAAACCCCCAAGTAATCTAGAAAATGTAATTTGAAAATTTTCAAATATTTTTTAAAATATCATATAAATTTTAATATAATTGATGACGTTTTACTTCTAAATCAATTATTGTACCCAAAAAAAATGAAAATCTTGAAAATAGCCTCTTAAATTCAAGATGGCAGACTTAGAAAAAAATCTAAATTCAAAATGGCTCCCTTGAGAAATGGCGGGACAAAATTCTGACAAGACAAAGAAAAAAATGTCCGAGTCCAAAAATACATATTATCCCAATGAAGGTAAGTTAACCTGAAAAACAAAAATTTTGAAAAGCTGATTTGTGTCACATTTAATAAATACTCACAATTCCATTCGATAAAATGAAATTAATCATACATTCAATGGCTACCGATGTCAGTGCAAAATCATTTTCAAGGCTTGATGTAGGCCAGCGCAAAGGAAAAAACACAGGGCAACACAGTATATGCAATACAGGGGTATATGTGTGCAAAATTGTAAGGCGGGAAATGAATTTCAACACAGGACTGACACAGAGTGTTCTTGTACAGTATGATCTTAACAAATCTGTATGAACCTACTTTAAATCAAATTTTGAATTTGGAAAATCCTGACAACCAAATAAAAAAAACTGTCTAAATCAAAGTTCAAAATCACCAGAGTAACAAAATATTCAGAAGTAGCAAAGCAACTCCAATAATTTTTCACAACAAAATTTACAAAATATTACAAAAAAATCATTCTTTTCTCAATGAATGTGCAAGTAAAATTCTGACAAACAACCTGGGTTGTTCAGTACAAAAATATGTCAAACAAAGAACTTGTCAAAATGGCGGGAAAAGACAAAGATACCAAATGTCAAGAATTAGGATCAAGTGCGGTTCCCTGTGACCTTCCTTGACATAATCTCAAATCACTCAAATATTTTTTCACCGAAAAATCTAGAAAATGCATTCATTGCAAATGGCAAGCACCAGAGCAATTTTACTTGTTCAATTTAGACTAATTCAATTAATCAGCTGGATCAAAATGTTCATCAAACTAACTACATAGCAAATACATGCAAGCTAACTGAACCAAAGCAAAACTAAATTTCCACTGTAATTCAATGAATATGAAGTCACATAGTAGAACAGTTCAATAATTAAAATTTTGACTAGTAAGGCAGATCAAAATCTATCTTACAGACCAAAATCAACTAAAAACAGTAAATATATGCAAGCTAATTGAACCACAGCAAAACTAAATTACCACAGTAATTCAATAAATATCAAGTCACATGGTAAAGCAGTTCAATACATAAAATTTTGACCAGTAAAGGAGATCAAAATCTATCCTACCGACCAAAAGTTACAACGAAATACATTTACAAACTTCACTGGCACTAAATATAGCAAAACCTGGGTTTCCTGCTATTTGCATAATAAATTATGATACTTAGTGCTCGTCGATAGCTGCAGGATGGTTTTCGATTTCTGTCTGTTGCCCGTTCCGGTACCAGATGAATCAAGACCCCGTTACAAAATAGTAAATATCAAAATATACATTGCACATACCTCGGATATATCCTAAGCTCCGTCACATCAAGATCAATGATACAATATTAACATAGAGTGTCGAAAATGCAGTAATCTATGATTTTCCTGGTGCATCTGCACATGGCGATCGTCTGCTGCCCCTTTTTGTTGCCCCAAGTGACGTCAGCGGGATTACCACACACCGAGGGAACACACAGGTCAGGGAGCAGTCCTTGTGCTATTGCTGGGTAAATGACTTGGTACAACACATGCACAAGTCATATAAGCGATTTGCAGTCAGCTGAGGTGGAATACCACAATGGACAATGCAGAAGTGTAAACAAGGGCAAATTCAAAAGCAAAAGTTGAATAAAAAATTGTGAAATATTTTATGTCTGGTGGTTCTAAATCATCAATTCCTGCAATAATTTCACAAAAGACAATTACTTCTGACAACACAACAAAAGCTAATATTTTCAATGACTTCTTTCTGCAACAGTATCGTGGCAATCCCTCTACTTCTACTTCGGATGAAAACAATATTCATGCTTCTTCTCTGCAAAATACTTTAGAGCAAATTAGAGTTGAGTGAACAAACAGTTTTTGATATTCTGAAATCCTTAAACGTAGACAAAGCTTGTGGACCAGACACAATAAGTGATGTTAAAGGAGGCTGCATCAAATATTACCCCCCCCCACCAAATTGCTTAACTTTTCTCTAAATAACTCTGTATTTCCATCAGAATGGAAGAAGGCATATGTGTCGCCAATTTTTAAAAACCGGATCAGCAGATCCCTGTAAAACTTAGAGACCCATTTCGTTGCTAAGCTGTGTCGGCAAGGTTTTCGGCGGAGCAGTTTTCAAATACATGTTTAATTTCTTTAGGGACAATTGTGTTCTATGCAAAAATCAATCTGGATTAAAATTGTCGCCGACGGCACTGCCAATCAACTAAACTCTCTGTATCACGACTTTTCTAAAGACCTGAGTTTTAAAGAAAGGGTCTCTCTGTATCACAAGTTTTCTAAAGGCCTGGATTTAGATAAAGAAATTCATGCAGCCTTTTGCGATATCACAAAAGCATTCGTCAAAGTATATCACCAAAGTGTGATTCATAAATTGAAGAAGGCGAGGATCCGTGGGAATGTATGACAATGGATGGAAAATTATCTTTTTGATCGGCGTCACCAGCATCCAAGGTGAAGCGTCCCCTTGGAGTGGCATTGAGGCAGGTGTCCCACAGTACTCTGTGCTAGGCCCACTCATGTTCTTTATTTGTGACAATGATATCCCAGATATCGATAGAGCTGAAATACGTCTCTTTGCGGACTATACTACTTTATACATTAAAGTGGATGACACAACTGAAGTGGCAAACACTCTTAATGAAGACGTTTCGTCAATGTCAGATTGGGCAAATCAATGGCTAGTCACTTTGAACCCTGCAAAAAAAAAACTAAAACATTACTATTAGTACCACAAGGAATCCCGCAGATCAACCAAGTTTAAAGTTCCAACAAACGGGTATCGAATGTGAAGAACAGGACAAACATTTCGGACTCATGTTTTCATCTGACCTCTCTTGGTCAACGCATATAAACTCAATTGCTAATAAGTCAAGGAAACCAGTAGGTGTCCTCAAATGTTTACAGTACAAATTGGACAGAAATGCACAAGAATATGTTTATTTTTCCTTTGTACTACTATGTTTGGAATATGGCAGCATGGTCTGGGATGGGTGCACACAGGCGGATAAAGTTCTACTTGAAAGTATTCAACTGCAAGCAGCCCGGGTGGTAACAATGAGTCGTACAAGCCATGGTAAAATATATGAAGAAACAGGCTGGGAAATCCTTTCAGAAAAGAGGCACAAACAAAAATTAGTTCTTATGTATAAAATAGTAGACAGGCCTGCACCTGACTATCTCTGTACATTTGTCCCTCAGCCAACCAGTGGCAGAAAAAGATCGTAGCAGACTATTACTTCTTTTTTTGCTAAAAAAACGTGCACTATAACTTTTTCTTCCCGTCTACGTTTAGAGAATGGAATTTCCTTTTGAAAGCAGCGAAACACTCTGAAAATATTGAGGAATTTAAAGGCAAATTAAATGACAACAAACCAAAATGAAAAAAAATAAAATTACTTTGGTTAAAGGAAGACTTGCATAAACCATCCCGAAATGAGAATGGGTTTCAGCCAGTTGAATTCAGACTTGTACAGGATGAGTTTGATAACTTCACCACTATGTTCCTGCGGATATTCTGTTGATGATTATCTCCACTATTTTTTCCAATGTAGTAAACATGCTACACAAACGGACCAACTCCAAACCTAAAATTATTTCCGTCGCAGCCTTCAACCTGAAAACCCAATCATTTGGCAGAAGTGGCAAAAGCAAAATCAAGAGCGTCAATTACGAATTTTTTCGATCAGTTCACAGTTACATCAAATCAACAGAAAGATTTAAACATTAGCTCGTATAACTTTGCAATATGCTACGTGATTGTATATCCCATCGCTACACTAAGGTGTGGCAGATTATACTTAGTACTGCACTCGCCCAATAGCATTCCCTTTCTTTTTCCCTCTCCTCGTATCCTATCGGTAAGTAATGTGATGTACCAACTATCAGTTATCTGGCAGTTCAACACTTCCATGTCTGTTTGTTCACTGCTTGTGCTAAGTCTTCATATAGGCAATGCACCTGCTTAAAAATTGTTTTTTGAAACAAAATATGCTTAAAGGAACGTACAGACAGCTGGGAGTAATAATGTCAGTCACAAATGCAAACAAGACGCTTTGCGTGACGCATTTTCTTCGAATGACTCTACAGTCAATCAAAGCATAAATAACCACACTCCATTGATGTCTTCTTTAAAAAAAATATTTGTTGGCCATTGATGAATAGTTCATAATCCATATTGGCCCAAGATATTGGCTAACACTCTCACATCGTCAAACCATGGTCATATGTGTAGCCACTTGAGTCAGCCAAAGCGCTAGGCTACCAACACAATCAGTACTCGCCCCGTCAGTGTTAGTGCAAAGAGGCATCAGCGACCGTTCGCTAACAGACATCACGTGGTGCACAGCTTGTATGATTGGCGGGCGCTATTTTCTTCTTGTATGAATGGGGAACCAGAAAGACCCATGTGGTATGTAATATGTCAGTTTCTTATAATTATTTTTTATGTTCCGAATTGAAATTTTACCACTCGATATATACTATTTACATCTGTTAAAATCAGCAAAAATGATAAAATTGAATGTAAAAAATTTTGCTGTATCTGGTGCCGTAACTTTTAAAATCCTGTAAATTATGAACTAAACCCCATATCAAAAATAAGAAAGTGTATTTGTGTTATTTTATTGTTTTCCAACAAAAGCATGTAAATTTAATATGTTTGAATTAAAGAAAGAAAATTCAATTTCTGAACACTTACAGAGATTTTATTATCTCTAACAACTTAATCCCTATGAGTACTTTTAGAAAATATACAATTTATATTATCTCAAATTATATTTTTTGTTTATATATAAGGACAGGTTTGGAACTAAGTCGTATTCCCTGTGTAAAGGCCGTAAAAGTGTACCACGTCCTTAATAGCACAGGGTACAGAAGTTTTATGGGAATAGCCACCAAAACTTGCTTAGTGATACAACCTTGGGCCAATACCAAATGGGTGACACTTCTTTCATGTAATTTGATACAATCCATGCCGAAAGTCAGTATTGAGATATGAACGGTCTTCTTGTGATAAAGTTTAGCTTCAGGTGAAAGACTGGGGTAACTCCAACCTTGTCGTAAGTTGGTGTATCTGAAAACATGACTCCAAGGAGTTCAGATACACAATTTTTCCTGGATGCCCTAAGCACCATGTTAGTTGGACGGAAAATATGTCCAGCCATCATGTAATATCTTTTACTGACTCCAATGGAGAATCTCTATCCGCATAAAATGTGGAAGCAACAATTCGCCTTTGTGGGCCCATTACAGTGGCCGAAGCTAGCATGAGGTCGTCAGTATAGGAAAATGGTTGAATTAATTATGACCAATGCAGTCGTCCAAATAAAGACGTTCTGAAGTTTGAAATCGCTGAAAACAATCTGGACAATAAACATTGCCCTGACTAGTGTCCCTGGTTATATCAGACATAAAACTGTTTGTACTGTTCAATCTGACTTGTTGATCCTACGTTTTCGGTGCCTTTTAAATAAAAATAACCAGTGGCTTCAACTTGGCTGAACGAACTTATTCAAAACAAGGTTAATGTTTTTTCTGCTTACCATAATTACAATAATCTACCATTTTTTCAAAGTGAATCATAATTTCAAATACATCAAATACCCTGGCAGTCTGCAGAACCAAAAAATTGTCCAAAAATTTTTTGGACTGATTTTGCATGACCTTGGCATATACGTCCGAAAAATGCCAGGTGACACCCTGTTACCGTCGAGCATTTTGATATTTTGCCTGGTTTGCCTCCCCACCCTCCCCCATTTAAAATTTACCATATGTGCCTGAGGTGACCTTGCCTTAACATGACCCCAAGGTGAAGGAATACAATTTCCGACACTGAGCAAGCTTATACACGTGTCGACACTACACAAGCTGTTCGATCTCTAATTGTCAAAAAATCCTTTAAAGTGTTACAAAAATAGAGTCTAGATGGTCACTTATGAATTAAAAAACCATACTGGAGTTAAAAACACAGAACAGGAATATCATGACGGTTCTGTGCTGTGCTGACTGGAATCAGCTTCAGCAGACTTAACTTGTCTATACATGAACTGTACTGGTACTTATCAGTAGTTGACCGAAGCTTAAATATTACCAAAATATAAGTCAATGTGTCGTGTGATCTTTAAAGGTCTTTCAAAACCATAATTAGGAACACAAAAAAAAAAAAAAAAAAAACCCACAGGAACATTGATAATACTATTGAAGAATAACCATGGCCGCAGGATTCCCTATTGCAAAGATGTAAGCCAATGTGCCTGTTTGGCCTTCCAAAATCACTAAAGATCAAAATCAACATCACGTGTACATTTCTAGCAGTGAGTAATAGTATCCATGTGCCAAAGATCCACACTTACTCAAGATATAAGCCAATATATCAGACTTGCAGAGTCAGGAAGAAAAAGACCTTGAACTCTACTAAACATTCACTGTCAAAAGTCTCACTGTCATAGTTTTGCTTGGCTATCCCTTCACACTCTGATCAGTGTTAGCCCAAGCAAAATCAATGTACTTTGAAAATAAGCATTCCACACACCACCTTTTACAATATCGCGACTGATGCACTGCGTTGCTGCAGTATACTAGTATGGTATATGGTTCAAAAGTTGGATGCTCCATAAATCCGAGAAAAAGTAACATATGCTTTGCATTTTTGCAAACGTCCACCTAATAGCCTGCTTCATTTTGATACAATTCTGCCCATATATATATATATATATATATATATATATATGTCTGTCTATATATATCTACTTAATATATATATATATATATATGTCTGTCTATATATATATATCTACTTTATATATATATATATATATATATATATATATATATATATATATATATATATATATATATATATATATATATATATATATATATATATATATATATATATATATATTGGATCAGCCTGAAGACCCTCTTGTTTTGCCAGTTTTATTGCACTTGTAAAAATATCATGACCCCTGGTGATAATAATAAAGCAATGTCACTGAATGTCGAACCCTATCAATATTTTAATAGGATGCTCCAGTAGTATTAGTTTTCTGTTGGTAGCTCCATTTCGCAAGTTATTATGTACGCAAATAAAAAAAATCTCACGACCCCTACGGACCTTGGTCAAGGTCTCTGAATGTCGAACTCGCCAAATTTTCTGATAATATGCTTCCACAGTACAAGTAGCTCAATTTCAACAAGAGTTATTGGGTCCGCAAGTGCAAGGGGCGCGGGGGGGGGGGGGGGGGGGGCTAGACATATTCCCGCACGCATAGACATTGCAACAATAAAAATCCCTTCGGCTGATAAAGCCAAGGGAGTAAAAATCTCAGGGCTCTCCCCTTTTTTTCTTTTTGTCTTCTGCTTGTTCTTCTTTTCTTTTCTTTTTTTTTTTGCCAAAACGCTTCCAAATGATGAAATATAAATAGATTATTGCATTATCATCTTTTTAGCAAACTTGGTACGGAATCAACTGGGGAACATCCATGTACAAAGTCAATTAGAACCAAATATTGCAGCATCATCTTTTTCAAGTAAAAACGTAGGAAACAATTGTCGTAAAGTCAAGGCATTCAAAATCACTTTCAAATTGACAATATTACAATACCTGAACTGTTATGCTACATGCCTGCATAATTGTAGTGCTACCGACACATTGTCCCAGAGTCTGTCTCAAAGCTTCATCATGAATTAATATATCATTATTTTCGCCATCTTGCGTTATCTTCAGTCAGATTATATCATGATAACAGTTCGGACAATTCTGTTTAGCCTTTCTGGAGATGAAGATAAAAATGAAGAGAGTACTGTCAATCTACTTTTACTGTACTGTAAACCTATATGCTACATGCCTACAATGCTGATTGCTTCATCGGCTACTGCAAGTGCCTACCCTTAAGAAAAGCAAAACGTATTTAACAGCCACTACCTTTTCACATGCAAACAAAACAAACATGATTAGCCATATTACGAAAATTCACAAGTCCCTTGAAACCAACTTTTGAAGACAGAATGCCTAAAATGGTCATGATCAAGGTCAAGGTCAAGGTCAAGGTCCAGGATAATAATGCATGTACCAATTAGTTTACATATAGACACCATACATGTACCAAAAAACAGGACCCCCCCCCCCCCCAAAAAAAAAAAGTGTCTAACGAATAGAGCAATCAAGAGGTGAAGGTCATGTGATGGTCAAGGTCACAGTATGGAACACATTTTTTGTTTTGAGCTACCTCTTTGGAGGTGAGAGGTCATCCAATTTGTTGGATACGGAAATTTATTACGGTTATGAATGATGATAGTATAGGCCACACACATTTTTTGGTTGCCCACAACACGAATGCAAGAAGGATGCCCTCAGAAGTTACATGACAGGTTACAGATGGGCACGTTCATAGGTGCATACTGGACATACCATAACTGCAACAGAAGTTTATACACTCACAAGCAGTTCGAGTGTATACATCAGCTCTTTCCATTTATGAGAATTCCTTTGCATATAAAATAAAAAATCCTATGCTTATAACTTTCAGACAATTATTTCGCGTACAAAGTAAAAATTTTACATTTATAAACCATATTTGTGTTATACTGTATGAGTTATACAAGATTAATTTTACTTCATGTCTAAGAAGGATACCTTTAATATACATACGCGTATAACACTTTGTATTGAACGGTACACTTTCTACTGTTATTATTACTTTATTGGTGTCCTATGCCAAACAGCGTGGGATACATTGAACCACAGCTACGACTATTTAAGCTTGAAAGACGATAAGCAAGAGTTTTATATGAAACCGGAATTAATATTATTGCATTTGTTTTAGCGCGAACATGAACTACCTGTAGGAAGCACTTAAGCGGCAAAATGTATATATGTATATATATAATGCTTACACAAAGTGTTTGGGCCTACGTTCTATGAAATCCTAGTTCCCTTTATCGAACAACTTTTGAGTTATAGCTACACATACAATATATGATGCTTACAGCATGGTAAGTTCAATAAAAGGCAATTCAATTGAAAACTTCAAAGTTTTACAAAAATTGGTCAAACTTACAACTTTGGGTTCCCTTGTGGCCTGTTCTGACCGGGCTCTATACTTAACTCTTTAGATTTTGGAAAAGAACTAGTGTCTGCAGTTAATGATGAATATTTCTAAGGTTGAGAGGACCAGTTTAAAACCACCAGTTGCCTTTTATGGGTGACTGCCTGTCTCAAGTCAGGAGTGAAATTTGTTTCTTCACATTGGTATTGGAAGAGAAATGTTGATGCTTTGGCAAGTCTGAAATCTCTTTGCTGTCATTGTTGGGTTTGGAATTAATGAATATGGATCATGTTTTTCTGTACTATTTGGAAATCACTTCATTGGCTATGTTGTGCTGTGGGCTTTGTTCTCCGACTCATAGTTATAGTGGAGGTAGAGTGTGTTTATAATGTTCCAGATTCATAAATTTAACAAAAACGATGTAGGCCTACTTTACTCTTTTGCTCTAAACTTAGCTGACTGACAAGTTGGGAGAACTAAAAGGCGATAGGCCTAACTGATCTCTTTTTATTTTTGGCAGAAGTAATGAAATTACTGTTTTGGGTGGTTAGGCCTATAGATTTTGGAAAAGAACTAGTGTCTGCAGTTAATGATGGATATTTCTAAGGTTTAGAGGACCGGTTTAAAACCACCAGTTGCTTTTTATGGGTGACTGCCTGTCTCAAGTCAGGAGTGAAATTTGTTTCTTCACATTGGTATTGGAAGAGATATGTTGATGCTTTGGCAAGTCTGAAATCTCTTTGCTGTCATTGTTGGGTTTGGAATTAATGAATATGGATCATGTTTTTCTGTACTATTTGGAAATCACTTCATTGGCTATGTTGTGCTGTGGGCTTTGTTCTCCGACTCATAGTTATAGTGGAGGTAGAGTGTGTTTATAATGTTCCAGATTCATAAATTTAACAAAAACGATGTAGGCCTACTTTACTCTTTTGTTCTAAACTTAGCTGACTGACAAGTTGGGAGAACTTAAAGGTGATAGGCCTAACTGGCCTCTTTTTATTCTTGGCAGAAGTAATGAAATTACTGTTTTGGGTGGTTAGGCCTATAGATTTTGGAAAAAAACTAATGTCTGCAGTTAATGAGGAATATTTCTAAGGTTTAGTGGACCGGTTTAAAACCACCAGTTGCCTTTTATGGGTGACTGCCTGTCTCAAGTCAGGAGTGAAATTTGTTTCTTCACATTGGTATTGGAAGAGAAATGTTGATGCTTTGGCAAGTCTGAAATCTCTTTGCTGTCATTGTTGGGTTTGGAATTAATGAATATGGATCATGTTTTTCTGTACTGTTTGCTCCCATGATACTTGTTGGTACGAAGTCAAAGCCCCATTACACGCACAGGGATTACTGGAGTAAACATAGGGAACGTGCTTCCAATTCCCATGTATGCCCAATTAGCAAAGACCAATAGTGCTTGAGAAAACTATAAATGCGTTGAACCAATTCCCGCTCAAAGGTTCAACTTGTGGTTTCACCTCCAGACATGCACGGGAAAACCCCACATTACACGTCAACAATTGTATACTGATTGCCATAAATTCGAGAATTTCCTCCTGTTATAATAAATTCCTACATGGTTAATGACACAATTATCAATTTGAATGATTATTTTGAAATATATGATCAATGAGTGTCGAAAAAATGGAAATATGAAGGTGTGGGATGTGCGAAATGAATAATATTCAATATCATAAAAATGCTCAAGGGTGACAAAATGTCATTCGGCAGTTTCTGACTTTGTGTGACCCAGCAGTCATAAATGAAGCAAAAAAGAAAAAGAATGAAAAAACTGTAGTCAATAATGTAAGGTTAACCCAAAGTTCTGCTGAACTATGAAATTTTGGGACGTTTGCAAAGAATACCATTGTCTGCAATATTAACACATGATCAACACCCAGTAAGTTTCCAATCGAAGTCCTATGGTGTCTTTTCATGTAGTATCTCAAGAAAGATACACAAGCCAATGTGCTATCTTTGCTCTTGTGAATTCCCGATCAGAAGTCTATAGTATCCGTACACGTAGTTCTTAGAGTAAAGGAAACAAGGCTCAGACGAGCCTTTACTATGATGAGGTCAAGGTTACTGTGAGCCAATGTTGGTATGTGACACATCACTATCTTAAGCCGTCACACCTCCTACCCCATTTTTGCTACAATAAATACGGCAGACACAGCTATTTTCTATGCCAAGTGTGAGGCTAAGTTCTCAGTGACCTAATGTAGGTACGGGGCACAACACTATCTCAAGAAGTATGAACAAGTCACATTTAATATTTGTTAGCATTACAATTTAGGAATCGCAAGCAGCTACTGACGACAGTTTGCCTAATTGTACTTAAAATCCTGTTAAGAAAATTGTTTTGATACGTGTTTTTGGCATTAATGCTAATGACCTTCATTACTTTCTGACAAGCCTAAATGCATATTTACTCAATGTTTATAAAAATACTCAAAATTGACAGTATTTTCGCAAATGTCACAAACCTGACACATTACGTTGATACATTGACTCAGGGTTGGCAGTTAAATAGAGCTTAATTGTTTGAGGGGTAGGTGTCATCATAGAGTTTGTCCATTGTGGCAGTCCTTGCTAGAATTTCCCTTGGTTCATACAGGTGGTCTAGCTGCAACTGTTTGTTTTACTATCACTGGAACTGAATATAATACCCCACCTTGTCGCCACTTCAGTTATACACTGGTGGGTGGTTTAACTATGGTAAGCTGTCCAGCTAGAAAGAGTACATATTGGTTCCGGGGTGAGTCAAATTGTTGTTATCTGAACCTGTACTATACAAATTGAGTAATTATATTTGTTTGGCAGGTATTCTTCTTTCACAATGAAGCATTGCATATGTAAGCGAAACTTCACGTATGTAGCTAATTCATCATTTTGCCACGTTCATATCTATTTTGTATTATGTGGGATGTCTTTGCTGAATATTTAGCTTAGACAAGGAGCTGCTCCTCAGAGAGACATGTACGAGTAGAAGGCTCCGAAACATGTTGAGTAGTTACCCGCTGAAGACCCTTTATTTTATTTGAGCTGATACAGCCTATGTCGAAATTTTATAGAGGAACGTGTACATGAGGGACAACAGTACTTTTATGTATATAGGTTAGACAGGGACGGGTTAGTGTATGGAGAGTAAAGATTTCGGACTGTGGAATAGGGTAATGACTACTAGGAAGTGATTCTGGGCAAAAAGACACACATACAATTACTATAATCTCTCACTTTATCGCCTTAAAGTCAAGATAAGATATCTAATATGTAGCATGCATTTAAATTCCCACAAGAACTGCATACATCATTGTCTTGAAAACAATTTTCTCGCCTGGCGAGATGCAGGCAGCTGCTTGTGCCAGCAAGCGGGATATTGGCAATATTTTTGAAAATAAAGACCAGTTAGTACAGGGAGACGGTAATGTCTTATTATATCCAATTTAGGAAACACTGCATGACTCTCGTATTTTTATACAATTTTTAAGACATACATTTTGTGAGAAAGGGGTATCAAGGCCTGTCTGTAGCAGTGACATGCACGTGTGTCCTCCGTGATTAACAGGTATGAAATCCATGTTTTCTTGTGGGAAATTAATGTGCATGCCTCGTGTTACACTCCTTTGGGTAATAAATGTTTGTTACATGTATTAGCCTTTAGTTCTTTACCTATTTTGCAGAGTGTAATATCGTTAAAATCTTTTATTGCTTTTTATTGTATGCAATAGAACTGATACACCAGTGAATCTACGAGATCATGGGGCACTTCTGGCAGTTCATACTGTAAAATCCCGTCCAACTGAATTTTTTCAGGTCAGCAGATATCGATGAGGCAATAGATGTGCTGAGAGCTGGAAAAATACCAGGAAAAGCCATTATATAATACCGATTTTTTGTACTGAATACTGATTACATAATATTTTACTGTTTTTCGTGATAGCACTAGAAAACTTTCCAAGATTTACTTGATAATTTGTAAGTAGACATTTACTCATCAGTGTAAAGTTTTAAGCGAACCAGACGAGTTATTGGTCTGTACGATTCAGCAACTCTTATCTTAATTAGCACTGAACGGACTTTACTATCTCTTCCTACACAAAGGTCTGTCACAATAGCCAACGCCCAGATATAATGTGGAAGCCCTGGCTGATATACTAACACTAGTTCACCGATTTTCATATATTTTTTTGGAGTGTGCTGTTTAAAACTAGTGTATAATTTAGGTAGATGCTCTATAATCCACCGGCTACAAAATTGTTGGTTCCAAAAATGTTGGCAATATGCTTACTTTCATGTGCTGTGATACTTGATAGAAGCAGAACCAACATTTGGAGGCGTATTCGTTGAATGATTAAAGACCAAAAGACTTTTTGGTGTTTAGGATGTATGATCATCTGGATCATCATTCAGCTTTGTACGAGGCCTACTATTTACGGTTGCTTCTACCTCGCAAAAAATCGCACACAAGGTCTCATCACTCAAGTGTGACACTTTAGGCAGAACCGCACGTAAAACCCTCTTGATCACACCTACAAGTCCCCCCCCTCCACACACACACCTCCCTCATGATGACTGAAAGGAGGAATGAAATTCCGACTAATTGAATGAGGAGAAGCATTTGAAAACAAAGCATGTTTTGTACGATGCAAATAAGCTTGGAGCTACTCAACTCTCCTTTGTCAAAGTTAGTGACGTTTCCTGGCCAGACTTTGATTGTTTGTGACCTTCATGCTATAAAATGACAAAAGTCAAAAATTAAATGCATCTACTTCAAACAGATATAACATTTCTATATGCACAGCTCTTGTCATGCAAGTAAAAATGCATTCATCTCTCTACCGTTGTGAGCATTATACTTTTGTATTAAATGGCTCAAATACATCAATACCAACATAGCTAAAAGATCATAAATAAGGGGATACAAGCTTACTTGGAAGATCTGGCATGACTTGATGCATTGGTTTTGCATACATTTTTTTTGGACAGAATGCAATTCCGGAGTACACGTTTCACAATGCGTCGAGCCTTAGCAAACCAAAGCTTACTACGAATTAGGTGGAAAGTAAATTATAGACCGTGGTGACCTTTCTCATGTAAAAGACGTATAACAGTCACAACCTCATGGCTGTCGTTAGGAGCAAGCATTGGATGTTCTCCTAATCTACTTCCTACACGCATAATCCTTTTTTCATCCAGAAATGGAATAAAACAGATAATAGAGCTTGATTTTAATAGCGCCTGACTTGATTTGAAATCAGCAAAACTTCTATTATAAGATTGTTGTTGAACATGTCTGATTAACATCAGCAGTCAATATTCCTGGTTCACTGCTTTGATTTGTCTTTAACAGTACAAATCTTCCAATCCAAGCAACACCATTGATTAAGTTGGACCAAGATGAGTAGTAGTTCACCATTCAGTTCAGCCAAGAATCTTCAGAAATTTCAGTTGCGCAAGTTTCGACTTGTCTAACCTCAGGGTCATCTGGTTGGATTTTAACACGAGAAACCTCTCTTGCTCCAGCCAGTAAGGATAGTGCTGATATAACCATGACGATACAACCATCCTTTAATGGCGTTTTATTTGAAGATTGCTCCAGGTCGAGTAAAAAGCTATGTTTTCTTTGGACAAAATATGCCTATATTGTTTAGGGCGTGTGAGTGGATGAATAACATTCAGTCTATTTTCAACAAAATCACGAAATCTACGTGTTTCATTTTTAATGTAACATAACACTATATTGAAACCTGTCCAAAAGAAAAAAAATTGGCGTATCAGAAAAAGTCCAATACATTTTTTACAGTGTTGTTAAGGATAACACTGCATTTTGCTGACTGTAACTCTAACCTATATATTTTGATATAATGTCAGTTTATTGGCACTACATGAGTGTTACTCATCAGAAACCTACACATTATTTGTCTTTGCTCGTTAACACATTGGACAAACATAACGGCCCCGAACAGTCTTTTTGAAAAATCACAAAATGTATGATACTCTTGATTACCATTATCGAATCCAGACTGCTCAATACATCGGAAAAAACCAAGTTGTTTAAGTGAATATTGAGAACTTACCCACCTATTCCACTTTGTATAGACGTCATATGACACTTTTTCATCCAACTCAAGTTTGGATCTTGTAACGTCTTGTAACGAAAGGTAGCCAGTAACACCCATGGTGTAATAAGACACAAAGGATCAATATTGACGAAGTGAAACTAAGCATTGACCTACGAGTTACTCGCTTCAACGGCACCTCTTTGATACAAAATATGATTGCATAATTTTGTATATGCCACTTTATGCCTAAGGCTTGACCAATAAATTCTTGTGAGAATTCATGGACTTCCTTTGCCCTAAAGCTTTTTGGAAATTCCTGCCATTAATATTTCATCATTAATAACAAATTTTGATAGTGCAAAACCATATTTCTGGAGAGAAGCTGGAACGCACATTGTGGTTTTATGTACTTCCTTCTCAGATTGATACTTTTGGTGAGATCATCAACATTCATGGATTTCAAAACTGTATCTTTTACTATACGATAAGCATTTGGACTGTCTTTCTTTAGGCATAAGAGGCTGCTGCTCATGAACAAATACCCCCAAAGATACAATTACTTTATTCCTAAGATGCATGATATCTCTGCCCTTTAACCAAAGAAAGCCAAGTGCCTCACGATCGTAGCTAGAAATAAGCACTTGATTCTAAATGGCAACTGTGTTAGCCTGTAATGTGCAACTATGAAGCACAAAATGCAAAGGGACAGATATTAGTTTTGTAACTAAATATGGACCCTGCAAATATGGGTCATTCAAACTTTTGTCTACGCAACGGGCAGATCAATCTAAAACTACATGAAGGTTTTCTGGTTTATTTGGATTTATGACCATCTGATGTGAGAGATACCACACATGGCCAGGGTTTGAGATAGATTCTTCCGGTACCATTTCTGCATAATCGTACTGTAACAACTTTGATATCTCCAAATTCATTCCAAAAATTGCCGGTCTAGACCAGCAAAATATCTTGATGTGAATTCTCAAGGGAAGTTGAAGTCACGCACCGATGCTGCAAGCACCGATGCTGCACGAACCAATGCTGCACGCACCGAAGTGTTTTGATCGGTATGTAAATATGCACTATGCTTCTTTTGACAGACAAAGCAACGATTTTTGCTCGTACACTGTGAAACAGTATGATTGCCACGCAAACATTTCTCACAGAGTCTATATGCTATAACAAACAAGATTTAATTATTAACCTTGAGCGCCTTGAAGTCCGGACACAGCATAATTGCATGCCTGAACATAGCCTGCATGGAGCATGCATATGTGGATTTTCATTATGCATTTCAGAACCTACAGCTGCGCTGTCACCAGCCCAACCAGTGTCGTACACAGCTGGACCTGAATCCCTTTTCTTGGAATTCGCATGTCGCCTACCACGACAAGGAGATTTTTTGACGGTTTGTTTTGTTGAACTTTGCTAATGTTACAGGTGATTAACTTTTTACGCTGCTGTCTTTTTACGGTAGTGGTGGCATCAACCAAAGGGTCATTCATTTCATCAGAAATTAACTCAATAAGTTCCACCAAAGATTTGAAGTCAAAATAGCAGTCATTCTGGCAATTAGACTTAAGCCCTTTCTTTGGTCACCTATTTTCTACAAAGTTAGGTAAGCGAGAGGTTGTATCAAATAAACATCTTTCAAAGTTTTCAAAGCCCTTTTGCAACCACTTTCTCCACCTACATAGCAAGGTCGAAACTATGGTTTGATGAGCTTCATCTGTAGTATATTGTCACAAGCGCTCTAAACGCGCATCTGAATCAGTAAATATTTTATCAACACTACTCTCAAAACTTTTTATGCAAGTGAAATACTCTAGTGGGTATCCCCCAAAGGTTTTCAATTCCAACTTTGGAAGACCAAAAAAACTTGTTATGTCTTGCGTGTCAACCTAGGATGTTATTTTTTCTTTAACATTTTGCTTTATACTTTTTGCCAGAGTTTAAGTTTCTACATATTTTGATTGTACTTCACAAAAAAGCCTTCTCATGTTCGATCGTTTTGTCTTCATCTATAGCAAGTACGTTCTCATTTGTCTCAGTAAACTGATTAAAGGCGGACTTCAGGTCAGAAACCAATTGTGGGATCAAACCCAACTCTTCTTCCGCTGCTATGAGTTGTCCAGTACGGTTACATAATCTGGTGACTTTACCTTTAGCCACTGCACGTGACTTCTTGCAGTCTTCAAGAGACAGAGTGGATGTAATTATACAAATGAACAAAATGAAAACCTGTCGCATGATAACCTACAGCCTGTGGTATTAATCACTATAACCAAACTATGCAGCAACTAATTATGTATTTGTCTGGGTATGCGAGATAAAGAGTAACCTGCAAACTGACCTTATCGAATGCAACCAACCTTACTCGCCACAAATTCTGCAGGTTATCCAGGAAATAAAAAGTCCAGGTTATAGTCTCTTAAACTTACACACCACAGGTGTCCACAGAATTACGTGAAGTTCATAATAAGCGGAATCGCTGGTGACCCCTGGCATGCTCAGAAGAGGTACCGTGATAAACTAGTCCAATGGCATTACGTATATAAAGTACAAATTTTACACTTATAAATTTATCTCTGTGTTATACTGCATGGGTTATACAATATCAATTTTACTTCATGCTCAAGGAGGATACAATTAACATATATACAGGTATAACACATTCTATTGAATGACATGCTTACTGCCCTTAATATTACTTTACTGGTTTTCTATGCCTTACAGCGTGGAACAAATCAAGCCACAGCTGTGACTATTTAAGCTTGAAAGATGCTAAGATGGGTTTTAAAAGAAACCTGAATTTACAATAATTGTTTTAGCTCGAATATGAACTATTTGTAACAAGCGCTACAACAGCAAAATGTATATATGCATATATGTAATGTTTACATGTTTATGGGCCTAGGTTCTATGACATCCCAGTTTCCTTTATCCAGTTATACCTGAATTATAGCTACAAATAAAATGTTTGATACCTAGAGCATTAAAAAGCCAGTACAATGCAATAAAATTGAAAACTTCAAAGTTTTATTCAAATTGGTCAAACTAACAGCTGTCGAGTTTTTTATGGCGTTTCATGACCGGTTCTAAGTTTAACTCTTTGCTCCAATGACACTTGTCGGTACAAAGCCAAAGCCCCATTACACTCACAGGGAATACTGGAGTATATATAGGAAACGTGTTTCCGATTTGCACGTACGCCCATTTAGCAGTGACCAATAACGCTTGAGAAAACTACAAAAGCATTGAATCAATTCCTGCTCAAAAGTTTAACTTGTAGATTTACCATCAGGGATGCACCGAACAACCCCACATTGCACAAAAATTGTATACTGATCGCCATAAATTCGAGGATTTGCTCTTGTGATAATAAACTCTTACATGGGAAATGAAACAATAATTGATTTGAATGATTAGTTTGAAATATATGATCAGTGAGTGTTGAAAAAACTGGAAATATGAAGGTACGGGATGTGCTAAATGAATAATAATCAATATTACAAAATGCTCAAGGGTGACAAGATGTCATCTGGCATTTCCCGACTTTGTGTGACCCAGCAGTCATAAATGAAGCAAAAAAAAAAAAAAAAAGAATAAAGGAAAAAGTAAAATAAAAAAACTGTAGTCAATAATGTAAGGTTAGCCCAAAATTCTGCTAAACTATGAAATTTGGGGAGGTTTGCAAAGAATTAGCTTTATCTGCAATATTAACACATGAGCAACACCCTGTAAGTTTCTGATCGAAGACCTAGGGCGTCTTTGCATGTAGTATAACAAGAAAGATACACAAGCCAATGTGCTATCTTTGTTCTTGTGAATTCTCGATCGGAGGTCTATGGTATTGGTACATGTAGTTCTTAGTGTTAAGGAAACAAGGCTCAGATGAGCCTTTACTATGATGAGGTCAAGGTTCCAGTGAGCCAGTGTTGGTATGTGACACATCACTATCTTCAGTTTGGCCCGTATTGTTACCTGGACTGATACTTTTATTAATTTTCTTTTGTAGATATGACGGCCATGGATTTGTGACGAGTTTGAAACTTGGCGTTACAGCTCTCCAGCTGAAGAGAAACATGGCGCAGAGGAAGATGAGATTTATTCACTACTGCTCATGGGCTAGGAGTTTGAGAATAAGTCCCAGATAACAACACTTGAATTATTTTCTGATTATCTGGAGCAGTTGTCCGAAGTATATGATTTTCTGCAGCATTTGTACAACTTTCAATCTTTTCACCAAGTTGATAGTTCAGAATGTTACCCAAATTTGTCTTGTAGCAGGGAGCTTCTAGAACATGTCTCTGCTTGTCGAAATATTCTTATGGGTTGTTCAAAAATGTAATGCAGTAATTTAATAATGCAACTTAGCATTTTTACATTCAATAAACAAAATGGAGGGGGGGGGGGCAGTTTAATTATCTAGTTATGTTGTCGTGTTTTGCTTTTGCAGGGAAAGGAAGTTGGTCCCGAAGGTTGTCAGTACACCTATCCGGCCCAGATCCTGGCATTTCTGCGTGCTATGCTGCCTTTACAGGTCAAGGGGGGGTTCCGCGAGTCGGCGTACAGGGTTGAGATGGCAGAGTTCTGCAGGGCTGTTTGTACCAAGTTGGATTAGAATACCGTGAACTTTTCTCATGACAAAGCGATAAGAACATGGCCAAAAAAAGTTTTCATGTCAAGTTGGATTAGAATACAATGGACTTTTCTTACGACAAAGTGATCAGAACATGTACATATAGTTTTTATGTAAATAAAATTTGTAAATATAAATATGGATATAGTTTATGTTGTTTTTTTTTTTCAAATTGTGCAGCAAGGTCCTTATTTTCCCAGGCCATATTATTTCAACTGTAGCATTATAAGACCAACTGAAGCTTTTGAAAAAATAGATTTGACTGGAATACGGCTGATGTATTGCCTGACACGGACGAAGTTCTGTGTATGCCACATACAGTAATTATGTGTAGTAGATAAAAACCAGAGCTTGGTCTTTCAAATGGAAATCTATATACCCCTTCCCTTACTTTATTTGCATGAAATAACTTCTCCGGAATAATGTTGATTGTTCATTACAGGTCTGTCACATATCTAGAAATGAATCTTACCAGTCATTTATAATTCACAATCTGGTGCTACTGTTTCTGGAAATGTAGTCGTTACATATATACATGTAATGCATCCTAGTTGGAAAATGATATATTGGCTAAAAAATCAAGAAAACGATCAATGAGACAAACAACAAAAAAATATTTTATTCAACATAAGCTGGCGGTGGTGGAAGGACCGGGCGTACATCCTCGGGTGGCAAAGGGTCACACAACACAGCCTCCTCCGTGCATTGATCCACGTCCCGGGGCTGGACCGCATCGCTCAAAAGTTTTCTACCTGTTGCACAATTTGCCTGTAAACTGACTGCGTCTGTGTCTGTGTCTGTAGTCTGTTCGTCTCTCCTCTTTGCCAGTAGTTGCTTTACACTCCCTTCATCCGCTTCTTCGTCCGTTGATACCTGGGCATTTTTCAGTTTTCGTCTCTTCCACTTCCGATCGTAAAAATTCTCCAAGTTAACTGTAGGTTGTACTTGCTCGAAGCTTTCCAAAACACTGCGTGCCGAAGTACCAAACCATCGCCGTAATAAAGGCATTTTTGTCTTTGATCGGAGGTGATGAGAATTGGGTGAGCTAATCCTGCCAGATGAGTACACTTTACCGAACAAACTGTCAGACCCCTCCCCGCTCCACCATGCAGCTGCCATTTTTAAACAACCTGTTACTTGGGTCAAGGTCAGGTGACTCCGCTAATCCGCTTACTATACCCTTTCGTGTCGGGCAGCGCGTGTGAAACCAGCCACACAAAGCTGACTGCATGGTGGCTTTTGAAGGATTTGACTTCAAAAAGTCCTTTTTTCAGCCACTAAAAGGCCCATTCTTTTAATTTCAAAGCCAGCTATGAGAGCCTCTACATGTTTGCAGTTTGTGCTAGAAACTTTGGGTCGCGGGAGAGAGTATTCTTCATGTAAGAACCAATCAATGCTTCAAGATTGACAATCATGCCTTTCATCGCCATTTTCTCAAAAGCAAGTTTTTCATAAATCGATCAATTTTTCTGCAGGCGTTTCTTGAAAAGGGATCAAGATATCTTCACAAAATAAACGGCTCTGACAAGATACGGGTATGCTCTAGGAAACATTTTTTTTTTGACCTTTCCAACCCTTCCTTCCGTGACTTTTGTGGCCCCAAAAACGAAGAAACTGTACAGTCTTACGGACCAAACTTAAAAATTGCATGTTTCTTTTCCTATCATATTTTTAGCAAGATACGTTTCCTGGGTATTGGTCTATAGTGTATTTTTCGATAGTTGTCAGTCAGAATAAAATAATATTTTATCAGAAATCCTTGCAAAATGTGTGATTTCATACCCATTCACAAAACGGCTCCAAATAGGATCAAAATTAATTTTATGACATTCAAATATGATTCCTGATAATGCTAACATCTGTGAGATATCGAAAATATATAGATTTGCTGGTAACATAAGAAAAATAGGCAAGTTGCATCAGGTCAAAGTCGCGAGTCTGTGTTACGCGCTCGTAACGGTGCCGCTACCTAACGGTGCCGCTACCTTAACACTTTATACATTTATTTTACAAGACTATATATACAGGAGCAGTGTTGACCACAGTCAATGAAAGGCATAAAAAAGTAACATTGCAAATTCGTGACAGAGCATGTGCTGTGCCTTTTTTTCCTCTTTTTTTTTTTTTTTTTGGTTTGGTCAGTTGTAACGGCACGGGCCCTATACACAATAAACTTATCGTATCGTGTCACACACACTTGTAGCGTGTCACTAGTGAGGACACATCGTTTTTCACCTCATAAGTCATAACTAGGGACATCATCAAGTGGGGACACACACTACAAATGGGGACACACACTTTTAACTGGGGACTTCCAGTTCATTACTGTCCACCCATAGACACAAACCAATGTTCTTTTCCGCACAACAGGGGCAATCCTCATTATCTAAGTGGGACCATTTTAACATGATGTTTAAATAACAGATATGTGTGACTTCTTTCATATGCAGAATAGTGGAGAAGTGGGGACGTCCTCGGTCGAAAAAAGGCCCCAGTTAGTTTGGAAAGAACAGAAATGTGTCCCCAATTGTAGGGTGCTACAAACCCACACTGTCACACACACACACACACACACACACACACACACATGTATATCCCCAGGAGGTATATTTTAGTTTTAGTTTAAACGTATTTTCTTATACTGGATTGCCCAATAGTACAAAACATTGTCTCATCTAGGGGTTCTCCAGACACGGAGACGCACAATAATATGTACAAGACTCACAGGACAATACAAATCATGATAATATGACTATGAGATGACCGTGCATGACATAAATTTGACTGCAAATACTACAGACTTAGAATTGTGATGCAACAGTATGTGTACACAGATGCATGCAAACAAGCTTACGCACATGTTTACACACCCATATGCAATGACCATAGGTGGTGACTGAAAGGGAGATACTGGCCCGACCATAATCTCCCCCTCCCGGCGTTACACGGCATGGCCCGCCGGGGGTAAGGCGACACATGATACACGAGTGCATACCACTGGGTCCGGCCGAAGCACTATGGCGGCATACACACGCTGCCACCGTGAAGCCACCATTGCACCCAGCAGCTCGGGTGTTCCTTCCCTGCCTGGCAAATGTCAACCACTGTGGTCCTGTGGGAGCGCAAGGCATTTCTCCAACATTAAAATACAAATAGAGATATACAAATATTCGGACCCGTTTCTCAGAGCATAATCTTAATACCAATGTCAGCAAAAGTCTCGTGTTCTTGCTTTGTTGGCTTTCCTGCTTAGCAGGCCTTAGCAGATCTCAAGCAAGCCAGATAGAAAGATGGCACGAGAGGCTAAGCAGGCACGGAATTAGCCCCTTTCTAATTTTCTGATGTATGTGAAAGACTGTTAGCCATAATTTCACCCCCGATTTACTATTTACTATTTCTGTTGCATGAGTTAGACCATGGACCAGGTCCATGGTTAGACTGAGTCCGTACTCTAATTTGGAATGGTATTCGTTTCTTGTCCTGAAAAATATGATGTAGCAAAATGTATAAGCCACTCAGCAGGCAACAGTGTGGGGGTAAGGTTTTCTTTTTCGGAGTGACTATTTTCACCGTACTGTGAGAAAAGTGTTTTGGCTATTTTCACTGTACTGTGAGAATAGTGTTTTGTCAATTTTCACCGTACAGTGATGACGAAGTTGGGTCTATATTCATCGTATAGTGAGAATAGGGGCTGCTCTATTTCTAACGTACGGCGATGATAAGAAGTCAACCAGGGAGGAATATTCTGGAAAAGCATTGTGTCATGATATTGCCCACAAAGAGAATTGGAACAAACATTTGCTGAAATAATAAAAAGGCCTAATATCCCAGTGTGAGCATGGTTTGTACGGAGATCTGTTAAGTTGTTGTTTCAGCATTTCTTATCCAATAGTTTTTATAGAGCTAACACTGTATTTTTATGTGAAAAGGCAAAAATTAAGGTAACAAGACACAGTAGGAACTTTTTAAATATTGTCACAGATGGAAGTAACGGAACTTAAGGGTAACTTATAGATCTATCATGTTATGCCTTTAGTTAAGGATCGCATTAAAAAATTCCACGAAGCAACAAAAATGAAATGGGTGGGTAGAGTAAATTCATATACATTAATTTGAGATGTTAAAAAGCCAAACATTTAATGCTGTCACGGTGCCAAGGTAATTGCTTTACAGTAAACCCTCCGTAAGTAGGGACTTTGCTTTGGTCCCGTTACATATTGACTATACAATAAAGCTAGCTATCTCCCTAAAGTAGCCTAAGCATTTCTCCAATCTTAATTTGCCTCAGTTCTATGCAACAACCCATAACCATAAATTTGCGAAAAGGCTCTTAATTTCAATTTCCAGATGGTGAAAATTGAGCCGCCTCTATCCTCACCGTGAAGATATACCAAACTGTACCATCACCACCATACGGTGAAAATAGACCAAACCCTATATCCTCACCATACGGTGAAAATAGACAAAAATCTATCCTCGCCGTACTGTGATGATACATAACTCCTTCCAAACGCTATTCTCACCGGACCGTGAAAATAGACTAATCGCTAATCTCACCGTACGGTGACAATAGCACCGTTCTTTCTTTCTTTTTGTTTTATTTCGTTCGATTTAAACATTTTTGTTCGTCCTGGATAGTCCCACAGTACAAAAAAATGACTAGGCCTAATACAATGGGTTCTCCAGACAAGGAGCGACAAAACAGAATATTTACAACATGCAAGGGACATCACTAAATAACGTAAGCGTATGTTACACTAATGAATGTATCAACACAGATTGTTGGATAATCAATCAGTAAATAACTTTAGAACAAAATAATGACATAGTGTCGACTAATGACCAGAACAAGGAAAGAAAATAGTTAAATTACATCACCACCTATCCAATTTACATTTGATTACACCCCCGCCCCCCACCGGGGGTGGGTGGGCTGAATTAGGAACTGGACGGATCAGAATGAATTGTCCAGTTTCAGCGATATAGTACTGGGGCCGTATTCACAAAGAAATAATTTTGGACTTAAGTTAAAAAAAACACATTATCTTCAGAATTGAACTTAAATTCAGTTTTGTTGGTATTCACGAAGAAATGAAGAATCGATTTTCACCTTAAGTTGAGTTTGTTGAGTTCAATTTTCAAGTCCGATTTGTACCTTGCTTAAGTCGAATTTGGAGGCGACAAAATGGCGGCCGTGCTAGGGCTCCACAGGCGCTAGCGGCGTCGACTGCTAGGTCTTACGCTGGAAAGGCCATTCGTAGATCATGTATGATGTAGGCCTGGATAGGACAAACCCGCTGAACATACAACGGCCCCATCCGGCAGTTCTACCGGTTCAGACCGGAAACCATTCTCCATATTGCCGTCGAAATCGAGAATACATTGGGACATCAGACGAATAGATCAAATGCCCTGCCCCCACTGCTACAACTTTTAGTGCCCCTGAGGTATTTCGCATCAGGATCTTCCCAGTACCTTGTCGGCCAGGTCCTCCACATCTCCCAAAGTTTACTTCCCGGACAGTGACAAATTTTTCAGGATCTTTTCAGTCCCTAGTCGGCAAGGTCCTCCAAATTTCCCAAAGTTCTACTTCCCGAACAGTGACAATTTGTTTGGTAGCTATGATGGAAACCCATCAAATAAACGTTCCAACCAGTGGCGTTGATGAGGCCAACACAATTAAGTTGGATTTCTTCCAGATGTCAGGTGCGTTGATGGTAAACTCCTTCTCCCTGACCACACAAAACATTAATGTAATATGAAAATGATAATATGATGACCTCATTCAAAACAATTCCTTTTGTAAATCCAGTCACTGAGCGCACGCACAAGTGAAGTCTGTTTTGCTTTGAAACGAGCTGTTGTTGCGACACACCTCGATTGCAGAATAGATCAACAGGGGAGTCATTCGCTGTGCACATTCAGAAAAGTACTTTTTTGAGTCAACGCATCAGTATCCCGAATAATCCCCTTATAAAATTTTGTTTTCGGAGCATTTGCTCCCCGCCCCCTACCTCTCACGAAAATGTTCCCGCTGTCATATGCTGCCGCCGTCTCTTGGTAAATTTTAATGATAATGATCAAATTGATTAACGATTTAATTCATGTTTGTAAAAATTACAGTCATATATTTCCCAATTGTTGGATTTTTTACAGTGTCTAAATAATGATTATAATAATATAATTATTTTGTTGTAATCGCGAAGTATGACTATTCATAAGATAACGTAAGATGTAGGCCTTCCTATTTTTCACACATTTTAAGATTTTGAAATTGTGATTTCAGTGATTTTTCCCTCTAATGACAGACGATTTTGTCCTGTAGTGTGATAATACTCTTTTATGATATTTTACATAGAAAAAAATACCCACCCGTATTCGTTTTAACTAAAAATACATAATTTTTGTAGATATGTCTACTTCTATTCTGGCTATGATAAACGGGGCGACGCGACGGGCGCGACGAGTCGCGTCCCGCCTGTTGCCTCGTGTAGCCACCTCGTCGCGTCGCCTCAGAGATGGGGCGACGCGTCGCACCAAGTTCTCTGCTGCACAATTCTCAGGCGACTCGTCGCGTCGCCAGTGGCCTGGTTGCCTCGTGTAACTACCTCGTCGCGTCGCAGGCAAAGCATGGTTGTAACACGTTCAAGTAAGACTTATATTACCCTTTTCAAGCCCATGCAGATCAATATGAGAAGAGCTGAGGAGGCCTACTTCGAAAAACGCATAACAAAATACCCCTTTTCGGAGGTAGTCCTAGAATCTTTGGGCATATAGGTATAGGGCCTACATATTATTAGGTCTATTCAGGCACGACTGTGTAAGCCCATTGAGAATTTTTTTTAAAAACATTAATATCTTGACTTTTGATAGGCAGAAGAAGCAGAACTGAAGAAGGGTCATAAGTCTAAAACCCTTTAAATAAACAAACTTTAAGCTTTGTTTTTGGTAGACCTTAGTAAGTCTTCGCACTAGAGTGAAGCAAGTCTGACCCATACATGTTCACAATAAAAGAGGGGGAAGTGGGGAGCTACATTACGACTAGGCCTGTTAAAAAAAATCCCTGTTCACATGTTTTTGTTTGTTTGTTTGTTTTTTTGGTGTAGAGAAACTTCATTTGTATGTGAAAAATACAATTTGTGTTACCAAATTGCATTAAGTGATTACACAGCAAGTAGGACATTTTTAAATTTGATCTCATTGAAATTTGTTTCAGTTCTGACACAAAAGTTAGTTAAATTGGCCGAAGTATAGGATTAGCACTCTATTTTACGTGTAGGCCTACGTTTCCTACCCCTCTGCTTTGCCTCTGTCAGAAGGATTTACCTTGGCATCTGCCGTAAAAGCTTCCGTCTTTTAAGCCTTCCCATAATACCCCCCCCCCTTTTTTTTTCTTCTTCTTCTTCTTCTTTTTTTGTTTGTTTTTTGTTCAATGTACGCTTATGACAATTAATGCTATATTGTGATAGCAATTTACTCTTTTCGCAAAATAGAAAACGGGGTATAGGCCTATGCCCTTACGATAAAAAACCACTTCACCCTTCATGAAAGGAACTGGACATTCAGTCATAAACTGTGCCACATTTAACTAGGCCAACATGTTTTCGAGGTTTTGCACGATAATTTCACTTTCAGTTTCTGTTCATCGTAAAGAAAAACGGCGTTCCATAGATTTACAACATCAAAATTATATTGCATGCCAACTTCATCTTTACAAATTCTATAATAGTGTAAGCACAAGTAGTAAGTGTGCTCCATCAACAGTTGCTTCCACATAGCCGCACGTACTTTGAAGTAGGCTATGCGGCTGCAAATTTTACACTAGGCCTAGAACTCTGAAGGCACTTTTCACCCTTTCAATTGCCTGCGAAGCGACCTACTGCCTCCCGGTAAAGTATACGGCCTTCACTACATTAAAAGCGGAACCGAATCTGTCGACGCAGCAACCATGTCAGACCCTCAGCACCGATAATACAGGGGAAGATCCAGGAATTTTTCAGAAGAGGGACCAAGAGGCGGAAATAATGACTTGTTTTGTTCACAATGGGGTGTGGGGTCCTTCGCCTAGAAATTTTGAAAATTTTCGACTGAAATATACAAAGTGCATCAATGATTTGAAGAAAAGTCAACATAAAGACAAAGTTTTAATTTAAAAAAAGGACACAATAACCCCATTGTATCCAATCCTGTGATATATATTTGTACACTGGGTAGGGTTAAACTATCAACTTGCTTCGGGATAAGTGGCGGCCCCATCTAGATCGTGAATTTTTTTTTATTCGATATTCAATAACTTTTCTTCCAGTTCACTACCCTGAGACAAGCAGTTACAGCACACGCGCTGCGTAGGCCTATTTGGTGATTATGAAAAGCCTAAAACTTGTCTGTGGGCTCTTTCGGCTGGAAATTCGCACCTGCCATCTGGTAAATACTTGTCAATTTTCGGTTGGCAAGTGATTGTTTACACTTGGCTGGTCAAATGAAGAATTCTTTGAAAGGGATACAGGATTTATGAATTTTTGCGGCCGTGCCAGTGAGTGATGATCTTAAATCTTAATTTCGAGCCCTGCTCTCTGCGCCATCGCGGCGATGGATGAAAGTCCAAGCAACGGATGACGCATAATGCTTGAACGTTTTCATGGATTTAGATTTTTAATATTTTTTAAAAACTTGATCTCTCTTCGGTTATCTGAATTAAAGCATATGATCAGCACTTTAAACACAGGATGAAATTGACCCAGATCTGTGTCAAATTTCTTTTGCGAATGTTATTGTTTGGTAGGAGGAAGTTAGGTGTAGGTATGTGTTTGGGTGCACTTGTGACAATAGGCCTAGAACATACAGGGCGCATACTTTATAACGATGCATGGTCAATGCGTTTAGTATAATAATAATCAGGGAAGTGTAACAGTAACACATCCTTTCTGTAATGTGGTTTATCTACATTACCTCGTCTTTCTGGCGTGAGTCCATTATAGTGGCACCAGGGAAGTGTCATTCACTTTATTCCGTAAGTATAATTACATACAAATGTGGCCACCCTCATAGTATATAATAATTTTATTTACGGAATAAAATGAATGACTACCACATGTTATTTGTCTGTGCCACCAGGGAAGTGTAAATGATAGCACTTCCCTGGTGCCACTATTATGGACTTACGCCATCTCTCTTTAGGTGTGAATAATTGAATGCGTCACAGTTAATGAGGTAGTCAGCTCCTTTTTTCATATGAAAACCTATAATCTGCCATAGTGCCTTGTGCGTTTGTTTCACATCGTTTTCTATCAAATATGAAGTAGGCCTGGCGCTCAGGTGGATTTGTACGGACATCAAGTTCAGTTTTATTTTTTTTTCTCACCTTCTTCGCCAGATCTCACTTAACTTTACTTTAAGGTCTATTGTATTATGAACACTCGAAAACATGACCTGTTTCGTTCCCTTAATTTTTTTTTTCTTGGATTCGCCTATATAAAGCGACTAATACTGAAACGGCTTCACATAGGCCTAGGCCTACTGCTACTTGCTTCTCCGCCATCTTGTATCTAATGACAACAAATCTTATTGAAAAGAGTAAAAGGGTACACCTAATACAGATAATGGAACGTTTGAACGGTGTTCTGAACGCTGTCGCTCCTGGCACGTCGCGCCGTGTAGCCACCTCGTCGGCTGCAGCTACTTGCACGTGCAGCTCGTCGCCCCCGTCGCGTCGCCCCGTGTATCATAGCCATTACGCGTCTCCAGCGGGTTTGTCCTATCTGCGAGTGGCCTTTCCACCGTAAGGCCTAGCAGTCGACACCGCTAGCGTCTGTGGAGTCCTAGCACGGCCGCCATTTTGTCTCCTCTAAATTCGACTTAAGCAAGGTACAAATCGGACTTGAAAATTGAACTCAACAAACTCGACTTAAGGTGAAAATCGATTCTTTATTTCTTCGTGGATACCAACAAAACTGAACTTAAGTTCAATTCTCAAGATAAGGTGGTTTTTTGAACTTAAGTCCAAAATTATTTCTTTGTGAATACGGCCTCTGAAATGTTAAGAAAATTGTTTGATGCATCGGATATTGCCTCCTATTAAAGCAGACCAAGCTCTGTGTTACCCCAGGGGGAGAAAATATAACTTGGGAGGCAACATCGGATAGTTCTTTGTCGCGCTAGCTATAAAAAAGTACTGAAGTTTGAAAAATGCAAGGATAAAAATGAGCAGGGAAAAGAATTTGTTTAATGTTAATTTCAAGTCTGGGGCCGTATTCACGAAAACCGACTTAAGCTTGAGTTCAACTTTCCACCTCAAGTCCGAAAATCGAACTCACCAAAAACACCTCGAAATCAGTATTCACGAAGCGACCTTAAGTCGAACTTTGCCAAGTCGAAAATCTGAGCGCTATTCACTGCGAGACTGCTATTTGTGACATCTGTCGGTTAGATCGCAAACTATTTTAGCGCCATCTCTTGGGAACTTATTGAACAATAAATGTAAACAAAGATCGTCTGCTAACCTCATGGTTTGGGCGCGTAATAAACATTGCGATCGACTTGCGAGAATGGAGGCGAAGAAGCGGGGCAGTAACTGGTCGGTGGAGGAGCAATCAAGATTATTACATGAGGTGCAGATTCGGTTTGAGGCCATAAGGGGGCAGATAAAGGGCAGTGGAGGGAAAGGAAGAGTAAACAAGATCAAACAAAATGCATGGAGGGAGGTTGCAGAAGTGCTAAATGCGTGAGTATCATAAACGGTGGACTAAAAGGCATAATTGATCTGAAAAGGGTATATATTCGCCCTGTATTTCTTGAATCCTCTGTCTACATGTAAAACCCTAACATATACTGAAACTGTGTGAAAGTCGGAAACTCCATGATTATCATGGGTGACATTTTTCAGTTAAAAGTTAAAAAACAGTGGAAGTTTGTTTTTGACCAATTGTTATAAATTTGTCAGTCTCGATATATTCTATAACATGCAAATTTTGAATTTAATTAAAGATTAATGTCATGAAAGGTTGCAATGTTTTGCTTGTTGTCAAATTGTATGTTTGTGCAATATTGTTTGTTTTCTCCCAGACTTTCTGATGGCGCATGCTGTGAACTTGTGGATCTATAGGCTTGCGCACCATTAAGCCTAATTAATTGTTCCATACAAAGATTCTCTGGGCTTAAGGTACAAGCTATCAAGTCCCCTTGGTCGAAAAATTGAGCTGTATTTCTCACGCAATTCACATATATTTAATGTATGTTCTTTTTTTCTTTCTTTTCTTTCTTTCTTTCTTTCTTTCTTTCTTTCTTTCTTTCTTTCTCCTTCCTTCATTTATTTCTTTCTCTCCTCCTTTTTTCTTTCTTTCTTTCATTCATTCATTCTGCCTGTCTGTCTGTCAATCTGTCTGCCTGTCTGATCTACGTATGAGTATTGACTAATTATATATAGAACGTGCTTAACTGCAGTAATCAAGGGTCGGCGTTATTCCGTAACCAGCCAAACTAGTGTATCCAAGTCGATGTTGAAGTTGAATTTATTTCCAGAAATTGTTAACAAACAAAAATATGCAACATAAAATAGATACATGGTTGATCCGGCAACAACAATAGCAATGTTATATAAACATGTACAGTGACAGGAAAGACATGAATGAAAAGGCACACCTGAGTAATTACCTCGTGTAACTGTTATTTATTGTAACAGAATTACATAAATTGACTAGCTCGGTTTGGACTTTAATATTTATAAGATTTTTTTTAATCTATAACAGTTAGGTCTGGCAATAATTTTTCAACTAGTAGTCTTATTTTTTCCGTTATCCGAATTTAAATAAAATCCAAATTTAAACAACACATGAAATTTATCACCCACACTTCCAGATCACACAAATTACAAATTTTGTTTTCTGTATAAAAAATTTCATATTGCATTCCAATAATTGGTAAATTGAGATTTCCGATTCTTAACTCCCAGAGTCTAATGGCATGACATTTTGGCAACGCGACTTGTGATCAGTGATAGCACGTAGGAAAATCAGTTTCAGCTTCACTGATGTTTTGCCAGAAATAACAGTTTCATGCGAAGAACACGAGGATGTAAACATGCTCAGCGGCATTAAGATTGTTTTCCATTTGATGCATATATAACGACAGGGTGAAAGTCAAAGTCAGTAAAATGAAAATTTCAAAAAATAACATGAACAACGTGTCATCGCCATTGGGGAATCCTTGCGTTTAAACTGGATGTGCCTCTGCACCTTCATGGCTTCAACCTAATGACATAATGTACAAATTGGAGGGATCGCCTCGACGTCCGTGGAACAAGACACAAGTGATCACAAAGAGATGTTTACATTACATTTTAGGTGTTGTAACATAACAACACCTTCAGTTTGCTTATCATTTGGAGTCTATATGTACAACAAAACAGAAATGTTTAAACAAGGTCAGAAGATTACTGCCACCTAACAGTTATTTTAAAGAGAACTGCCCTGGATCATCAGTTAATGACCTGCATGGCCACTGTACTTTTCATAACTCCCGCTCCAGGATCATTGCGATTTCACATGAGACATGGAAACTTTCAAGTTGTACTTCGACGCTACAACAATTAATTATGTGCAGAGAACAAGGGGATATCCACAAGGAGCAATGACAATTTTTATTGTGAATGAAATTAAAAACAGAACAGTACCATCATGTGACTTTTTAACACTATTTACAAGGTCAATGGTTTAGAATTATTGACATAATTCCACACAGATGGTGCGACAGCCATGTTAACATACCGATCAGTTTGCCTGTGGGTGGAATTATATTTGTACATTGCTGAGCAATATTATTCAATTGTTCGACACTTAGAGGAGCAACTTGTTGAGTCTGGTGGAGCAGATGGATTTGTCGTAGCAGTTTCACTTGATTATGTCTGTCATGCCTGACCTCTCTGCCACAGAATCGCCTTTGGCATGGTATCACTATCAGGGCTTCAGCATTGACTGTCTGCTTGTCAAGTTAGTGTATATGCCCCATATTACTATTACCAGGGTCAAGATTCATTAATTGGTAGGTGTAGTATCCCAATTCATTGATTTTTGAATAAAGTAATGTAATAAGTGCCTTAAAATGGACATGCCAACTTTCTACTGGATAGAAGCTGGCAAGGTCTACTTTCCAGAACATAAAGTAACATAACTTAACATAACATAAGCAAATCATAAATCGGCAATATAGTACAAGTAAATCATGTAATTACGAAACTTAACACTGAAATTCCTTCCTTGTATGTTTGTCTTCATGGTCTTTCATTTAAATAATAATAATATCGCCTATTATATGCATTATGTAAATTATGTTAAGTTATGTTCAGGAAAGTATACCTTGTCATAGTACCCAAGAGAAACCCTTCAGTAGCCAGGTAGGCAAAACTCCCATAAACACCCAAAATATGCACAACATCTGGCCAAAATTATACATTTATGCTGATTCTCTATAAGGCCTAACTTAAACATGGATAAATGTCTTTTAAAACGCAAAAGGTATCATTGAAAAAAAAAAAGAGTCTGGGAGGCCGATGCAGTAGTAACTTACAGTCTGCCAATACTGTGTTCCTATTGGATGTTCCTTGGTTACAGGGTAACATCATGATAGAAATGTAAATTAAAAAATGTAAACATGGAACTATTACAGCCCATGCTGAATGTGGGTCAGTTGGCCCCATATAAATGCACCAATACTACTGTGCAATTCATATTGTGGATTTCTACTGATCGCTGATTGATTACTTTTCGAGGTCTTTGGGAAAGCAGGGACTTTTTTACCTGTCTGTCCATAACAACATTTATTACCATCATATACATGTGCAAGTGACTTTGAGCATGTTCTATTCAATTCCTAGGAGAAGTGTACTGTTGGACTAAAGTGAGCTTCTTGATTGTTATGTCAATGTGATTAACAAGAATAAGAGGAGCTAATATGGTTATCTCATGGTAGCAGCACATGTAACTTTAGAAAATGAAAAGAACGGAGTAATGTTTGTGTTGCAGTTGTGAAAATAATGAAGGGTTATTCTTTACATAATAAAATAAAATTTACATAATACATGCCCCATCCATTTTCAGTGTGTATCCAGCCACAGTAAGAAATGCAGTTGAGGTGAGGAAGGCATACTCAAACTTGAAAACAAGAGGTAAGAAACATACTTTTGTAATAATATATGCCTTTGCATGTACAGTGGTGTTACTCATGGAAAAACACTCTAGCTACCTGACAAAAAATGGTAATTCAAACAAAGTAGTATTTCAATTTGCAATTTTGAAAATTTTAATGTAAAAATGTAATTAATGTATTTCAGATATATCTATGAGTTTCAAAATCATAAATGGATCAAGACTGCTTTTAATATTGTCTCGGTAATATATATCTGATGTATATTTCCTTCCTAAGTAAACAATGCTTTCATTACAAAGCTTTACATGTTTTCAGTGACAGCAAAGAAAGATTCCTCCTTCAAGACAGGGGGTGGACCGCCTTCATCACCATTCAATCCCATTGAAGAAACAATATTATCATTATATATGGGGGATACAGTGACAGGGATAGCTGGGGGATAGATACAGCAGAAATTCAAGGTGAGATTATACAGTTTTAAACTTTGAATTTGTCTTTTACTTTCTTCACTTTTCGTGTATATAAGTTTTAAGCAATGCATGCATTTACATTCATAGACCCATACTTAAAATGATAATACAATGTTTACATTTGTTATTTTTGTTAGCATTGAAAGAATAGGAACGGTAGTGTAGTTCATGAGGCAATGGTTACACTAGAGCATCTCGTGCAACCAACGTGCTGCTCAATAATATCCTCTTAACGAACTTTGTCATTATTTAAGCTTCCGCCGAAAGTACTGCCGAAGCGTTTGATTCATAGGCCTAAGCATAATGGGAAGACGGTATCAGATGATCAAGAATTGCATATCTACTCGTCAAAACTTGCCTAAATGTTTTCTTTTACCGGTTTTGCAAGCTTTATTGAAATAAAGTTGTTGTGTTATTCGGAACTATTTTTTTCCTAGTTTTGTGTTCCAGGAGTTGCCTTGACAACTGATGGCTGACATAGTAGCCCCGCCTAATTGGCTCCTCCCACTAGTAAACAAAAAGGCGATTTTTTTGTAAATTAACAAGCTAAAAACGATTTTAAATCAACTATCAATGATAATACTTGCTCTTATGTCAATAGAAATTGATGTTAAATGTAAATATAAGAATTAAACTTCCTCTCTAGTATAATTACGGCCTACCGCGTCATCAGAAATGCCTGTCACACAAACTGCAACCATGCGCCCGTAATTACACTAGAGAGGAAGTTTAATTCTTAATTGTACTGTAACCCACGGGAAGCCCACCTGGTTGTATCTGCACTTATCTGCACTTAATGTACAATAACTTAATATGTACATTTCAGGCATTGAAGAACATCAAAACCCAGCTGTCCCTGCACTCCTTGATTTACACATGGAGCCCCAAGGTAGGCAGTGAATATTCAAACATAATGTGAACAACATTTTGTGATTTGTAGGAAAAAATTCAAATTTATAAGCAAAAGTCTAACAATATATACAAAAATTGATTACGTTCAAATTTTTTTTAGCCCAGATCCTTGTTCAAATGCAGGAACATACAAGGGAAAATGAAAATGTAATCCATGATGGTGACGCCCACAATGCAAGCTTCAATCACCTGTGTCATTATGCCATAGACACATTTAAAAGTGACACTGTTAATAATAATTTAGCTTCTTTACACTAGATAGCACATTCATACTAAGGATGTTCTGCTACAACATCCAAAATTAACCAAAAGACATATTTATTTTTACACTTATTGATTAAAATTTGTAATAGTTGCCTATCACCCCCAAAAAATATCAAAAAGAAATAATTCTTGTGGCTACTTGCTTTGCCCTGCTCCATGTGATGAAAGCAATCCTGGCACATTCATGTATGCTTTCCCCAACATATCATGTGTATTTTCATATTTATTACAATTTAATGTTTTCATCATTGTAATCTGTTTTTTTTTAAAGAATATAAAGTATAACAGGCCTAATTGGTTGGTTTTTGATTTTTTTATATTGACAGATATAGAAAATGTCATGTATGGAAGTGAGGCCCCTCAGCTTCATCAAGGTAAGTTGAAAATCATAACTTCATCCTGCTAACCTTTTTTAGCTCTGATGACCTAAGGTTGCAGAGCTTATACAATTGCTTATCTCCACTCGTCATTCATTCTGTCCATCTATCAATTTCATCCATCTGTGTATGTGTTAATTTTTTGGGTTGTGAGTCATAAAACATGAAAAATTATAATGGTAGGCCCACACAACTTTCAGGACATATCATATGTGTATCAACTTTAAGGTTTTTGTATAAATTAAGGTTACAGGAAAACCTTTTTTTAAAATTACAGTTGATGTTGAACACTTTTTTAAAGCTTAAATCAGAAAAGTCAAATTGGCTTCAGCAATTTTGCCATAAGAACATATGAGAACTTGTACATGTGCTAAAATTTGGTTCTTTCCACCCTTCAAAGCTTCTATGGCTGCCTCAGACATACAGCTGCTTTGCCGGCATGTCAGCCAAAATGTCCATGGTGAGTATGTTATGTTACACAGCTTGAAGTAGTGTGCTTGAAAAAAAAATATATACAATAAAATAGCATGACAAGTATAAGAAGTTTGCTTTGCTAAACATTTTATTGTGTGCTTTCAACACTTGTTAATGGTCAACAATTGCAAGTGTGTACACCAATCATGGCAAAGGCCAAGGGCACATACATGTAAATTGATCTTGGGATGACATTTTTTAAGATATTCTACATATGATTTTTTCAATTGGCATTTATTACTGCAAACTAGAATGTAATGCCATTTTTGTTCCACAAATAATTGCGCATGCCTTCAACACCTACATGTAAAATCATGTTTGGACATCATCCTTGTAAATTCTGGTGCAGGCTATGATTCCTTGACCATGTTAATTAGTTTCATGAAAATCCACACACATACATGTATATCTTGACCTAAAGTTATACCTTCTAATAAAATTAGGTCACTAGGTCCAGTATTTGGTTGAGCATGTACAGACTTTATTTTATGTCAATGTGCAGATCACAGACAAGAAAGCACTGGACCACATAAAAGGACTGGTACAGTTTCTAGTGGCAGTAAGTATTTTATTTTGACCCCACAACTGCCTAAAGTCCTGTATAAATTTAGTGAAAAACGATGTTTTGGGCCGGTGAGTTATGTATAGCAAGAGGGCTGTGTGAAGAGCCCATGCCCAGCTGACTTGCATATATATATTCAACAAACTTGTGGTTCTGTGAACTTGGGATATGACAAGATAGGTAGACTCTTGCCAAAGGTACAAGCCTAGCAAGCTTTTTAATCACAAATGTGTTCCAAATTATGGGAGTTGCACCCTTACAATTAATTTCCATGTTAGAGCCTCCTAATAAAATGTTTTTTTAAAACCTCCCCCCCCCAAAAAAAAATAATGATAAAATAAATCATAATACAGGCCACAATCACTTGAGCAAAACCGTTTGAAAAAAAATTGGTAACCCACCAAAAGTGCATTGCCACTAATACAGGGATGATAATTGGTTGCCATTAGACAACTTTCAGCCAAAATTGCTTTTGCTCATTGCAATAAAATGTTCTTAGTTTGGTCTAACTGCTTAAAAACTTTTATATTTGCGGTGGGATATACAATGTTGCCAAATTGCTCCTGTGGTAGCCAAACCGCAGTGGAAGCATTCTTATCAATGGAAAAAAAACACTACCATTAGAATGCCCATTGCCTTACATGCACATGGTAGTCAATAGGAAAGGTGCATATAGTGATAAGTTCCCAAATTGGAAGAAAGATTAAATGTAAAGGAAAAAAAAAAGTGGTGTACCACTTTCTTAGGCTGAGCTTTTCACAAAAGACATCTTGAGCTGAGTGACACTTCAGGGGAAAAAGTTGAGAATAGCAATAAAGTAATTCACCTGTGTTTTAATTTACTCATGGTTTTGTGACATCAACAAAACTAGCGGTCCAGTAAAATGGAAGCAATCTGAATTCCTTTTGAAGTGTTACCTGCTGCACTGACCTGTCTGTGTGTTAAATTGTACACTGCATCAATAAAAATTGATCATTAAAGCAATTGATCGAGTGAATGACCTATGCCAGGGTTTCTGCCAGAGTTGATTTTTAGGCAACTCAAATACATCATATTCTAAAGCAAAAAGTCTAAAAATAAAAAATTTGGGGTATTTTTTGGTAATATATGCCTAAATTTTACTTGTTTGCTAAAATTTTAGGTTACACAGAAAGTACCCTTGAGGTTTTTAGGGTATGCTATTTTACCCTTTTTACCCTCTGGCGGAAACCCTGTATGCATTTAATAATATTTTTTGCAGAAACAGGAACAAAGAGAACCAAAACAGCCAAGACAACAAAGACTCAGAAATTAATGGACATGGAAATCGAAGTGTGCAGGCTAAACATCAAAAAAACTAAAATGGAAATGGCGATGATGAGGAAAACAAGGAGAGAGGAGAAGGAAAAACATCAGAGAAAAATGGACCTAATGTTGGTGAAACAAGAGTACTTTCGGAAAAAAATAAATATGATGCAGTAAATGAACACCGTGAGGTATGTCCAATTCTCCCAGAATAATTTTTATAACTTCTATATTTAGCTTTAACCAAAATGACCAGTTCGACGGTTGGCTTGCATAACGTAAAACACAATTGTTCTACGTCATCCCACGTACAAATAATGGATTACATGGACATGCAAAATTCAAGGTAAAAAACAAACGCAGCAGTCTTTGGGCAGTGTCTGAAGAGTTTGGATAGAACGAAACCGGTCAGACCAAACCTAAAGGCAAAAGTCTCGAGTCTCAGGCGAAAGCTACACAGACAGGCATCTTTCGCCATCTTGGCCTTTGCCCAGTCTAAGTTCTATTGTTCTATATTTAGTGATATTTCAGTACACCTACATGTTTATATGTCCAATTATGAAAATTATACTTGCAATACAATAGATAGCAGTTTACAAATAACTTTTCAGGTGTTACTGTATGGTTCACCATAGCAAGTTTTGTAAGTCCAAGAAATTCATTAACACATTATGCTTCAAATTTAATCGGTATGCTTTAATAAACTGGCTTCAATTGAATCAGCTGTATTTTAATTGTAATATTTCATGTCTCCAATTTCTATCACAGATTTTTACCAGTACAGTCCAGTTTAATTTATATCACAGATATGCACATGTATAAATCATGCCTGTCCTCACAGGTGACTGAGTTGGTATGTCGTTTGATGACAGGTAATTTTCATTTTTTTTATAACTGGGATTATACATGGGTTTTCTTCTCTGTGATTACCCATGGGAGAAGACTGTCTCCAACAGGGAGACTCCAATTTCCCTGTTTCCTGATAATATGTGTCTGGATCATAACTTTTTGTGTTAATATCCTTGACAATTATGTTGCTGGATTGGAAACTGCAATAAATTTGTATCATTTCCATAGCACATACAAATATGTTTATGTGCGCATGGGACGGTTGTTAAAGGATTTAGACAGCCCAGGACAATCAAATTTAGCATGAGTGTGGGCAATTAGCCATCTTCATTGAAAAAAATGCATACGTAATAAAAATGTTCCAGTGCCAATTACATCACTTGTGTGCTGATCCCACTCATTTCCTGGTCTGACCATCTCTGATTTAGACAGGAGGTGTCCAATTGACACATCTGCCCGATTTCCAACAAATGATGTTATCATATTATTTTCTAAGCCTGTTGAGGTTTATCCTACCTGCAAGCTGTAGTAAAAGTGGTTTACAACTGCTCTGTTGTAGATATTGCACCAAAATTGGCAGATATAAAGAAAGTAGTGAGTGATCAGTTATGCCTGAATACTCACTTTACACATGCAGAGTGATGCTTATTTCGGTAAACATGCTTGATATTGATTTAGCACAAACATTTTCATTGTTGCTATTGAAAGTGGCATTATTATTTTAGAAGACTGCATTACAATCCAACATGCACATGCAAATAATTCCTTTGTGTCTAATACTTTCAGGCTCTGTGCAAGAGAAGAGGATTTTGGAAATACACCCCCTCTGCAACTGTGTGTCCAGTAACTGATTATATACTCACTTTTGAATGGAGGACAAACAGATTTAATTTGTTAATATTTCAGGGACTGTCCCTGATGATGAGGCACATTTGCAACATCTGTGATACCCATGTACTTTTCAAAATATTTACATTTTTCCTTCAAATTGTTCAACATGTTATCACGATTTTTTTCAATCTTGGTAAGATTTTATTCCAACTTTGCAAGATGTTTTCCAGATTTTCCTCAAACTTTTTAAAATTGTCTTAATACTTAGTAATGTTTCATAATGAAACTTTAAAGCATTTTCTTCAAACTTTGTAAGAATTTCTTCAAACTTTGTAAGAATTTCTTCAAACTTCGTAAGAATTTCTTCAAACTTTGTGAGAATTTATTCAAACTTTGTAAGAATTTCTTGAAACTTTGTAGGAATTTCTTCAAACTTGGTGAGAATTTCTTCAAACTTTGTAAGAATGTCTTCAAACTTGGTTTTTCATATGTTTCTTTGATATACCTACTGTTCAAAGTACTGGCGTGCAATGTGTTCTCGCATGTGCTGCCCATCAACTTCTTGATCAACATTTCCATGAGCTTGGTGCATGAGATGTTGATCATCAGTGTTGGGCAGATCATGTTCAAACACATCACCATGCTCCATACCTATGTTATGAAGCATGCTGCACACCAGCACAATGTGGCAAGCTTTGCTTGCGGAGACACGAAGTCTGCCACCAAGACATGAGAATCTTCGCTTCAGGATGCCAAAGGTCTGTTCAATCAGCACCCGTGCTCTGCAAAGGGAGATGTTAAAACGTCTCTGCCTTGGTACTTGTGGGTCTCTATATGGGGTCATCAAGTAGCGTTTCAGGCCATAGCCTGAATCGCCCAGCAACAGCCCTCGGTGAACACCTGTAAAATATAGATATATTTATGCTCCACATAGAAAATTTCATTGTGTAAACTGGTTTGACTGTGCTTGTCTATCTTTCATTATGTCTATGTATATATAAGCTATTGTGGATCTCCACGTTAACTGATGCTCTGATTTGACTTTGTTGGTATATAGAGAAGGTAACAACATTAATGATTACATAATATTACCTGTCAACCACCATTGCCAATACTTCTGTCTCTGCCCATGACACCCAAGAAATTGATTTTAGAAGTTTGATGCTATGCAATCATTTCCTGATGCATCAAATCATTAATGATTGCAATTTGGCTTATATGTGATGAAGGTAGGCATTCTCACCATTCTCAAACTCGACACATATTCTTGATGTCCTAAATATTCTGGCATCATGCACACTTCCTGGCCATTTTGCCACACAGTTGCGTATGCGGCAACGACTGTCGCATATCATCTGTCAGGAAAAAAAGAATTTTAGCACATAATATTACAATTGTTTATTCCCCCCACCCCCCAAGTGGGCAAATGATGTATATATATTGATTACTTTGTCGCTCTGTCTGCTTGCCATGCTTGCTTTCAAAAATTACTAATTATTTGGTTTTGCCAGTTTGAATATAGGGGTCATTTTGTGAATGCTCTGCAGCCCACAATATTTTTAAATAGGGCCATACAATGTTTCTGATACATAAAGTGTATAAAATTATTTGTCAACATCAATGTTGGTGACACAAGCTATAGTGTTATGTGATATATGTAGGTCAAAATGTCAAAATGTTTTGGCTGCAATACTGTCCACAGTTTTCAAGATAGTCCAATATAACTATCAGGACTTAAAGGTTGTATAAAAAAAGTTTCATTTTGATACTGGTGGCGCCACTGACAATATTATGCAATGTTTGGGGGCAGAATGTGAAAATATTGTAAACATTTTCATCTTTAATTTTTGGCAGATCTTCACCAAATTTAGTTTGAATGTGGGGTAGGTAAATCAATAAGGGACACCACCTATAATTTGACAGAAAGTATGATTCAAAATTCGTTTAAAGATATAAAAATCCATATATTGAAAAGTAATTGGATTAGACTTGGAAAAATTTATGGCATATGTACACAATGTGCAAGGCTATAATTTGATATAAAACCAGTGACTTTGACCTATTTTTGACCCTGACATTCTGTCCCAAGGTCACTGAGGTCATACAATTAAGATTTCAATCATTGATGTGTTGCTGCATGCAACAATATCGATCACAGGAATTGCACCAATAAGCTGTGAATCTATTAGCAAAATGCCATCTGGTGGATTTGTTATAAAATAAATGTACGTAAGCTTTATATTTTGAAAATCCACTTGATGAATTGAAATGAACATGCAATATAGCAATGGTGCCAGAAAAACATTAGGCCCATGGGCAACTTGCTGTTTATTATTTACGGTAAAAAAGTGTAAGGATTATGCTTCAGATACATTTCAACATATGTATGATCATTTAGATCAAGGTAAATATGTGTCAAGCAATTGTTTCAAATTAACATCCTATTCTATTTCTTATTGTATAAAACTGAGTTCGGAATAAATATTACTCTCACCACTTATATTATTCTTTAACTGTTGTATTCCTTTCAGTTGTAATACAGTGTTCCCTCTTTATAAAACCCCTCATTACAAGGTCAATTCTGATATAACACAGTATGTACCATGGTTCCCACTGGTTTCCTGTTATTTCAATGTTTTAAGTCTTTCAGTTATAAGACCGTTTTTCTACAATACAGTACACCCTGTGCACCCCAACACCAGCATTGTAAAGAGGGTGCACTGTATTTTAATAGATGAATTTATTTTAAGCTGATATTTTTTGCTAGTACAACTGTATTCTTACTACAGCTTAGATTTTGGGAGGCTGTGTTGTCCTTCATCAGCCTCTATTGGCAAATCATATTATCTAATACGTGTAATATGTGAATACATCATTTTGGGGGATTTTTATCATAAGTTCATGTTCAGTGCAACCATCATATTTAAATGTTGTAACATTTTATGGATTGTTTTTTCATGAAATAGGAAGTTGAGCAAAAGTCAAAGGCATAAAAGCTCCTATGATCTACTTTTACTTTTTCTTTTAATAAATTATATTCCTATTTAAATTAAACAGGAAAAATTCAAAGATACCTGGACATTTATGGCATGTTGCCCTTTTCGATTCACATACTCCACTTCATTTTGGGATGGAGCAGTTATACTAATTTGGGTGCCGTCCACAGCCCAAAACATTGGGGAAACCTGTAAAGACAAATGCATTTGTTCATATTGAGGGTTTCGAAATATATGTTTTCATTTAAGACTCAATGTTGATGTACTTCAACAATGTGTATTAATGTACACTTTATGCATTTACATTTTTAGTCTATTACTGTTACACAACGCAGTTCCAGACTTTTTGATATTAAACAACTAAATTCTCATGCCTCACCCACTGTTATGGAGAAATTGTTTTCTCAAGCTACCCAGGCTTTTGTCTGTATGACTGTTACAAGCATGGAATTAAATATGAATGCTTTGGGTGACCGCTTTACTTTCATTTGATCAGCAGGGGTTCCTGTGATTTCCATTTTTTGCATATTAATTTCTGTGTTTTAGGTAGTTCCATATGTTTCTCAAAACTGTATTTTTCAAAGAATATGCTGAAACTTTGTGCCCACATTCATTGGGGAATGGTCAGACAAATTTGTTAATTACATGATGTTACATTGAAATATGATTTGTCACGAATTTTTCAATGTAGGTTGTTTTTGCTTTATGAATACAGTACAAACCTATTGATTAGGCCTATTATGCAAGTCAAAAGGGTTTGCAATGGTAATTCACAATTTTTACATCTTCAGAACCATCAGCAATATGCATTTCAAACTTGCTATGTATGTACCTTGTGGCCTTATGTTTCAAAATCCCAGCATTTTGTATACAAGAATTTTTTTTTTTTTTGCAGGGGATTATTTTGGGAAAATTTTAGTAGTCCCATGCCAATTAATCACATTGCTTTTAAATGGAATTGGGACCATTTTCAGTATGAGTGTAATGCTATTGCATTACATGGGTCCCCATAACTTCATCCACAAGGTCACAAGTCTACTTGCATAAAGTATATTGGTCACTTGCAAGTCATTTTATGTTAATTTTCTTTTATGTATTGTTGATTAACAATTATTGCAGATGGTTGTGTCACAACAGTTTCCTTTATCAGACAAATCAAAAGAGAAGGGGGGGGGGGTCACAATATATCTATAGATATCCATTTATATGCTAACATATAGCTGTGCCTGGATGTATATATATATATATATATATATATATATATATATATATATATATATATATATATATATATATATATATATATAAAACAAAGAGCATAAAATTTTGTATGTGCATTGTCATGATTACAAGGGGAAAAAACAAATATTATTTGGACAGATTGGTGGCCTTCCTTTAGTTTTTTTTCCTGCTTATAATGGAGACTTAAAAACAAAAAATTAACCTCCTCTGTAGAGCTCTTGTTAACAGAAGACGTGTAATAGAGAAGCACTTGTCCATAAAAATTTTGTATTTTTTATTATGACGAGTGCAGGGTTTTTTAAATCTGTGTAATAAATCGCAACAGATTAATGTCCGACCCATCTAAAGATAAAGTCGTGTATAAATAGGGGGGAAATAACTAAAATCCATGGTTTCAAAATCTTAAAGGTGCGGAAAATAGGTACCTTCCAGTATATTAAACACCAAATCATGCTCTGGGATTTCATTAAAATATTTCTATTATCATAATTATAATTTACATACTGTCAAAAAATAAAAATCCAGTTTTTTGGGAAATATATGAGTGTAATCTGTACAAACATGCATGAAATCGTTAACCAATTTGATAATAATTATTAAAATTTGCCAAGAGATGGCAGCAGTATCTCACAGAGGGAACGTTTTCAACAGAGATGGGGTGTAGGGAGGGGAACAATTTCTCCGAAAAGAAAAGCTGTAGTAAAATTCTAACAAACCTAGCTTACTTCTTACTATACAATCAACGTCAAATTTAATCTTTAATTTCACATTTACTACATGTAAGGGGATTATTTGGGATACTGATACGTTGACTCGAAAAACTTTTGAGTAAATGTGCACAGAGAGTGACGCCCCTGTTGATCCATTTATTCTGCGTGGTGTCGCAGCAGCTCGTTGCTAAGCAAAACGGAATTCACTTGTGCATGTGCTCAGTGACTGGATTTACCAAAGGATCGTTTTGAGGTCACAATTTTATGATTTTAATATTATCACATTAATGTTTTGTGTCATCATGGAGAAGGAGTTTACCATCAACGCACCTGACATCTGAAAGAAATCCAACTTGATTGCATCGGCCTCATCACCGGTTGGAAAGTCAATATGTTGGGTTTCCATCATGGCTGCCAAAAAATTTGTCACTGCCCGGGAAGTGGTACTCTGAGAAATTTGGAGGACCTCGCCCACAAGGGACTGGAAAGATCCTGAAGCGAAATACCTCAGGGACACTAAAACTTGTAACAGAGGGGGCAGGGCATTGGATCTTTTGGTTTCATGTTGCAAGGCATGCTCGACTTCGCCGACAATGTACAGAATGGTCTCCGGTCGGAACCTATAGAACTGCCGGATGACCTCAGGCCGTTGCGTTTCCAGCGGGTTTGTCCTGTCTATCAGTGGCCTTTCCACCGTAAGGCCTAGCTGCCGACGCCGCCAGCGTCTGTGGAGTCCTAGCACGGCCGCCATTTTGTCTCCTCAAAATTCGACTTAAGCAAGGTACAAATCGGACTTGAAAATTGAACTCAACAAACTCGACTTAAGGTGAAAATCGATTCTTTATTTCTTCGGGAATACCAACAAAACTGAACTTAAGTTCAATTCTGAAGATAAGGTGGTTTTTTTGAACTTAAGTCCAAAATTATTTCTTCGTGAATACGGCCCCTGGTAAGTTTAAGGTTATACAATTTTAGGGTACGCTAGAATAAACACATTGCATTCTACAACCACTACTTGCATGCTAATAGAATTCTGCTACTTCAGATCTTTGATTACATTAGGACACCGTTCCTATCTACATCTACAAGCAGGTCGGCGCCGAGACTGTGTTGATGCTGTAGCTTTATCTTCATGGATCGGTGCCCAAGGTGTGCTAAATGCATGAAACCTTGATAAGGCACTTTCGGCTCTTTCAAGCTTGTACAATCACTGCCTGCTTGGTTGCCTGCGAAGCAGTCTCCTTTTTTGTTTGTTTGTTTGTTTTTTTCGTTTTTAATATTCTGATGTTTGTATACAGATAAATTTCCCTGGAGGTAGAAAGTCTGCTTCACAGATAACCTGCTTGGAAGACCAAGCGCCTTGGACTGGTGAATGGGTCCAATAGCCAGATCAAAATGGCATGAGTCAGCTAAGGAGGCAAGCTCAGTCACTGTCTGTTATAGAAATATCCCAACTAATGTTTGGCAAAAGTAATGGCCCAAAAGTAAAGAGTCATTTTTAAGGAAAACTAAGGAAGCCCCTGCTTGTACTTCCTGACACATTTATGGCAGGCTGTAACATTTACACTGTAATGCAGGTACCTCGCCGGCTGAATGACTTCGCAGGCAGGTAACCTTGAATGTGACTCGCTCTGGTCGTGCATCACTGTGGAATTGTCTATCCCTTGCTATAAACAAGAAGGCCACACTTCCTTGCCATAAAGAAACCAACATATTGAGATTTACAATGTAGTTTGAGGCATCTGTTGCTGCCTCTGTAGATAGACTGTGGCTCCTCCAGAGTGTTTTTTTTCCCGTTACAGTAGATCATGGAAATATTAGATCAACTGTAATACCTCCGTGAGCAGAGCGCCAACAATCATTGCTCCACAGCGATGCCGCCCTTCCCCGTAACTCAGGGATACTACGGGTTCGCCAGTTTAGTTGGGAGAAAGGGGGTCAATTTAGAGCATTTTCGCGGTGGGGAGATTTGTAATTAAGGGGTTGGGCTTTTTCCCCCCAAGTAATCTCTGCGTAATTGTCTGATAGGGTCTCAAATTAAAAACATCCGCAAAATTGTTTTTGATCAGTTGGTTTGTCCATAACCTTCAGAAACATTTTCCGGTGTCAGAATATGTCGGATATCTGAGTGTCGTTATAATGAGGCTTCAGTGCAATAAATAAAGATATACCTTAGTGAAACTGCCCTGTGTCCAATTTTTGATGGCTATCCTCCCGATTAGTATCTTTTAGAATCAGGTGGTCATCAATTTTTAAAAACGATCAAACTAATGTCCGAATTGCCATTCAAGTACCATCCATGGTCAATCATGAAGACGATCAAAGCTATTTAATTACAAAGGACCAAGGTAATTTGGCTCCTTTGTGTATCTGTTTTATGCCGCGATTATGTGATGTCGTGCATATCGTTACAAGCGTAAACTGTTGCGACCTTCCTTGCGATGTACATGAAAATGAAAATGTTATTGTACTTGTGGTAATATACTTTTTTTAACTTGTCATGTTGAAATTGAAAGAAGCAAGTCAATATTTTCATGAGCCAAAAATCTATATTTGAATTAGTATTATAAGCGAGTAATAAGCAAAAACCCATTTCCTTGAAGTCAAGCCCAATCTATACTGATGACGCAAAATCTCCATGTCAAGGAGGTGTTGAAAATAATATGTTTACAAACACTAGGATTATATTGATTTTGTCAAAACAAGTGTATTTTATGTCACTTTGCATGTGGATTTTGAAAACAAAGGAACCTAATGAGTACAGATGTAACAAGTTTTGCCAATTTCAAAATTCTCTATCCTTCCCATTCTGGGCTCCTTGGCGTGACATAGTGTCCATCTTGCTGTGTTAACCGATTGCTCCTATGGCACTCCACGCTCAAAAATAGAAAACAAAATGAAAGGTGGTATGTTCATGGAAACAAAGTTTGTTTCTGCGCAGTTAATATAAATTTTTCTTGACACTTGAGATGATACAACATGTCTGGTGGTTACACACCCCACCCCGCCCCCATTAAATAAAGAACTGTGAATGTATGAATGAATCAGTCAGGAAGCCCGGTGCAGTGCACGACTTGATTGCCTTTTAATCGAGCTAATTTCCTTATCTCGAGAACTGCATGACTGCCATAAGCACTACTATCTTGCGATACCCGCTTCATGGTTATTGCCGAGATGCAACCTGGCGGACCAAAGTGTTGCTGCCCCCAATGCGTGCCCACAGCCCCCGGATAAGGAAATTCTGCTGACCACACTGACCAGCTGCCAACATCGATGGAGTCTGGGGCTAACTTCAGTTACAAATTGTGCGCCATTATGCAAAAAAACCATAATATTACAAAAATCGTGAATATATAATATATGTTTAGCATAATGGCAAATTTGGGCTTTCCCTCGTCATCTGAATTCACTCTAAATTCGAAACTGCCATGAGTGGAAAAGTACATTATACTTTCGACAGTGGTTACCGTAAAATAAATTTAACATGTGCACCTACATACCAGTCTGGACATGTGATGGTTCATGTCATCAATGATTCAATTGGAATTTGAAAAAATTTGGATGCAGGACCATCAAAGCTGCTTCATTGATACTGAAAAGGTACTATTTTGCGTAAGTTTTTTTTTTTTTTTTTTTTTTTTTTGGGGGGGGGGGGTTAGTTAGTCGTGATCGCCCATATTGAAGTGAGTTGCATTTTGAGTACATAGAAATGAGGTCTGGGTGAAAAAATATTCAACGTTTCTTCTGAATGCCTGCAGTGCAAAAACAAAAACTAACATTTACATGAACATGTATGCAGCCATAGAGACTGGATACATGCAACCATGGGGTCAAAAAAAATTCCAGAAATCCACTTTCTTTAACTTTAACACAATGTCGGGGGGGGGGGGGGGGGTCTCGTTGAATCCAGCCAGGAATCACTGTTGCCTTAAGCCAAATGCTAGTGTTTGTTTTATTTGGCTAAAATATTGTAAAAACGGCTATTTAATTTTAATGTAAATTCATAAGAGCATGATTAAAATCTATAGCGATTGCAGTCTTATTTCCCGGTTTGGCTTGAAATTTTGAAGGCGTAGATACATTCCAGCTAGCCTAGCCTGGTCTGATTTCATCGAAAAGTACAGGGAATCTTTACAGTTTTTCATAGACCCATGGACCTGGTGATAACGGAGCACAATATGCAGGGGCATCTTGTAGCTAGGAAACGTCTGCATCCTGGTTCCTAAATTGTTCTCAAATTTAGCGCCTTCCGAAGTAAACACACATGAGTCAAATCAATTATTAGCAGTGTATTTCTTTCAACAATTAACATGTAAATTACTCCATTCACATTCAATAGTTACTCTTCTCTCGAATGTACAGCAAAGTAAAATCGACTTGGGTGTGACATTTACTTCCCCGGGAGTTACATGCAGGCCTAGCGTATGTGTAGAAATAATAATTATGTGGTAAACGAAAAAAGACATACTCAAATAAGCTTATATCTACATTTGGGTATCTATAGACGGATACTAGCCACTATCTTTCTTTTTTTTGGGGGGGGGGGTGACTTGTTGAGATGTGCTGGGGGGGGGGGGGGCTACATTTCCAGTTAGATAATGAATAAGTTTAAAGACTGAAATATAGTATGTATATGAAAGGCTTGTCCTGTTGGTCTTTCCAGTGAGCCGGCGGGTTAGCCAGTACCCGCGAGCACATGGGCTCCGGGGTGAACGTGAGAGTGAGCGTGCGTGCGAGCCGGGTTGGGGTAAATCAAAAAACAACTGCGCACAACCCGGTGGTGCGAGCCCGAGCAAAGTGTGAACAGAGTGCGCGCAAATTTTGGTTAAGCTACATTCAGTCGCTACTGTATGTATAGCTGAAACACATAAATTTATAGTTTGTATTTATTCAAAAGAGAACAAAACGCATTTGCAAAAGTCCATAGGGTCGAAAAAGGCATGTCTAGTTTTAACCGGACAGAATGCAAAAAGTTTTGTTTAAAATTATTGGCTTAATTCAGTAAATTGGCTTGAACAGGTGCATCATTCATGCGCATATAGGACCATATGATTTATGAAAAGGGACCAAAATTTGTAGCACATCATAGAACTCGTTGGCGCAGGTTCCTAATTTGTTGAAAATGTCACTAAATTCAGTATTTAAAACGGTAATACTGGCAACCACCACCTCAACAATGATCAACATGCATATAAGTCTACAAAATAACACCAACACCAACATCAATTCACCAGAAAAGCCCCCTATGCCTAAAATGACAATGAACAAGAATCCAAACATGATAACATAATTCGATGCGTTTTAGGCATGTAGTTAAGACATGATGTTCTTTTAAAGGAGATAAACTAAGACTATTTCAAAAAGAAAAGTGTTTGAATATGCAAATATAGTAAGTACATTGGTTCAAATGTTAAACATCAGCCAGAAGCAAGTGACATTAGGCCTCAAACCATAAAAACGTAGTCAAAAATTGCATAACAACAGCCAAAATTTGTAAGGATAGCAGTCATATTTCAGGTATGGTTTCCTGAAGTATTTTTGAAAGGAAATTTAAATGTTCAAGAAAGATTTTCTACATATGCAGAAAGTCAAATTTTTGGTGCATACCATCTGACTTCTCCCGTGCAATAGTTTCGTGACTAGACTAGCCATACTATGTCATTGTATGAAAATGCGTGCTAATATTTTTAAAAATTTTAAAAGTTTACTCTGCTCTGATTATCGTTCAGCACGTTTGCAAATGTGCAGGGAGTGGTTATTGTCTGGAAGATAACATCAGGTAGACTACTCCAACGCTGTCCAATATGGCTCCAAAGTGTTCTGATTTTCCCCCATAATACCTAGAATGCCCGTAATGTTGCTGTTTACAGAATAGGGTATATTGTAACACAAATCAAGAATTTAGACCGTGTTATTAGTAAAATATTTCTTTCAATTGCTTATAAACATTTTTGGCCTTGCAGATGGTTCGCAATTATACACTAGGAGGCTGTAGACGTTTTTGGTCGTATGCAGACTTAATGGCAGCAGTTCAGGAAATTAGAGACAAAGTATTTGTACTACATGCAGCATCAAGAGCATATAATATACCCAAGTCTACACTCAGTGATAATCTGAAAAAAATGTAGTCAATGGACCTCCAAATGCGGGGCAGTGACCACAGAGACTGGGCAGAATACCTGTGTTGTCGCCAAATATTGAGAAAGAGATCTGTGACTATGCATTGGAGTTGGCAAGCATATATTGCAGCATGGGAGAAGAGGATATCTGCAAACTTGCTCATAACGTGGCAGAGAAAAACAAAATTAGTTATCCTTTCAGCAAGGAGAAAAAGGCTGCTGGTGATGATGGGTTCATGGGTTTTGGAAGGAGAAAGCCATTGCTCAAACTAAGTACCCCACAATCAGTGAGTATAAGCACAGCGATTAGAGTTTGGAGTCGCTCAAATGGATATTTTCTGCCAGAAGCTTGAAAAATTCTGGGTGAAAACAATGACAAGCTACACGTATCTTCAATGTTGATGAAACAGAAGCAGAAGATCATAGCAGCAAATAGCAGGAAACAAGAAGTTCGTATCGTCAGTGCCGAAAAAGGGCAAACCATAACAGCTGTTGGTTGTATCAGCGCGTCAGATATATATATATATATATATATATATATATATATATATATATATATATATATATATATATATATATAGATATATATATATAGATATATATATATATACATATAATATATGTATATACATATATATATATATATATATATATATATATATACCACCTATGCGGTTTTTTTCCAGGAAACTCCTGAATCCACAGCTGATGAAGGATGCTCCTCCAGGAAACATTGGTTAGTGCTCCAATGTCAGGGTTGATCAATGCTGAACTATTTGTCAAGTGGCTTCATCGCGTTATTCAACACAGTGTGGCAAGTATCAAGAAAAAAGTTCTTCGTGTCCTTGACAATCACGTTACTTAACAATTTTATGAGCCATGTCATGAGAATGGCACCATTCTCCAGTGTCCTTGCCACCTCAGTCGTCAAACAAAATGCAACCATTACACCCCATCCTGTATGGGCCGTTAGAACTGATTTGTACCAAAAGGGTGCAATGAGCTCATGAAAACACACCCATGATAATGCATCACGCAAGATTAATTGCTACTGCATACAAGATAGCAACCTTTGAAAAATGTATATCCGAGTTCAGATATTCCAGAATTTGGCCATTTAATAGTTTTGCACGTAACACCACAGAGAGACCACAGCCAGAACGCCATTGCTACTGACAGGGCTATAGACGGTGAAGATGAACCAAATGGAGATAAACTGCAAGCGACATGGGCAACTGGTACTCCAGCCGACATTACAAATAAGGAACAAACAGCTAAAAGAAAGGGAGTGGCAAGCAAAACTGAAGGATTATTGAACGGAGGTACAAATGATTGCAATGTGCCAGGACATGACTCGACAGCATCCAATGCAGACACTACAGTGATTATGCCTGATTTGAGGCCACAGAATACAGATCAGCCTCCCTCTCCAGTATGTAAAGAATGGCAAGGAGACAGTCTATAGGAGTTTGCACAAGGCAGAAACAGCAGTTTGGGACCCAAAGAGTGCGTGTTTATGACATTTCCCCCATACCAGTGGTAACACCAAAATAGAGAAAGTGCAAGGCAAAGGCCAGTATTCAGAAATCATAACTGCTTCACCAATGAGAAAACCATCTTGAATAAGCTTTTCAAAAGACATTTAAAAACAAGAAAACGCAAAGGTTAAGGGTATGACCAGAAAGGTACAAACGGATGACAAGCCTAAAGAAACAGGGAATAGAGATTCTTTAAGACAGAAAAACACTGACGATAGAGAAACAGGAAATTATCTGGATGGTCGGGTTATCACATGAAAGAGAAATGCTAAGGCCCAAACAGAACTATCAGAAGTAAGCTCAGCCATAAAGGGAAAGAGCAAAAGTAGTACTGAAGCAAATGAAGGACAGGGCCCAGCCACTAGGCAAAGGCAAAGAGGGCCATGGATTGCTAAACGTTTCAGAGAAAACAAAAGGTCACAAAGTGGGAAAATACCAAAATATGCTGTGAGAAAACCAAGGTAAAAGATTACATCACGTATCATTGCATCATGTGTGGTGAGGAACATGTGCAAACGTGGGTACAGTGATTGTAGTGTAGTGATTGGTGCAATGAAGCTTGCTGTGGGTGAAACCTTGCGTGGGTTCCAATGTGATTTGTGCTGATTATTAGTATAACAAAACGTGACTTACATTCTTATAACTGTCAGCAGGATCAGTGTATTTAAAAAAACCTTTGTTTTAATCACGATATGGACACGTATACTGTGCGCGTCAACCCAGCAAGTTGACATGTGAATTACAATTATTATTGCATTTATTTTTTTGCCAATCATAGTTACTATTTAATCCAAGTGACAGCACAGTAAGTTGGCACAGGAAGGGCAATAATTATTTCATTTATCGTTGTGCTAATCATAGACAATTAGTTGATACGAGAATTCAAACAATTATTTCATTCATTGTTGTGCCAGTAATAGTTATTATCCAGTCCAAGTACCAAGAAAGCAAGTTTACATGTGAACTGCAATCATTATTTCATCTATTTTCATGCCAGTTATATTTATACATATTTCATGATCCATATGCCAACGAAGCAAGCTGTCGAGATGCTGACCTGGATTTAATGAGATGCGAAATTAGGGGTCAAATCAGCAGCCTCGTTCTCAGTTGCAAAGGTGGGCAGTGCTCATATAAACAAAGAAGCACTAGTACATCAAAGTCCCTGCTATTTGGGACTGTTGAGGTATAGCGGAGATGATATTGTATTGTAAGGCTCGTCAATACAAGATTTTATTATCTTACAACCTCATGTTTGCTCTTCGCTCTGATTGGTTTTGTTTTCTTTGGTTATTTGGCCCCTAAAGTATTCATTTTTCATTTTTTTATACTGTTCACACCTTTCATATTCTGTTTTTGGCATTTTTAGATGACAACTGATCCACTCATAAGTTGCATTGCATTCATTTATAATCAAACCATAAATCTCTATTTTATTGTATCGTTGAAACTCAAAACCAATGTTATGCCTTTTCCTGAATCCTCTCATTAAAATCGACGCCAAAATAACTCAACTTGACATTCAGCCATAACACATTTGTATTTGTGTCTTTTTGCCCAGAACCACTTACTAGTAGTCAATATCCTATTGCGCAGTTCGAACTCTTTACTCTCCATAAGCTAACCTGTCCCTGTCTAACCTGTATATATATGGAATTACTATTGTCTATATTGCACACGTTCCTCTGTAAAATTTTGACATAGGCTGTATCAGCCCAAATAAATTAAAGGGTCTTCAGTGGGTAACTACTCAACATGTTTCGGAGCCTTGTAACAACCGTGGTTGAAACACTTTGTTCACATGAACAATGGACAATTTCTGAAGTTTGACGGATTAATACAAATTACGGCGACGCGGCAAACTTGTTTGTTCGCAATTGGATCACACGTACAAAAATTATCATAGCAGACATCGGTAGCTTTCTGACGTGCTCGTTTGTTTCGCCGCTGCAGTCAATAGACGACACTCTTGAGCATGGCCAGAAGTGCCTATCCAGCGGCTGCTGTAAATCGATAGATCGAACCTCCAGAGCCAGCAGCAAGTGACATTATATTTGAATGGGAGCGTAGAAAGGCAAGCGAAATATCTGTATTTTTGCACAATATGGTATTGTTTACAACATGTATTCGCCCAGATCTTTAATTAATGTTTCCTGCCTGAGTTCACTTCAATGTTACAAAAAAAAAAAAAAAATAATAAATGAAAAATCAATAGTTTGCTTGAAAAAAAAATGGATGAATGGATCTGCAGTATGTATACAGCATGCAGCCATAGCGTGCAGACGACGAAACCCAGGTAAACGTATCCAGTTAGCATTCAAATACAGGAACATTTTTTATGAGGCAAATTTTGATATATCAAAGGATGCGTAATTAGTATCATATTAAGCTGACCTTCTGTGTTGACAGAGAGTAAATTTAATTATAACAAAGGTTGAAACTTAGCTCATCATGTGTCGCTTGACTGCCTTCCTATGTGGGCTTTCACTTACCATCATAGATGCAGGGAGCGTTCATTTTTAATCTTTCTATGCATGATATGATATTATGATATGGTATGATTTTATTTCAGGCAGGCTGCCCATGATAGTCATGGTTTAGGGTCATCGCAACTGGTGTATTTGTCACATTTTCTTACGTGTCTATTATTTGATATGGAGATTTGTTTGCGAATATTGCTTCTCAAGGTTCATTTCTAAAGATTTACACAATGCAAGGCGTAAGGAGGTTTAATGTCTTTGTCAGAATTCTGAGAGCTGTGAGTCCCTGTGTATGATTAATGCAAATATCAAGAAAGGTCTTTATTATAGACACCCTAGATAGATAGATAGATAGATAGATAGATAGATAGATAGATAGATAGATAGATAGATAGATAGATAGATAGATAGATAGATAGATAGATAGATAGATAGACAGACAGCCAGGCAGACAGACAGACCGACAGACAGATAAATAGATGGATGGATGGATAGATAGATAGAAAGATAGATAGATAGGTAGATAGATGGATGGATGGATGGATGGATGGATGGATGGATGGATGGATGGATGGATGGATGGATGGATGGATGGATGGATGGATGGATGGATGGATAGATAGATAGATAGATAGATAGATAGATAGATAGATAGATAGATAGATAGATAGATAGATAGATAGATAATGAATGATAAAATGCTGAAACTTAATGTCCTGAAGATAATATATATCTTCCCACAAAAATTTAGGTAAATAAAAATAGGACCAAAGAAGAAAATGAATAAATAGCTAAATAAAGAAATAATAATATTTTAAATCAATAAAAATGATATCAAAAAATGAAAAGGTGAATATAGGCCTACATGTAGTACCAAAATAAACCTAATAAACAAGCAAACAAAACCGGAAAAAACAAAATGTTGGTCTAGCAAATTGATACCTGTCACTATGGGTCAAAAGATAACTTTCGTTGAATTTACTTTCAAACTCAAAATTTTCAGTGAGTGAAAGGTGGAGTAAATAAATAAATATTATAAATAAGCAAGAAATGAATTCACAGCAAAGTAATAATATATGAAGGAAATAAACAAATGAATAAATAAATAGATAGATATATAGAGAGATAGAGAGATAAATAAATAAAATAAATAAATAAATAAATAAATAAACAAATTGGATTAATAAGTGATCAACATATACATGTGCATAAAATTGTATAATAAATATTTAAAACAAAATAATGCTAGCTACAAGGAATATTAATATGTATTTTTCAAAGTTTATGTGCATAACAATTTAAACATTGGGAGTCTTGGGTACATATGAAAGACATATTGGATTTCAGAAACGTAGGTCAGGTAAAGTTCCATTATGTTCAGGAGATTGTAGTAGTTTTTACAGTCACAATGGTATGTTTTTTTGGCGAAAGGGCCACAGGAAGTACTCAACATGGTTTACTCGCACCCTCCCCCCGTACCCATGCCATACTGTCCACTCAACCACCTCCCTGCTTCTCGCATACGCAATACTAGAATGGCCGTTTAAAAATTGGAAGTTTTCCAGATATTGTGTTTTTATCGTGGAAAAAAAAAATAATGCACCTATCAACAATCCTTGACATGTTTCTTTTTTATGGTTGAATACCTATTTCAAGACAGGGTTGAAATTTATTTCCTTACATTGGTATTGGAAGATGCATGTTAATGTGTTTTGATCAGTCTTAAATCTCAGCCTTTTTTCCGTATCTATCTTTGCTGCCTTTTGATCAGTCTTATATCTCAGCCTTTTTTCCGTATCTATCTTTGCTGCCATTACTAGGTTGAAATTTATTAATAAGACTAATATGTTTCTGACTATTAGATGTATTCAATGTGGTTGAGATGATGCTGGAATGATCAACACTGGATGCAGATGCATCCTACATTTAGTAACATATGTCTTTTGTGGTTTTGTGCATTTTCTGCATGGCACCATTTTCTGACTCGACTCCAATATTGATGTTTACTGGCAATTGCTATCAATGATATCGATGCATGTTGTTGTGTTGTAGCAATGCTTTTGTGGCATGAGGCTGGAGGCTACAAAGAATACTATATGTTGAATATTGGGGCAAGAAAAGCACATTCTACCTACCTTCAACGCATGAACTAGGAAGGCTTAATAGACCTGCGGCAAAGAGGGCACTTTGGGGGCCATACCCCAACCCGTGGTATAACAAGTCACAACCTATATTTTCTTATAGGTATATATGTCCTTTTCACGAAAAAATAGGTTGTGGAATCTGAAAAGCGTTTTATCATATATATTTCTCCCCGTTTCTATGACAACCTATGCCATTTCTGAGACAAGTCAAATTTGTCCTTAACAATAATAACTTTGGTGATACTGCTTGTGCTCAATTGCTCTAATATAGTCACAAAATACAGAGTTTGCTCACAGTGCCTAATTATCATATGTTAATTTATGCAAATAGATGAAATTTGCATCCAAATTAAGTATTGTGCGACGGATAACATACTATATTTACTGAGATATAGTTTCGTTTATTTAAAAAAATGACAAAATGTTAGGAACAGTACTCTTGCCGTAAGGGGGCGCCCCGTTTCACCTTCCAGGACGATTAAATCTATTCTATGCAATGGAAAAGATAAAATACCGGAATGTGGAAGAAAAGAGCCATTTATAAAATTGATTGTGAATGTGGAAAGTCATATATCGGTGAAACGGGGCGCCCCCTAACGACAAGAATTTCTGAGCACAGGAAAGCAGTTTCACAAGGCGAAATTAACAAGTCGGCGATAGCAGAACACTGTCTTGCCTGTGGAAAACAAATATGTTGGAAAGAATGTAAACCTTTAACCTTTGAGCCCAATTATTGGAAAAGGAAAATACGTGAATCTATAAAAATTAAAACGTACAAGACAGGTCCTGAAAATGGTATAAATCGGGATAATGGATTGGAGATAGGATTCGTGTGGGACTCTATTGTGAAACAAAATAATTGAATAATTCCTTAGTAGGCCTAGGCTGTATTTTTAGCGCGCAGTAATGAAAAGTTCTAAGTCATTTTGTTATTATAAGTACAAATATGTTGTTTACTTTCGTATCTACGTAAATGACGTCAAAAATTACATATAATTACGTGCAAGGCCTAACTGACCAGTCTAACGTTCAAATAACACCTTTACTTCCATTGAGAAAGCTGGGGACATCACCGGCGAAATATCTGGATATCAGAAATATTACCAGATGGATTAAAAGTCCAATATAAACTTCGATTTATGATTTGCTAATCAACATGTGAGAAAAATGTCTTTGAAACAATATATTTGTGAAAAAATATGTAATCCTAAAATGTCTGATAGTGAATATTAAAACAGAAAGATGCCGAAAGATAAAGCTAAGTAGCAAAACAGGCAAGTCTAAAAACTGTTAATTATTGTGGCCAAATTTTCTAATAATCTTTGGATATTAACAGTAGAATTATAGGGCAAGTCAGAAAAGAATGAAAGTCTTTTGTATTTATGTCAAGAGAATGCAATGAAAATATTAACCAGATATCAAGTACAATAAGGCAAGCTTGTAGCTGTGGTAAGCCGCTACTTGCTACCGATAGCCCCTGGGGGTTTAACCCAACAGAAAACAAGCTAGCCTAAAGTGTCTGAAAGGTATAAATTAAAACAGAATGATGCCAAAATATAAAATTAAGTAGGAACACAGGCAAGTCTAAAATCTCTAAAATTATTGAAGCCAAACTTTCTGACCATCTAGGGATATTTACAGCAAACGTTTTAGAAATATTTGATCAAAAGTACATCTTTGAATTCTCCTGACTCAAGTTTATTTTAAATATAATTTGGTTCTGGATGCAAACTCCGCAAATTTAGAACAAATACGACCAAATCTCAAAATCTGTGAAAAAAACGTATTATATCTAATAGTATCCGTCCGGGAAAGGATAATTAACTTCTTCATAGTTTAATCTCATCTATTTTATGATAGCCTTTAATACAAAACCTGTCATTAGTTACTTGAATATCCAACTCCAAAAACACTTCTCTGAAACCATCTGAATTGTTACACTCCAAAGAGATATCTTTCAGGTAAATTTCTTTAGCAATTTCACTGAAATTGTGTACATTTACACAAGCAATGTCATCAATATATCTTACGTTGTTTGATAATTTTGTAGCCATTTGAAAGTCCCTTTTCATCAGTTTATCCATATACTTAAATTCAAGCCAGGTTAAATACAAATCTGCCAGTAAAGGGAAGCAGTTGCTACGCATTGGAATGCCTTTAATGTGTTGAAAAACGAATGGTCCGCATTGAACAAAAGTATTATCCAAAAGATATTTTATAGCATCTATCAAAGCTTCAACAGTGTAAGATTTAACGTTACTTTTTTAATGTTTATTGTGTGACCAATATGCTTTCTTTGTATATGAATTAATATTAATGTTTGGTTTACCATAATGGTTAAACATTTTGCTTATTAATTCTGACAGTGAACTTTTGACTTCATCTATGGGTTGATTTGTGTGCAGTGAAGAAAAATCAAAACATCTGATATTTTTGGCTTGTACATCTTTGATTTTAGATACAAACTTGGAAGAATTGCTAATAATCAAAAAACAATTTATTTCACTGTTTCTAGAAATTGCATTACAGTATTTACAAAATGATTCCTAATTGCAGTTAAACACAATGTTCCTTCTTTTGATAATTGTTTTGTTGTACATTTTGCAGCACTGGCTATGAATCTTGATTTAAAAGGGTTTTGTTTTTATGTAATTTGGGTATCCAGAACAAAAGGGGAATAGAGGAGTCCTCTTCAGAAATTTTGATATTGAAATTCCTTTTCATCTCATCTTTATGTGTGTCTATCAAATTATCAATGGATTGTTTGTATAATTTATATACGTCATTTCCTCTTATGTCTGAAATATTGTTTATACCAAGTCCTTTTTTCAAAACATCCAGATAAATTTTTTTGCAGATGATCCCAAGATTGTTCCCTGACTTATCTTTGTTAGTGAGTACAAAACTTTCTTGTAGTTCTTTAACTGCTTTTGAAACTTCACGATGTTTTGAATTAACCGTATTGAAATTCTTAATGTGGGATTTGTAACGATGAATGCTTTTTCTAAAGACTTTTTTCAAGTTTGATAACTATCCTTCAAATTTCTGAAATTCCATTTTTTAATTCTTTGCCCCTTTCATACAGAAGGAATCACATGCATCACATGTATCCTGAAAATACTGTCAATGTTCAACTTGGGACATATCCGAAATTTTGTACCTTTGTTCATAATTTCTTCTTAAACTAGAATTTTGTATCATATCCAAATTACCTGTAAATACATGTTTGTGGTATGCATCAACACAATCAGAATATTTACGGTTAGACATACAGTCACAATTTTGATTCGCTGCAATATCTTCAAGAGTAATTGAAGCCTGGAATTTCTTGTAATACATGATACTTTGTCCAATATTGTTGGCATATTTATAGGAAATGATGGGGGATCTTTTACTTTGCACTCCTTGGGAATCATGTTGCGAGCAAATTTCAATGTGAAAAGGGACTGAAAGTTAAGTGAATCAATAATTTTGTGTTTGAAAGGAATGCTGCAAAACATTTAACATATTTTTCTCTTATTAGAATCTGGTTTCCGAATAGTTGTTGTGTAAGCGTACACAATTTTACAAAAATTTTGCAGAAATGTGTGTTCTGAATCAGTAAGACCCTAATATTTTTGTTATGTCTCGAAATGATAGTGCTTTAAGAGCTGTATGTATAATGATCAATCGTATAGGAAAACATGACCCATATTCATAAATTCCAAACCCAACAATGACAACGAAGAGATTCCACAGTTACCAAAGCATCACCATGCCATTGTGGCACCAGATGGCACATTGGTATTGTGCCCTTTTTACATTTTGCTCAAATGTATCCTCAGTAGGCGATATTTGAGCAGCTGATCAGTCTGTGGTGGAGGCACGCGATAATCGTAGCTTGTCCAAAGTAATTTTGAAAAAAGTCCTTTTTCCTGTGTTGAGAGCTGTGCGACATAAAACACAGGTATTGGGATCTAGCTTGGCTGGGGGTGGCTTCTTAGATGGCGGTTCCAGGTTCATGATTTTAGGTTCACGGTACAAAATTATCTAATCTGGAAATACATTAAAACGTGGGTGTTCTTATCAGGTCCAAGCTTTATTTTACAAAATAATCTAGTTCACCATGTGTATATTATCAATCATGCAATAGATTTTGACAATATGCACAGTCATTTTCAATAAAACAGATAATGAGACAATCAATCCGACATGGACTCTGGAAGAGAAAGAAATGTGCCCAGATTTGTTCTTTCTGGTGCCTCTAAAACACAACACATAATTATAAAATCCTAATTTGAAGATGACCTCATTTGCATAAATTTAATGACAGGGTTTCTAATTTGTATTCACTTCATATTTTTTCCGCTCATATATATGCTAAATTTGCTCAAATGCCAACAATGCGTTCTGGAGACAGCACTTTTGCACAAGCTAGCCAGACAGACAACCCATAAACATAACCCCCCCCCCCCCCTTGGCAGATCCATAAAGTTCCAGTAAAACTGTGAAGGAAAAATGCTGATAAGACGATTGGGATTATATGTTCTATATGCTTGAAGCACTTTTCAAGAAAAATGTAACTTTTTGCATTGGTACAGCACATTATATACATCCCTAGAATGGTTTCAAAAACCCTAACATTTGAAGCCTCATTTGCACACATGTAATGGTGTCCACTTCATATACTCCAGTAAATTTGGTATCAGTATGTCCCTGGATATATATCACCTTCATCATTTATCATTTACCCCCATTTTTGATAATATGGCAACTGCAGTAAACAACATCAAACGATAGAGGTATATATATTGCCAAATAGATGACAAAATTTTGCATATAATTATAATAATAATGATGTCAATTAAATAAATTTTTAAAAGCTTTATGCCTGATGAAAGAGTAAGGTTAGTGCTACCTTCTGATGAAAGTTGAAGTGCTTATATTCAAAATTAATGCAGATATTAAAAAAATAGTGAAAACTAGTCCTTTTCCACAAAAAAGAGGTTGCCATAGAAACGGGCGTGTAAACATACCAAAAACGCTTTTCGGACTCCACAACCTACTTTTCTGTAAAGAGGAGACATGTGCACACATTTTGATATAGGTTGTGTTTTGTTATATCTTTGGTTGGGGTTGCACCTATTTTTAGGGCACTTTTGAAGCATTTGCCGCTAGCCTTTTAATTCTCCCAGCTTTTGACATGTCATGATAGATGACCATTTTGTTTTGAAGAAAATACAGATCTTTTAAAGACTATTCACTCCTTCATTCATTCATTCATTCATTCATTCATTCATTCATTCATTTGTTCGTTCATTTATGTATTTACGGAAAAAAGTTTAAAATGCTTCCTTTTGAAAATATATATTTATTCATTCTTTTCACCATTTATTTATTTAATTGTTTGTTTGTTTGTTTTTTTTAATTCAGGACTTTCCCCCACAAGTGGAGCCACTGTGCACAAATGCTTTCTTGCCTCCATTCACAAGAGAATCTCCTTTGCGGGGCAAGCCTGCTTGACTGTATATTTTTAACATGGGCACCTATCCAGGAACAAACCTCGGATGATTGGAAAATGTGAATATATGTTCAGATAGCTGTGCATATGAAAAGAGTGTGGCAACTCAGCTGCAACAATGTTTACACAGCAATGAGACAAGGGAAACTTATTACAGTATATGAGGGCAATTTTGGGAAAACAAACTGCATTTCCTCAGTGAAATGCTAGCAAGTACCTTGTTCTGAGTTGATCTTTTCAGACTGTGTACATGCATAAATGACTGGTGAGTAGCCACTGTTGACTATGCTGCTGCATGGTAGTGAGCAGACATTCCTTAGTGTCAAAATGTACTCAGTGCATCGGTGTCAAAAACTATGCAGGTAATTGACTCAATGTGCACAGTGATTTTCTCACCTCCAATGCCTACAGAAAGCCATTTTGCTGGGGTAAGACTACTTGCTTGGGTAGTTTTAACAAAGGCACTTTCCACAGAGCTAGGTTTACATGGTAAAATAACTTGAATATCTCGGCTGCACAAGTTTAAGTATGGCAAGAAAATGGCCTCTAAACTATTCATGAAACCTTTCATAAAATGTTGAACTTATAACAATAGGTTAAGACTACTTTAGGGCAGTAAAGCTTGCCTAATCAGTAACGTGTCTGCTATAACTGAAACAATGGTGTTTTGCCCTTTAAATAATTGGTAATATCCCACTGAGCCATATGCTGTTGAATTATGAGCATAGACTGCCAAAATGTATTCAGTTTAAAGGTTTCACAAACTACTCTGGTGATTAATCCCACTGGTGTCAGAAACCAACTGACACTTATGCAAGTGTGGGTGGTCAGTACACAGATACAGACTACCGTATGAGGGTCTCAATACTTTTGCCTGTAAAAAGTTTCTAACATCTTCAAATTGAAAATTCCTGGTACATTACTGATGTTGACAGGCATACTAATAAAATTTTTTCACAATTTCTGTTAAGGTGTCTATAATTGGTCTCAAATTTACTTTAAAGATTGGTACTTTTAGCATGCGTTACCCTATGCCCACAAGTGTTTACCCCCGCAATGCCCTCTCCAGTCTGCGGAGGTGAGAAAAGTCTATGCTTTGCTGGTTCTGTGAAAGGAGTCAATTTATGTATTCCCGTTACCCACCACGCTACCAGCTGAGTAGCGATTTTTTATGTTTTGTTTCGTTTCTCTGTTATCCGTCCTCAAAGTTTGACGTTTCAATTTTCCCTTTGATTTTCAGCATGTTCATTTTCTTCATTTCATAGAAAAAGAACCAAGCAAAATTTAGAAAATCGCTGAATTATTTTTGCAGTTCAGACATTAAAGAACCGAAAGCCGTTAACCAGATTAAATTTCGCCCTGCTGTTTTCTTGGAATAATCATTCTTAGGTGGGGTTCTCGTCCTATTATTATTTCGGAGAAAACAAGGTTCAAAGGCCTTTGATGTCGATCATTTGCTTCTGAAACAATACCATTTGCTCAAGTTGAGCTGATATTTGTACAAAACGTAGTAAACATCGTCCCTTAACATTTGGGGAGGTTGTCAATCAACTCTTGGCCAATCACATGAATAAAAGAGCCTTTGAAATACGGGAAACATTATTCAGCGATCTGTCAAATGGCGACAGCGACAGTCTGGTTTCAAAGTGTGATGTCATGGAGGCGGCCCTTCGGGCCCTGTGACCTCAAGCCTGGCAACAACAGTTGCGTTGCCTTGCTTCGGTCAGGCGGCCTACGGCAGCTCCTGGTCAGTGCACGGATGGCGGGTTTGGTCTTGCGCCGCCTACCTCTTCATTCCGTTTTTACAGACAGTATTTTATTGTATTTACTTCTATCTGTATAATTTATGTAGTTAGCTTGTTGGACTTGTCTGTACACTTTATTTAGTTAGTTTTTCATTATTTTGTAGTTATTTTCTCAATGGGTTTCATTTTTCTTTCAAACCTGAGTTTTGTAACGCTATTTTGTGTGTTTTCTCTGCTGTTCACGTTTATGCTTATTTCGATGTGTTTATTTGCACTTTTATATCCTCATCCCTGGGTTTCGATAAAATATTTTTATGTACGTATGTATTGTTGATTAACGTGCCAGCTTTTTCCCCGCCTGTCTTTCGTGTGGAGGACCACTGGGGTAATCCATCGCGGCACGGCCTTTGAAGTTTGAAGGGACATCGTCTGATGATTCCCGCTCCTCTGGAACATTTAAAGTCTTCCTGCATTGGAACACAAAACAAGCAAGATAACTATAAAGTAAACCACTAAGGCTATGACATGTTAGCATGTTTGCATCTTTTCCCTGCCAGCAAACGTACTTTCGGCATGCTGCCTTATTTCGCATTGCCGCCCTGATACCACTCTCCTGTTGCCATGGGCCGTTGCTACCTGCAGCCACGTGACAGGCTGTTAAGTATTATTGATGGGCGGCATTGTTCCGTTTGGCGGCTGAAAACCAAAAGAATGACACATGGACGTTCAGATGTCCACATGCCTGTGTGGTTTTTGGCGTTTTTCTCCTATTTCTACGTTAGTTAAAAGCTTGAAATTTGGACGACTAATAGAAAGGACTTTTATCCTGTAAAAAACGTTAAAATCTCAAAATCGGCCATGCAAAGGTTTTTGGTGTCTGAACTGTCCTTAATAACCGGTATCACATACAAATAAGAAATTTTACAAAAGTGGTAAAAAAGATGTGTGGTGACCCTTTACCTTTATGGTATATACCTATATACCTCTTTCCACGGATATAAATTCACAGTATGGTATTATTCGGGTGTAATAATAGGGCCATGTTAATCCAATATTTCCCTTTTATTTCTGACCTGTAAGCCATTGCTGCCCCAGATATCCAGAAGCCTTGTGCATATTATTAGATTAAATTTTGTACAAGCAATGTGATGACAAGATATTTTGCCATCTACTGCAAGAATACTTTCTAGATACAAGCAGTAAGATGTATCTCCAAATTAGAAAGAAATAATCTTGTGACCCGACTTTGAGATTCGAATTCTAAAATCCACCATCTTGTGAAAAAAGTCACGTTTTCTACAAAGCGCCAGTTTTGTAACATAGAGTCTTATCCCGGCAATTTGCACCTAGAATACACTACCAAAGCACACAGATCCATAATCCAATGTGTGTGGGGGGTGGGGGGTGGGGGTGGGGGTGGTAACAGCCCTGTGTCTACCTTCCAGCCGAAAAGGAAGGAACCCCAAAATTCTATCTTTAGCGGGTAGGGTCCTTTTAATTTTGATAAAAAACTGTGTAATTTGCCTTAGAATGCCCTATTTTTTTCAAAACTTTAAGTATCCATAAGTATGAAACAAAGCATAATCAATGTTAGGACTGAAAAGGTTTTATTTTGTCAGTTGTCTTTACGTCCATTACGTGTGATAAAATGGACTGTTCCGTTATTCAAATTCTACCGCTGGTATCGTGAAAATTTAACACAACCCAGTCCAAATTTATACCCTCCTGAAAGAATGAACACTTGTTGATCAAGTTACAGCTTGAATTGGTAATGTGTCTGTGTTAAATTAAACTGCCAGAGCAACATCTGGTCGGTGGGAGTTCCAAACAGACATCTCTTGCTTCTTCGGTGGGGTGTTGGGTGAGAGGAAGCTTGTTAATTGACCATTAATTTTGACCCAATAAAGGCACTGACTGTTGCATAAGTGACAAATCACTAATCACACCCATTTCATGGGATCGGAAGTTGAAAGATGAATAAACACAAAGCTTGTCATTTTGCGTAGTGACATGGGCACAAGGGCTCTGTAATTGTCTGTTTACTCAAGATAGCTACCATTCCCATGGTAACATGAAGCAAGCATTTACCTTTGCTAGATGCTGAGCCAGAATTTTACCCACTTTTGAAGTATTGCTCACAGAATGATGGGACAACATAAAATACAATTTGAATTTATACAGAACTAATGGAACGGGGATTGGAAAGGGTCATAGGAAATAAAATTATGCCCTATTTTGTCATTGTTTATCTCTAAATTGAGTGCTAAGCACATCAGAAACTGTTATTCAATGTTGTAACGCAGAGAAATACCTAAACATGATATGTTCTGGTAAATATACATGAATTTTCAGGTTATAACACCTCAACAGTCCCAAATAACAGGGACTTCCATGTACCCATGCTTCTTCGTTTACATGTACACTGCCCACCTATGCAACTGAGAACGAGGCTGCTGATTTAATCCCTAATTTCGCATCTCATTCAATCCAGGTCAGAAACTTGACAGCTTGGTTCATTGGCACGTGGACCAGAAAATAAATATAAATATAACTGGCATAATAATAGATGAATAATTATTGCAGTTCACATGTAAACTTGCTTTCTTGGTACTTGGACTAGATAATAACTATTACTGGCACAATAATAAATGAAATAATTATTGTAGTTCACGTATCAACTTGCTTTGTTGTCATTTGGACCAGTTATTATCTATGATAAGCACAACGATAAAGGAAATTATTATTGCCTTTCGTATGCGAAATTGCTTTGTTGTCACTTGGATGAGAGTAACAATGATTGGCAAAAAAATAAATGCAATAATAATTGTAATGCCCGTGTCAACTTGCCGGGTTGTCATATAGACTATACCTGTTAATTTCGTGATTATAACAAAGATTTTTGTGTTGTTTTTTTTATATTAAATACACGGATCCTGCTAACAGTTATAAGAAGGTAAGTCACGTTTTGTTTTACTAATGATCAGCACAAATCACATTGGAATCCACGCAAGGTTTCACCCACAGCAAGCTTTATTGCACCAATCACTACAGTCTTGGCATTGTACCCACATTTGTACAGGTTACTCACCACATATGATGCAATGATAGGTGATGTGACCTTTTACCTTGGTTTTCCCACAGGACGTTTCCATATTTTTCCCACTCTGTGACCTTTTTTTTCTCTGAAACCTTAAGCAATCCATTGCCCTCTTTGCATTTGCCTTGTTGCTTCAGTACTGCTTTTTCTATTTCCCCTGATGGCTGAGCTTACTTCTGATAGTTCTGTTTAAGCCTGAGCATTTCTCTCTCATGTGATAACCTGACGATCCAGATTATTTCCTGTTTTTCTATCTTCCCTGTTTTGCTGTCTTGAATAACCTCTTATCCCTGTTTCTTAAGGCTTGTCATTCCTGTGTACCTTTTTGATCATACCCTTAACCTTTGCGGGCTTTTTTTCGTGTCTTTTGAAAAGCTTATTCAAGTTTGTTTTTTCATGGGTGGAGCAGTTATGATTTCTGAATGCTGGCCCTTGCCTTGCGCATTCTCTCTTTTGGTGTTACCACTGGTATGAGTGAAATGTCATACACAGACACTCTTTTGGCCCCAGACTGCTGTTTCTGCCTTGTGCCAACAACTATAGTCGGTGCTCCTTGCCATTCTTCACATACTGGAGAGGGAGGCTGATCTGTATTCTGTTGCCTCAAATTAGGCATAATCACTGTAGTGTCTGCATTGGATGCTGTCGAGTCATGTCCTGGCACATTGCGATCACCTGTACCTCCTTTAAATAATCCTTCAGTTTTGGTTGCCACTCCCTTTGCTTCATCTGTTGGCTCCCTATTTGTAATGTCCGCTGGAGTACCAGTTGCCCATGTCGCTTGCAGTTCATCTGCATTTAGTTCATCTTCACCTTCTATAATCCTGTCAGTAACAATGGCGTTCTGACTGTGGTGTCCCTGTTGTGTTTGGTGCAATGCTGTTTTACGGCCAAATTTTGGAATATCTGAACTCAGATATGTATTTTTTAAAGGTTGCTATCTTGTATGCAGTAGCAAATAATCTTGCGTGATGCATTATCCTGGGTGTGCTTTCATGAGCCTATTGCACTGTTTGGTGTAAGGCATTTCTAACGGTCCATACAGGGTGAAATATAATGGTTGTATTTTGTTTGACGACTGAGGTGGCAAGGACACTGGAGAATTCTCATGACATGGCTCATAACATTGCTAAGGGATGTGTGTTTTGTGATTGTCAAGGATAAGCAGTACTTTCTTCCTGGTACTTGCCCCACTATGTTGAATAAAGTGAAGAAACCACTTGACAAATAGTTCAGCATTGATAAACCCTGACATCGGAGCATGCACCAATGTTTCTTGGAAGAGCATCCTTCATCAGCTCTGGATTGAGGAGTTTCCTGGGAAAAATCAGCATGGGTGGTGTGTGTGTGTGTGTGTGACGCGCCGATACAACCAACAGCTGCTATGGTTTGCCCTTTTTTGGCACTGATGATACAACCTAGTTGTTTCCTGACCCTTGCTGCTATTATCTTCTGCTTTTGTTTCATCAACATTGAAGATACATGTTGCTTGTAATGGGTTTCATCCAAAATTGTCTCAAGGTTCTGGCAGAAAATATCCACTTCAGCGACTCCGAACTCTAATGACTGTGCTTACACTCACTGATTGTGGGGTTCTTAGTCTGAGCGATGGATTCCTCCTTCCAAACCCCATAAACCCATTATCACCAGCAGCCTTTTTCTCCTTGCTAAAAGGATAACTAATTGTTTTTCTCTGCCATGTCATAACCAAGTTTACAGATATCCTCTTTTCCCATGCTATGATATATCCTTGCCAATTCCACTGCATAGTGACAGATCTTTTTCTCAATATTTGGCGGCAACACAGGTATTCTGTCCAGTCTCTGTGGTCACTGCCCTGCAGTTAGAAGTCCACTGACTATATTTTACGGTCATTTTAGGTAGTATGGGGAAAAATCAGAACACTGTGGGTGTCATACTGGACAACTCTGGAGTAGTATACCTTATGTTACTTTCCAGATAATAATTACTCCCTGCACACCCGCGAACGTGCTGACCGATAATCAGAGCACAGTAAACTATTAAAGGTGTGAAAAAATATAAGCACGCATTTTCATACAATGACATAGTATGGCTAATCTAATCACCCAAACTATTGCACGGGAGAAGTCATGTGGTATGCACCAAAAATTTGACTTTCTGCACATTGAGAAAATCTTTATTATTATAAAGTAGGCCTGTAACTAGATTCAACAGATAATAGGCCTACTTTGTGTCGTTAGGGAGCACATTTATGCGTGGTCTATCAAATAGTGTCTGCTGTGAAGAGTAGGCTATAAATTGCAATCTGAATGTGCAAATTAAATAGACTAAGATAGATCTAGATCCATTCCCATTAAAACACCTTAAAGAGCACTAAATTATCGGTGGTTTGGAGATTTTCTTTTCGGTTTGGTGTCATGTGAATCTAGACTTACTATGTGTGAGCCCTGTGTCACAGTTCATGATCTGCATACGGTACCAAATGTGTGCCTACTAATTTTAAACTGTGTATATATATATATATATATATATATATATATATATATATATATATATATATATATATATATATATATATATATAAAGTGAAGACTGATATTTTTTTTATGGCCAATACATACTGAAGATTACAGCCCAAAACTCTTGGTTGAAGATTGACTTATTTAAAATAAACGTTTGAAATTGAAGAAAGTCATCTACAAAATACGATGACACTGGGGAAAACTGCTGGCCACTGCTAACTTTTCAGGCATGTTGAATGCTGCAATCTGGATGTTCAATCCGTTGCAGCCATCACAACTATATGGCAACAAGTTTAAATCAGTAAAATTGTAGGCATGGGTCTACACATACAAAAAATTAAGTCGAATGCAGGAAGTAAAAATGTTGTACTAAGAATATGAAAAAGGACGTATGTTACCCAAAAGTTTTAACCAAAACTGATCTCTATCCACTGAATAGGACGTTTTTGGAAGAATAACAATTAATTTCTGGATGGCATTTTATCGCGGCATTTAGTTGGTAGGCCTATATATTTAGCCTTAATAGGTTTTATGATTTGTAAACAATAATTCAGTTGAAATGAAACGTGCTCTTGGCCAAATGTTTTTCCTGCAGTTCATTTTATGACTTGCATACCTATAGATATTGCTGCCTTTTAGTGTCGGCGAGGCTCTATCTGGGCTAGAATCTTTGATTTTCTATCCAACCTTGTTTCTTAATATATAGTTGTTTTCTTCTAAGTTGTTCCTTAGGTAGTTTTTTCTGCTAAATCAGAATCTGATGAGTGCCAGACGCTAACTATTGAGTGTTTTGCACAAAATTAAAAAGTAAAAATGGCCTACAAGAAACCTGTAGCTCTCTAACGATGGCTTTGGATATTTGCACATAATCCAAATGATCCCAAAATTGTATGTTTTGGGGGTCAAGAAGGTTAATTTAGGTGTGCAATTATATTCCAAATAATAATTTTTATCCAACATGCAATAAATTAAAATTTCAAAATGGCCACCAAAATCGTAAGTTATCGTGTTGTTGTGGTTAGTCTGGTTTTAGAATCCAACACAAAAGTGGCTATATGGTGTAAAAAAAGAACAGCAATATTAAAAGAGGATTTACACATTACAAAGTGACTAAAGGAACATACAATTTGATAATCTAAGATGGCAGCCAAGTGTACTTAATTGGAAAAGTCAAGGTTGCCATCAAGTATACCTGTACTTGTTTTGAAAGCCTAAGCTCCACTTTTATTTATGCTCATGGACTTCATCCTCCTAGCTCAAAGTAATTGTCCAGAACAGCTTTTCATCTTAATTTATACACCATTCCTTGATATGATTTCTTCTGAGCCGAATACAATGAGCACAGCTATCATGGCAATGTTAATGCATCTAACATCACTAATAAGTCAAGACTTTACCATTTGCACCAATGACCAACAACTGTATCAGATTGCTGTTAACATAACTTGGGTGAACCAGGATATACTCCGCAAGTTGATTCCTCACTTGGTGGGATGCACATGATCATGATTTTGTTGGAGCTGTGGGTATTGTGAAGGCACGTAGTGGGCTTGAAGATATCCTGAAATCAACATTTGCTGCAGTACCAAAACTTCTCTCTAGCACAAAAGTACCACAAAACGTAAGAGCCATGCACATTTTTGACTGAGGAACATTTGAGACCAGTGTTGCTCAGCCAAGACCTACAAACAATGAGGGATCAAATGAGTATATAGAGTTCAGAGCTCATCAAAGTAACACTTCCAAGCTTTGGATAGAAAGCTTCCTGAAAACAGTGTTCATTATAATGCAGTTTGTCTTGGCAGAGAGGGAAGGCAACTGGCCTCTGCATTTGTCTGCTGTTGAAAAATGTTACCATATATCTTTACATGAAGTCATGTGAACTATGCACATAATGGAATTTATTATTTGATATCCATGCAATGTCTTCCTGCTGCACTTCTCTAGAAGCTCATGGCAGGCCAACATGTCATGTGCCACCAGAATGGCATATGGTCAGACAGCATATACAGATAGAGACAACATACATGTGGTATGGCCATGAACCATCTGGAATTAGTAGCTCGACTTTAAATGAATCAACTCTTGCACTTTGGGTCCTTTCTCAGAGTGCATGTGCCCAGATAAGCCATGATATTGATGCCATAAAAGATGGTGAAGTGCAGAATATTGACATCAGTCACAAGTAGGGGAGGCATGCACGTTTTAATTGCAGATGGAGCAGACAGGCTGAAGATTTTTTTTTTTTTTCAGCGATCTTAAACTTCAAAACATCTTGAAATGTGACTGCTATCCTTACAAATTTTGACTGTTGTAATGCATATTTGACTACGTTTTAATGATTTGAGGCCTAATGTCACTTGCTTCTGGCTGATGTTTAACATTTGAACCAATGTACTTACTATATTTGGAAATTCAAACACTTTTCTTTTTGAAATAGTCTTAGTTTATCTCCTTTAAAACAACATCATATCTTTAACTACATGCCTAAAACACATCGAATTATATAATCATGTTGTTTATATTCTTATTGATGGTCATTTTAGGCCTAGACGGCTTTTCTGGTGGATTGATGTTGGTGTTGGTATCACTTTGTGGACTTATATGGATGATGATCATTGTTGAGATGGTGGTTGCAAGTAGTACCTTTTTAAATACTGAATTTTATAGACATTTTCAACAAGTTAAGAACCTCCGCTTACAAATTCTCTGATGTGATGCAAATTTTGGTCCCTTTTCATAAATTGTATGGTCCTGTATGTGCATGAATGATACAACTGTTCAAGCCAATTTACTGAAACAGGCCTATAATTTCAAACAAAACTTTTTGCATTCTGTCACGTGAAAACCAGATAAGGTTTTTTCCCCCCTATGGACCTTTGCACTTACGTTTTGGTCTCTTTTGGGTAAATACGAACTATAAATTTATATGTTTCAGCTATACATACCAAGGAACATTGCCTTTGGTCGGCATTGACTTGGATTTGTTTCGTTAGGACTACGGTTTGGATATGGTAATCACACTGTCTAATTTATCTGAGCGATCGCATTGGTCATAATAAATTCAACCATTTGCCAATGCTGACAACCTCATGCCAGCATCTGCCACTGTAATGGGCCCACAAGAGCAAATTGTTGCTTCCGCATCTTATGCGTATAGAGATTCTCCATTGGAGTCAATAAAAAGATATTACATGATGGCCGGACACATATTCCGTGCAACTAACATGGTGCTTAGGGCATCCAGGGAAAATTGTGTAGCTTAACTCCTTGGAGTCATGTATTCAGATGCATCAACTTACGACAAGGTTGGTTGCAGTTACCCCAGTCTTTCACATGAAGCTAAACTTTATCACTAGAGGACCATGGATATGTCAATACTAACTTTCGGCATGGATTGCATCAAATTATATGAAAGAAGTTTCACCGATTTGGCATTGTACCAAGGTTGTATCACTAAGCAAGTATGGGGGCTATTCCCATCACACTTCCGTACCCTTTGCTCCTAAGGGTGTGGTACACTATGACGGCCTTTACACAGAAAGTACGACTTAGTTCTAAACAAGTCCTTATACATAAACAAAAAATCTAATTTGAGATAATATAAATTGTATATTCTTACAAAGTACTCGTATGGCTTAAGTTGTTACAGATAAGGAAATCTCTGAGAGTTCAGAAATTGAATTTTAATTTTGTAATTAAAACATATTCATTTTACATGCTTTTGTTGAACAACATGAAAAAACAAAAATACCCTTTCTTCTTTTTGATATTGGGTTAAGTTTATAATTTACAGGATATTTAAATTAACGGCACCAGACACACCAAACTTTTTGACATTCAATTTTATGATTTTTGCTGATTTTGATAGATGTACATCATATATATCAACTGGCGAAATTTCAATTCAGAACAAACAAAAATAATTATAAGAAACTTGCCAAAATAATCGAATATTACATACCTAAAGGTTCCCCATTAATACAAGAAGAAAATAGCACCTGTAAAGCATACAAGCTGTGCACCAAGTGATGGCCATTAGCGAACGGTCGCTGATGCCTCTAGCTTTGCACTAACACTGATGGGGCGAGTACTGCATTGTGTTGGTAGCCTAGCGCTTGGTCTAACTAAAGTGGCTACAAATGACCATGATCTGACGATGTGAGAGTGTTAGCCAATATCCTGGGCCAATATGGATTTTGAACTGTTCATCAATGGCCAACAAAACATTTTTTTAAAGAAGACATCGATGGAGTGTGGTCACTTACGCTGTGATTGACTGCAGAGTTGTTCAAAGAAAACACGTCATGCAAACCGTCTTGTTTGCATTTATGACTGACACCATTACTCACAGCTGTCTATACGTTAGAGTAAACATATTTTATTTAAAAAATACAACTGGTCAACAGGCGCATTGTGTACATGAAGACCTTGTACAAGCAGTGTCAAAACAGACACGGAAGTGTAGAACTGCCAGGCAACTGACAGTTGGTACATCACATTACGTACTGATAGGAAATGAGGAGAGGGAAAAAAAGAAAAGGCTATTTGGCGAGTGCAGTATTAAGTATAATCTCCAAACCTTAGTCTAGCAATGGGATATACAGTCACGTAGCATATTGCAAATTTATAGTAGGTAATTTTTAAATCTTTTGATCCATTTGATGTAACTATGAAGTGATCGAAAAAAAATCGTGATATATGCTCATGATTTTGTTCTTGCAACTTCTGCCAAATAATAAGGTTTTCAGATTGAACGCTGTGAAGGGAATAATTTCAGTTTAGAGTTGGTCCCTTTGTGTAGCTTATTTACTACATTGGAAAATATAGTGGAAATAATCATCAGCAGAATATCCGCAGGAACATAGTGATGAAGTCATCCAACCCATCCTGTACAAGTCTGAATTCAGCTGGCTGAAACCCATTCTCATTTTGACATGGATTATGCTAGTCTTCCTTTTACCAAAGTAAAATAATTCGTTTCATTCAGGTTTGTTGTCATTTAATTTGCGTTTAAATTCGTCAAATTTTCAGAGTTTTTCGTTGCTTTCGGAAGGAGATTCCATTCTCTAAAGGTAGACGCGAAGAAAGAGTTATACTGCACGTTTTTCTTAGCAGGAAGAGAAGTAAGAGTCTGCCATGATCTATTTCTGCCAGTTGTTGGCTGAGTCACATATATACAGAGATAATCAGGTGCAGGTCTGATTACTATTTTATACATGAGAACTAATTTTTGTTTTTGCCGCCCTTCTGAAAGGATTTCCCAGCCTGTTTTCATATATTTTACCGTGGCTTGTACGACTCATTGTTACCACCCGGGCTGCTTCCCGTAGAATACTTTCAGGTAGAACTTTGTCCGCCTGTGTGCACCCATCCCAGACTATGCTGACATATTCCTAACATGGTATTACACAGAAAAAATTAAGATATTGTAGTCCACTTCTGTTCAATTTGTACTGTAAACATTTGAGGACACCTACCAGTTTCCTTGACTTAATTGTGATCGAGTTTTTATACGTTGACCAAGAGAGTTTAGGTGAAAATATGAGTCTGAAATGTTTGTCCTGTTCTACACATTCGATACTCATTTGTTGGAACTTTAAACTTGGGTGACCTGCGGGATTCCTTGTGGTCCTTACTAGTAGTGCCACTGATTTGCCCAATCTGACAATGACGAAAGGTCTTGATAAACACTGTTTCCCCTTCAGTTGGGTCATCCACTTCAATGTACAAAGTAGTATAGTCTGCAAAGAGACGTATTTCAGCTCTATAGATATCTACGATATCATTGACACAAATAAAAGACACGAGTGCCGCTCTGAGCAAACACTTCACCTTGGATGCCGCTGACGCCGATCAAAAACGTAATTTTCCACCCATTGTCATAAATTCCCACGGATCCCTGCCTTCATCAATTTATGAATCAAACCTGGGTGATATACTTTGTTGAATGCTTTTGTGATATCGCAAAAGGCTACACGAATTTCTTTATCCAAATCCAGGCCTTTAGAAAACTTGTGATACAGAGAGATGAGCTGATTGAGGGTGCCGCCGGTGGGAATGAATCCAGATTGTGTTTCGCATAGAAGACAATTGTCCCTAAAGAAATTAAACATGTATTTAAAAACTGCTCCATCTAAATTTTGCCGACACAGCTTAGCAACAAAATAGGTCTCTAATTTGCTGCTCCGCTTTTCAAAATTGGCGACACATATGCCTACTTCCATTCTAATGGAAATACAGATTTATTTAGAGAAAAGTTAAACAATTTGGTCAGAGAGGGAGTAATACCGGATGCATCCTCCTTTGACATCAGGGAACTTATTGTGTCTGGTCCACAAGCTTTGGGTATGTTTAAGGATTTCAGAATATCAAAACCTGTGTGTTCACTCAACTAAATTTGCTCTAAAGTATTCTGCAGAGAAGGAGTATGAATATTGTTTTTGTCCGATATAAAAGTGGAGGAATTGACAAGATACTGTTGCAGAAAGAAGTCATTGAAAACAGCAGCTTTTGTTGTGTTGTCAGAAATAATACGGGCGTTCCGAGTTAGGGATTTTTTTTAACACCAGGCTTCGCATGGTAGATTTTTTCCCTCCGCGCATGCCCGACATGCCTGGTAACGCAATTCCGCGGTCAAGCTCTCCCGGGGTAATAGTAGGCCGTGACCAACACAGCGTGACAGCGAAACCCATAAGAGAACCGACATGCAACAGTGATCGTTCTGGGATTGCCCCATTCAGGACGGTGGCCACTAGGCTATACCCCCCCCCCTGGTAACCTGCATGAGGGCGCCTACGCCCGCGAGGAACCCATATAACAAATAATTATGATTAAAAAAAAAACAAACAAACAAAAAAAAAACACTTTGTCTAGCCAGTGGAGCGGGTTTGTTTTTCAGGACGGTGGCCACTAGGCCCCTGCCCCCCCCCCCCCCCCCCGCCGTGGCCTGACGACTTCCCCCTCCCCGTACCATACAATCAAATATACTCAAATTTTCTGCACTACCGGAACCCATAACCTACTTAAGAATAACAAAACCCATCCTGGCTAACTTTGTCATATCGTCAGACAGCCAAAAAAAATCCCACCACAGAACAGAACAGAACAGTGATCGTTCAGTTTCAGTGAACATGGCGGGAAATACGGACAACGGAGCGGCGATTAACGTGATTGAACAGACGGAAAATGAACTACTCGACAAATTCTCAAAGATGAAAGTGGTTGACCTTAAGAAGTTTCTAAAGATTGCCTACCTAATAAGCAAATGTGACTGGACACCCAAGAATGTTCAGAAGTACCGCGAATCCAGGGGCTACCAACTTGCGGAACAGGGGCGCATCAATGGGGTTAAGTTACACGTGCTGTCCAACTTTGTTCCATGCAAACTTTTGTATGTGAAGGCACTTTGTACAAGACCAACCTCGCAAGGCGAGGCACTGAACCAGGTCTGGGGAACAGTCACGGAAGAAGGGGTCATCCATACTAGCTTTAATAATAATTATTCGATATTGATTTATTGTTTAATGTCGCCAATCTTAAACAAATAATAACAGCTGATCTGAAAATGCTCGAAGGCCTACAGTGTGCCAGTGATCAGGTAACAAAGTTTGCAGACAGTGTATTGCGAATTTAAGTCAGGTGCTTTATTGTTAATTTCTAATTGCACCCGTCAAGCGCTAATCTGGTTAGTGGTCAGCCAAGCGCGAGGATCTTCAAAGCACTGGCAGAAGTGCGCCCTAGGCTAATCCCTCAGAACTCACCGAGTCAATCAAGGGTGACTTAATGCATGGTTAGTTATGCCACAATGCAGGCCCCAATTTGTATAGGTTTTGTCTCAGGTTTTGTGTCAATATTTTTCATAGTGACCGTGTTTTCTGCTATCTTTGGTACATCCTGGTATCTTACAGTTGTACACTGGCATGCTTTCTTGTAGTAACACTTGTAGGTTATTGAAATATAACCGGCGCTAAAAAAATGACACCAACTTTCCCGTGTTAACCCAATGGGGAAAAATGGCGAGACTTGAAAGTGTCCCCTGAGACTTGGAGAAACGTCCGTGACTTCGCGGGAACATAGTAGTCAGCGCCACCGGTGGCAAAAATTGTCCCTATCTCGGAACTAAGCTATTGTCTTTTGTGAAATAATTGCAGGAATTGATGATTTAAAACCATCAGACATAAATATTTTACCATTTTCGATCAACTTTTGCTTTGAATTTGCCCTTGTTTACACTTCTGCATTGTTTGTTGTGGTATTCCACCTCAGCTGACTGCAAATCGCTCATATGACTTGTGCATGTGTTTTACCAAGTCATTTACCCAGCAATAGCACAAGGACTGCTCCCTGACCTGTGCGTTCCCTTGGTGTATGGTAATCCCGCTGACGTAGCTTGGGGCAACAAAAAGGGGCAGCAGACGATTGCCAGATACAGATGAGCCGGGAAACTTCATAGATTACTCCATTTTCAACAGTCTTAGCGGACTGTCAACTCGGGAGAACTAAAAGGTGATAGGCCTAACTGGTCTATTTTTATTTTGGCAGAAGTAATGAAATTACTGTTTTGGGTGGTTAGGCCTATAGATTTTGGAAAACAACTAGTGTCTGCAGTTAATGATGAATATTTCTAAGGTTGAGAGGACCGGTTTAAAACCACCAGTTGCCTTTTATGGGTGACTGCCTGTCTCAAGTCAGGAGTGAAATTTGTTTCTTCACATTGGTATTGGAAGAGAAATGTTGATGCTTTGGCAAGTCTGAAATCTCTTTGCTGTCATTGTTGGGTTTGGAATTAATGAATATGGATCAAGTTTTTCTGTACTATATGTTAATATTGTATCATTGATCTTGCTGTGACGGAGCTTAGGATATATCCACGGTATCTGCAATGTATATTGTGATATTTACTATGTTGTAAGGGGATCTTACTTCATTTGGTACCAGAACGGTGGACACAGAGACATCCAGAACCATCTCTGCGGCGATTGACGAGCACGAATTATCATAAATTATTATGCCAATAGCAGGAAATCAAGGTTTTGCTATTCAACACGAAAACAAATTTTACAAACCTAATTCTGTTGGGCCATGTACCGTTTGAAAACTATCAAGTACGATATTCTAAGAGCAGAGTCCTATTCAGTACCATTCACTGAAAAACTGCATAGTTCTAAATGATCATACAAAATTAATTTATAAAAGGAACAAATCACATTCATAAAATTTGAAATTTATAAGAAGGTTTTTGAATCATAAAATAATAAACCCCACACTTACCTACAGCGCTTGGTCTTACAACAGACCCAACTAGGCCTACCTGATGGATTGATCAAATCAACTAGATTACATCAGCTCTTTAACTTCAAGTAAAACGCAAATGTAACGACGTGACGTAAAGAGTCATGTTATTATTTGCGTCACACACGAAAACTGGTCAGATCAATGTTGTCCTACTTTCAGTAATAAAAATAGGCCTATTTATTATAAACTTGCTGTATTTCACAGTCAATGCAATCACTATTAATGACCAGTTCTGTATTAATAACTCATCAATTACATCACATTTAATGAAAATGTTTTGAAATTTCTAGGTTTAAAGAGCCAAACGATTTAATAAATGGGTCATCGGTGGGAAACTTCAAATGAAATTTCTGGTATTAGCATGTTAACGGTCAGTCGCGAATCGTTCAAGATGCATTACGGGTTGGGGTAGTGTTGGGTTGGGCGATGGGAGGTTCTGTACCTTTTGGAGCAACTATTCATGTATTCAAGTATTTTTTTCTTTCTTATTTTAACGAAAACCCTACTAATAATATATGAAATCTAAAGAAATAAGCAGTTCCATGAAATATGTAAATTGCTAACTCAAGCTAGGAAAAAAATGAAAATTAACCAAAAGTATAAAATTAAATAAAAAATAATGTAATGATAAAGATAAAAGAATACTGATATATGTCTATGTTTAGTGCCAGTAAAGTTTGTAAATGTTTTTCGTTGTAACTTTTGGTCTGTAGGATAGATTTTGATCTGCTTTAGAGGTCAAAATTTTATGTATTGAACTACTTTACTATGTGACTTGGTATTTATTGAATCACTGTGGAAATTAAGTTTTGCTGTGGTTCAATTAGCTTGTATGTATTTACTGTGTCTATTTGATTTTGGTCTGTAAGATAGATTTCGATCTGCCTTACTAGTCAATATTCTAGGTATTGAACTGCTTTTCTATGTGACTTCATACTAATTAAATCCCAGTGGAAATTCAATTTTGCTGTGGTTCAGTTAGCTTGCATGTATTTGCTATGTATTTAGTTTGATGAACATTTTGATCCATCTGATTTGATCCATCTGATTGATTGAATTAGCCTAGATTGAACAAGTAAAATTGCTTTGGTGCTTGCCACTTGCAATGAATGCATTTTCTAGATTTTTCGGTAAAAAAAAATGAGTGATTTGAGATTTGGTCAAGGAAGGCTGCAGTGAACCACACTTGATCCTAGTGCATGACATTTGGTTTCTTTGTCTTTTCCAGCCATTTTGACAAGTTCTTTGTTTGAAATATTTTTGCACTGACCAACCTAGGCTGTTTGGCATTACTTCACTTGCACATTCATTGAGAAAAAAGGATTTTTATGGTAATATTTTGGAATTTTGTTGCGAAAAAAAATTGTAATTGCCTTGCTACTTCAGAAAATTTGTTACTGTGGTGACTTTGAATTTTGATTTAGGCAAATTTATGGATTTGGTTGTCTGGATTTTCCAAATTCAAAATTTGATTTGAAGTAGGTTCATAGAAATTTGTTAGGATCATACTGTACAAGAACAGTCTGTGTCAGTCCTGTGTTGAAATTTATTTCCCGGCTTCCTGTTTTGCACACATATACGCCTGTGTTGCATACACTGTGTTGCCCTGTATTTTTTCCTTTGCACTGGCCTACATTAATACTTGATATTGATTGTGCACTGCATAGGTAGCCATTGAATGTATGGTTCATTACATTCTATTGAATGGGATTGTGAATATTTATTAAATGTGACACAAATCAAATTTTCAAAACTTACCTTTATTGGGATAATCTGTACTTTTGGACTCAGACATTTTTTTTTGTCTTGTCAGAAATTTTTTCCCGCCATTTCTCAAGAGAGCCATTTTGAATTTTGATTTTCTCTAAGTCAGCCATCATGAATTTTGGAGTTTATTTTCAAGATTTTTATTTTTTTGCTGTAATACTTGATTTAGAATTAAAACTAACTACATCAATTATATTTAAATTTATTTGAAATTTTGGAAAATATTTCAAAATTTTCATATTAAATTTTCTAGATTACTTGTTTTTTGTTTTGGTTTTTGGTGACTTTATACAATTTACACACAAGATTAAGTTCACAATTCACTTTGCATACAAGACCATATAACTGATACACGATGTCAGAAACCAACATACTTACTGCAAGTGTTAAGAGTTTCACAAGAATGCCTTGTATTGGCCCAGCCAAGGCACAAGTCATCATAAAATTAAGCAGTAGTTTTTTTTTTGTTTTTTGTTTTTTGTTTTTTTTTTTTTGCAGGAGGAGAGACTTTATCATTTGAAGATCTGAGGGTTGCACATATTTTGCCACTATAGGATTGGGACGACATAATGTATAATAGGAGCATATTTTTCATGAAGCCTGAAGAGAGGGAACCCATTTGAGCTGAGGGCACTAGATTACTTTGTCTGTTTGGATATTGTTACAAGGAATAACTTTGCCCTCCTGTGTCGGAAGAAGAACCAAATATATAGTTGTACAGATCCACCTGCAGCTCTGTGGAGACAACTCGCAACATTATGGCAAAAGCCAGATAAAAAACTGGAGCAGTTTGCCCAGCGTACACAAAAGTTGGCACAGGGTAGTTATCCTTATGCGGTGGGGAATGCTGCTGCTATCATACAAATTCTTTTCAAGGATGCTTTCCTTGGAGGTTGTATTTATCAGCAGGCAGCAGTACAAGTTCTCCATAGGGAACCCCAAGATTTGGCTGAAACACTGCAACTAATGAAAAATCATGTCCAGAACTACAAGACAGTGTTCAGTCCCTCTTGGAAATCAGTCAAGACTGTTTCTTTTGAGCACTCATACCATGACGAAGCTGAATACAGTGTTCTCCAATGAAGTTCAACAAACTATATGCACAGGGAAAGGAAAAGCTTAAGCCTATGGAGGAAAGAGTGGCAAGTACCATTGATAAACCTCTGTCAACTGCCATCAACGCGGGAATGAAGTGTGTAATTGAGGATTGAATGAATATCGGCTACCCTGTGTAGAACTGAAGACACCTACCATACAGCATGCCGTGTTTCTTTAGGACACAGACAGGTAATTCCACCATGGAGAAAGGTCAGAGCCATGACAGTCCTTGAAGGTCCAGTACAAGAAAACCAGGCCTACATGGTTATCACACTTAGCCTGAAAGCTCGTTTAATAGCTCCCACTGTTATGATTTGAGATCAACACAGGGCACCTGTCATGCTTATTAATTTGACAGATCAGTTTATTACACTGAAGCCAGGCAAATTAATTGGCTGTGCTGTACTGGTGAATGCTATCCTGGAGTCAGAATCACAGTGTGCATCAAAGGTGGTGGATGCTGCTGATGCTGAATCAGTCTCTGATGACTCAGTGTTACAGTGTTCATCAAAAGTGTTTGATGCTGTTGATGCTGAAGCCATCTCCAATGATTAAAAGTGCTCTTTGCCAGACATGCATAATTGTGAATCAAGTAGTAGTTGTTCATTTTTGAAGTGAATGCCATGTATTCTGATAAGTCAATTAGGACAGTGAAGTATGACTTAGCCAAGCCAGACTCTTCAGTGATGAACTTACCTGAACATTTGCAGTCTCTCTTTGACAGGTCTAAGATCAATCTTTCAGAAGAAGAAGCTTGTCAACATAAATCTTTGTTGTGGGAGTTCGGTGACATCTTCTCCCAGCATGATTTGGATATTGACTGCTTTTTTCAAGTGACACATAGAATTGATACAAGGGATGCCGAACCTGTTAAACAGAGTATGTGTCAAACACCTATTGGTTTCCAAGATGAGGAAAAAAAAAAAACATCTGAAGGCTATGTTGGATGCTGGTGTGATTCAACCTTCAACATCAGAGGGCAGCTGCACCAGTCGTGGTCAAAATAAGAGATGGGGGAGTTAGGTGGTGTGTTGATTACAGGGACCAGAACAAGGTTAAATTCAAGGACGCCTACCCTCTGCGACTTCTCGAAGAATGCTTAAACACACTAGGGAGTAGCACCTACTATTGTAGCCTGAATATGGCTAGTTCATAATGGCAAGTGTCAATAGCTGTTGAAAATCGTCACAAGACTGCTTTCGTCACAAGACATGGTATGTTTGAGTATTCGCGAATGCCTTTTGGATTATGTGATGCTCCAGCCACATTTATGCAAGCCATGAATTTTATGCTGAATGGCCTTACATGGTCTGAAACTTTGGATGACATGCTGATTCTGGGCAGAGGTTTCCAAGAACACCTACAAGTTATGAGATCAGTGTTTCAATGGTTCTGTCAACATCATTTCAAGCTGAAACCAAATAAATGGACTCTGTTTCAAACAGAAGTCAAATTCCTGCAAATGATTGTCTCTGTGGATGGAATTGCTGTAGATCCAGGAAAAGTGAAAGCTGTCCAAGAATGGCCTGTACCAACCAGTACCAAGGAAGTTGAATCTTTTCTGGGGTTTGTTAATTATCGCCGGGAACACATTCAGGAATTTTCAGATATGGCATCCTGTTTGTATATGTTAACTGGTTCCCAGAGCAAGTCCATTTGGGAACAGGAACATCAAGAAGCCTTCTGTAAGTTATAGACAGCCCTGGTAAATGCTCCAGTGCTAGGATTGCCTTAAGATGAAGGAATGTACTTCCTCAATTGGGATGCCTCCGGGACCTCAATAGGAGCAGAATTATCACAATTTCAGAATGGAAAGCTAAAATTGATTGCCTGTGAAAGTTTTTCATTGTCTCCTGCTCAGCGGAAATACTGCACGACCAGGAAAGAGTTGTTGGCAGTGGTAAGATTTACCTGCCAGTACCAACAGCATCTTCTGGGCCATTTGTGGTTAGAAGTGATCATTCAAGTTTGGCCTGGTTGATGCAGTTCTGGTACATAGAAGGACAGCTGGCCCTCTGGCTGGAAGAACCAAGTCAATACGACATGGACATCGTGCATCGAGTAGGAAGGAAACATCTGAATGCAGATGCTCTCTCCAGAATACCTGATCGAAGAAGCTTTTGTGAATTCTAGACCAGTGGCCGAGATCCTAAGCAACTCCCATGTGGAGGCTTAGAATACTATGTTAGAGCTCATAATCAGTGGTCAATTTTTGAAGAAGAAGGTGATGGTATAATTCCTTTGGCAATCAGAAGTCTCAGTGTGTCAACAGCTTCTACAAATACAGGGGGAAGATCTTTCAATGATTGGTTTGGTGGTTACACACTCCAAGAACTGCGAGACCATCAGATGAAGGATGCAGATATTGGTCCAGTGATTTTTTGGCTAGAATCTGACAGAGACCCAACTATTGATGCAATTCATCTGCAGAGTCCCTCAGTGAAACATCTGTGGACGTTCAACTCTCAGCTTCACTTACACAATGGTCTATTGTATGATATCTGGGAAGATGTGGTTCCAAGGAAGTGCTTTGGAGTGCCAGAAACATTGAAATCAGAAGTCTTAAGATTGTGCCATGATACAAGGTTTTCTGGACATTTGGGAGGAACCAAGACACTTCAATTTCTGCAAAGGAGTTTTTTCTGGCATAAAATGACCTAAGATAGCAAGAGCTTTGTTGAATCTTGTGCAGCATGCAGCATTAACAAAAAACCAAAAACGTGACCCAAGGCAGGTTTGGGAAAATACCATGCTGGAGCTCCCATGGAGTGTGCACATATTGATATATTGGGTCCTTTCACCAAAAGCACCAAGGGGAACAGTTATGTCCTTATGTTGGTGGAAAGAATCTGATGGGTTTTAGCCAGTTTAGGGCAACTTTGCGGAAAAGCATACTTTATATACCAGGAGAAAAAGGCATTTCTGTAAGAATTTTCGGCAGTCCAAAGTCAATAGTTTGTGCTGTGTTGAGGTTTCTGAAACAAGGTTAGGTGTATCGCACAGAAGAAATTTGGCATGTAGTTATATCCCTCTGTCGGTCCATGTCAGCATGTAAAACTTCACTCATGAAAGTATACAGCTTTTGCATAAATATTCAGGCATTTTGTCATGGGTTCTAATGAATGAACACTGACAGGATACAGAAGATGACTAAGGGACAAATTGGTCACTCGATGACACATTAGTCACTTGCATCTCACTATCAGCAGCATGTACTGAACATCACAGGCTAAGGAGGTGTGGGAATCCGATACGAATCGGTGGCACTGGTTTGGATGTAACTCAAGAAATTCTCAAGTTGCCCCCACACCCTCTTCCCAACAAGCGCCATGATTTGATGAACTGGAAATTTTTTGACATTAATACTTTAGACATTTTTACCTAGTCGCAGACTCCACACCCCTTAACTAACATGCTGCTTATGTCAAACGCCCCATAAAACCTCAAAATCCAGGGCTCAAAATATGAACTCTGTTTTTGTATGTGAAGGTGCTGGTTATATGTTCAACATTTAAAAAAAAAATAGAATATCATTTCATTCATTTCAATTTTTCATGGCATGTTCAAAAAGGTGAGTGGTTTCACTCAAATAAGATTAAAAACAAACAGCTTTGGTTTTTCAAGAGAGTGTTTTCCCTCCTTTTGACATGATTCGGAAGCAACTGAATGTCTCCACTAACCAATCACCTTAAGCTTTCATGCAGCCACACAAGGCCTAGATGAGTGTTTTCCCTCGTGTGGGCCCTGGTTCAAACTTCTTGTGCCAGGTAGCTGAGTGTCTCCATTCACCAAAGCCTTCTTGTAGCTAGTCCGAGTGAATGGATTCCCTTATTTGGGCTGCAGTTTGGATTTTTTTGTACCGAATAAGTGTTCCAACTCATCGATTAGTATCGTCCAGTGGGTCCAAAGTGAGTGGTTCCACTCAGTTGGATCTTTTTTCCAAGGTTTGTACAGAATGAGTGGTTCCACTGAAACAAAATGTAGATTTGTAGACCTAGCAGGTATCAGAACCCTTAATTGGCAACAACAGGTACCCAATTTCTGTAAATTCATCCAAAAACAGAAAAATGGAATTTTTGTTTTTAAAATAAAATGTGTTCAAGTTATTTTCAGTTGGAAAAAGCCAACCAGCTTAAAAACCCACCATGAGGGACCCTGAGTTCAAGGAAGAAGTGAAGAGAACCATGGAACTCCTTAAGGACCAGTTGCTGACAATTGGGAGCAAGGTGACCCAAGTTCAAGAAGAGACCTTCCTAATGATAGGTAATGGGAGCTTTTTTTTGCAACCTTACATTTAGTGGGTCTTCTAGAGAAGATGCTAGGTCTTTCCTACAGGATTTTTTAGCTCAAGCTGATTTAGGTAAATAGAATGATGAGAAAAAGCTAAGAATTTTCAACTTTACAATGACTGCTCTGGAAAAAAATTGGCACAGAGAATTAAATGAAGAAACCAGAAGTGATTTGAACAGACTAGTTGCAGCTTTCAACAAGAAGTTTAGAAATGAAGATAAGAAATGGATCCTCCAGAGCATTCTCCACTCAAAACAACAGCCATGGGAAATTGTGGACAGTTATTCAAATGTGACGAGAAAACTTTTTTTTCAAAACTGAACAAAAGTGAATCTGAAACATCTACACTTTTCGTGCATGGCTGCAGGCCGGAACTGAGATCTTTTCTGTTGGGAAAAAATTCCAAAACTGTTGATGAAGCTGACAGTACTGCCCGCTTGTATGAATGTGTGGGAGTACCAGGTCACCTGCAACCACATCTACCCATGGGTGCTCCAAACAATATGAATGACGTAATTGAAAGGATGGAGAATGGTCTAATGAGCATAAGTACATCAAAAGAAGAAAAAAAATGCAAACAAACAAAAAAACCAAAAAGCAAAGCCCCAGGGACTAAAGCAGCCACATGATAGGTCAACACAAGGCGCAGTTATCTGCAACAGGTGTGGGAAAAGAGGTCACAGTGCCTAAGCTTGCTATAACATTTAAAAACGCTGCTTTTCTTCAGAATTATGGTCCAAAACCAAATTTTGGCCAACAAACTTTTCGTTCTCAAACTTTTGGGCCACAAAACCAATTCTCACCAAATTTTGGTCTACCACAAAATTATGGCAACCAGAATTTTTGGCCTATGTCTTTTGGTCCACAAAATAACCAACAAGATTTAAACCAGTAAAACCCCACTTTAACAGAGGGAATAAAGCAGGGGAAATCTGTACTCTATGCCCTCATTCAGACCCACATTGTGAAATTGCTCTTGTAGCTGACAATTTTGTCAAAGTGCAAATCAATACAACTCATGTTTGGGCGTTGGTGGATAGTGGGGCCCAGGTATCAGCATAAGTAAAAATTTCTATGAGCAGCTGGCCTTACACTTGAACTTGAAACTTGAGCCCTCTGTCATATGTTCTGCCAGTACTGCAGCAGGCAGCAAAATACAAATTGTATTCAGACCAATATTACATTTTCTTTGCTACATGGAAGAAGAAAACACCACAAGTCCACTCACATATTCCAAATTATACCAGAGCTGTCACGTGATTTCATACTGGGGGTGAATTTTTAACCAAACAAAAGACAATCATGGTTTCTTCAAAAGTAAAGAAAAAACTTCAGACCTAAATACCAAGTGCGACTCATTGATGGTATTAAAATACCAAACAACACTGCCCATTTATGTTAACTGAGGGCACAAGGTACAATGCCACATGGTGTAACTGGATTGTTCAGGAGGTCAAAGCATTTATGTCAGTTGGGTGTACCATTGGCTTATTCAGTGAGCAAGGTTTTGCCAAGGAATGATATCATAGTTCAGGTTATGAACACACTGGATGCTCCATTCCAATTGAGAAAAAGCACCAGAGTGGGTTGTTTGGAAACCTACCAGTCTCCAGAACAAGTGCATATGAGTGTTATTGGCACAAAGTTTACAAATTGTGGTCAGGGAGGTCACACAGCCCTAAACATTGTAACTAAAAGCTGCAGGTTCCCTGAGAAAAACTGAGGGATGTTGACTGGAGCAAATGTGACATTTCTGCAGATGAAAAGAAACATTTTATGCAGTAGCTGTCTGAATACAGTGACATTTTTGCCAACACGACTGCAGAGCTGGGTAGGACCTATTTGATTCAGCATAAAATAGATCTTGAGGAGGGACACATGCCTTTTAGAGCAAGACCATATGGCGCCAATTCGGAACAGATGGAGGAAATTGATAATGAGATGAAAGAAATGTTCCATGCTAAAATAATTAGGCCAAGCAATTCACATTATGTTTCATCAATAGATTTAGTCACCAAACCAGATGGCAGCAAACGGTTCTGTGTTGACTATAGGAAATTGAACAGTATTACCAAATTGATGCTTATAGCCTTCCTAGAATTGATGACACCCTTGACAGCTTAGGGGTTAATCACCCGACCCTATTTTCTGTCTGCACTGCCCACAGTGGGTTTTTCCAGGGCCCTATGGAAGCTTCTAGCATTGAAAAAACAGCATTTGTACCCCATTTAGGTCTCTATGAATTCAAATTCATGCCCCAGGGTCTCACCAATTCTCTAAGTGTATTTCAGAGATTTATGGACAGTATGTTCAGAAGGTTAAACTACCGTATTGCCCGAGTTTACATGGGCGATATTATAGTGTATTCAGGCGATTTTACAGGTCACTTGCATAATTTGAGAAAGGTATTTGATTGCTTACAGTCAACAGATATCAAACTCAAACCATAGAAGTGTTGCTTTCTGCAGAATACAGGTATATATCCTGGTCACATGATTTCAAAAGATGGGTAAAGATAAAAGTTATTCAAACCTACCCTGTGCCACATAATGTAAAAACTTTAAGACAAGCTTTGGGGTTATTTGGGTATTACAGACGATTTTGTGAAGGATATGCAAACATTTTAAGTCCCCTGTTTCCTCTGCTCAAAAAGCAGTCACTTTTTGAATGGACAGAACAGTGTCAAAAAGCATTTGATATTTTAAAATCAAAATTAATCATGCCACCTGTCTTGGCATACCCTGATTTTAGCTAGAAATTATTGATTTATACAGATGCAAGTGCAGACAGTATAGGTATGGTCTTGTCACAATCCATAGATAGACAGGAAAAGTTATTTCTTGTGGGAGGGGGGGGGGACCTTGAATAAACATCAAAAGAGTTACAGTACAAATGGAAAAGTTTTGGTGGCAGTAACATTGACATTTGATCATTATGCTCCTTATCTTAGGGGAAGGAAGTTTGAGCTAAACAGATCACCTGGCACTCAAATGGCTCTAAATCAGAAAGAGCCACAAGGTAGGCTGGCCAGATGGTATATGGCAGTGCAAGAAAAGAAGATTTGCTTCAAAGCAAATCTAACTGTGTGCCTGCAAAAGTCGTAAATAATAAATGCTACAATTTTTGTTCTTTGGTACTTCACATTCCACTAAGCTTGTGGCTGGATGAAAATTTCAAAGTCCAAATGACTTTGACCTTTGATCTTTATAGGTCATATGTACATTGCAAAAATGTACAGTTACAATACCCACAATTTAAACGCAACATGAACCAAATCAGATGAAAATTGACTAAGTTATGGCTCAGACGAAACTTTCAATGTGGCAAATAACCTTGACCTTTGTCATCTAGAGGTTACGTGTTCTTACAAAAATGTGCAGTGTTGCAATACCTTCAATTTGAGTCCGAAATGATTAGTATTGGATGAAAATTGGCCAAGGTATGGCTTGGTGAAACTTTCAAAGGTCCAAATGACACTGTCCTTTGACCTTTAGAGGTCACTTGTAAGTTTCAAAAATGTGCAGTGTTATAATATCTACAATTTCAGCGCAACATGATGAAAATTGAAAGATTGACCAAGTTATGGCTAGAGGAAAGCCACCATCGAAAGTGGCCTTTGACCTTGAAGTGGCATTTGACCTTGAACTGACCTTTGACCTTGGGTGACCTCTACCTGAAGTGAACAATGGCCTTTAAAATAGCATTTTGAGGTAAAATTGCACTTTGACCTTGTCATGACCTTGACAGTTGAAATGACCTTTACCTTGCTATGATCGAACTCCTATGCACTCAGAACCACATCTACTATAGTATATAAGATATTGAAGATTTAAATTCTTAATTAGCCTTCATTTGCAAAATTTTGAATTGCAAGACCTCTCATTATAAAAAGGCGAGACTTCGTCTGTAGAAGTATAATTGTGCCAAGTTAGAAGTTTCTACTTAAAATACTTTTGCAATCCCATAGTGATCCAGCAACATTTGAAATTTTAAATCAATTACATCCTCTGTTTGATCCCCATTGGCACTGGGTTCGAATGCAGTAAAGGCAGCCATTATTCCGTCGTCAGGAAAGGTCACCTGCAGCTTGACATCCAGTTCTATAAATGAGGCTGCAGCCTCCTGGAATTTGACTCTCTCCTCCTCAGTGTCTTTTGTATCTTGCAACTTACATTGTGAATATCCCGATCCATCTGGGCCCTTCGGGAAGGCCTTTTGGGCTTCTTTTGTGTAGGGCCCGTCTATTGACAGCAAACATTTTAGTGCCAGAATGGTACCACCAACATGGTTCTGTGCCACAGTAAATGTAATACATTCTTTCTGTAACTAGTCCATGAGCTGAGGGCCCAATTTTGACCAATTGGTACCATCTGAGGGCACCAAACTTAACAGTGCTTTTTTGATTGGTGTATGTCTCAGGAACTCAAAACAGCATGAAGGACTTCTCTGCGGCACAGTTTTTAGTCAGTATACGCAATTTAATAGATGTATGTTATTTTGCATAAAAGGTGAAAAAATCTGCATAGTGATTCCTTTGATGAGTATACATGTCACAAGGCAAAAGGTAGCAATATTTAAATCACAGTTTGTTAATTGAAATGGAGACTTCAGGAAATGGAAGTGCTAATCAATTTCAATAAATTTGCAAAGACTGCTAATCATTGCTAATCAATATAGATTTATAATAGTGAAAGTGCTAAAGATTGTATAATAAGGTAACTTGAACAGGTCAATATATGCCTCATCCAAACAACCGCTAAGCAACTTTGAAGAACTTTCATACACTGCTAGCAATGCTAATCAATATTTATTCATGGTAAGGAAAGTGCCAATCAATAAGACAGCCTCCCTGTTTGGAGAAGTTGGAACCCATATACAAGCTAGGGTTACCCATATGCAAGAAAATGTATACCACGACGTACGTATATTGTTTTTTACTGTCACTATATATCTGATTTACATTACACATATTAGCATATCACAACAAATACCACCTTTTGGCCAAATTGAATTGTACATTTGAACATATAAAATCAATTAGATGCAGGTTGTTGAAATGAATGTAGATTACTCTTGATTGTAAATATTACAAAACCAAACTATTATGTGCAATAGCTGTAGGTTCATTGTATGGACATGACATCAGAATTAAAGCACAAATAACATTTGTCAATGTTTAACCAATGTATAGAACGCTTTAGAAACAAAAGACGAGGAACCTTTGCAATGGTAGCTAGTAATGAAAACAGAAGAAACGTAGACTTCCCTACATACAATAGATTTCAAGTATTTCAACCTAGACATGACACAGAACTATTGGACAGACAAAACCAAGGTCAGAGATATGAACTAGGCCTAAATGTAGAAATTGAAGAAGAGTTTCCTTCTTTAGAAAGAGGACCACGCCCAAATACACGATGGCGCCCTCTGCAAGAGCAAAAAGGCTACACAAATCAGAGGACAAAGACCACAAACAAACCAGAGACAGTCAAGAGAAGCAAGAGACACCTACCAAAAAGAGCAAAGATACAACAGATGGAGAGAAAGAGCGCAACAATACCCCCAACAGCAGGAGCCAAGAAGATATTAACTTCAAATACTTCTATTGTTAAAATTATAAACTTATCAAGCAAACAATTGACACAAGGACAAGTAAAGTTGCTTAAAAAGGGATTGAAATTCACATCGACACCAAGAAAAGACACAGAAGAACAAGTGTCTGATATTTTAAAATTTTGTCGTACATTACGTCTGAAAGAATTTTTCCACAATACCGATACGGAATGGGATGAATCACTGGTCAAAGGAAAAAGTTCTTTCACTCCTCCTAAAAGTCAAAATGAGACATTAGAAAAATGTATTGACAGACTGAAAGATATTGCGCACTTTCTCCACAAAGTACCTTCAACCACCAACAAAAACAATTTAACTGAAGAGGAGCTACAGGCTATGAATGAATTGCAAACTGACAATTCTATCATAATTAAGGAAGCAGATAAGGATGGAGCAGTTATCATTATGCACACTGATTATAATACTAAACAGATAAAATCATTTCTTAATGATGAACAATTTTATGAGCGATTCAAACCAGACAGAGAAAATATAGTGAGTGATAAATTAAGAAAATTTATTGACATATGTATCGTGACATCTTTGCAATTGAAGAAAGAAATTATCTGGATGGCTTGCAGTCAAACACAAGTAATTTATACGGCTTACCGAAAGTTCATAAGTCTGATATTACT
>OZ026616.1:58420131-58537631 GCA_964020975.1 Hermodice carunculata | reverse complement strand
ACCCTGGGTTTCGTTAGCAAAACCCAGGGTTTTGTTACAAAACCTTGGGTTTTGCTGAGTTATTGAATTTTGATATGATTTTGGACAAAACCCTGGGTTTTGCTACAAAACTCTTGGTTTTGTGTAGAATACCGTGGGTTTCATGACAAAACCCAGGGTTTCGTACCAAAACCGTGGGTTTTGTAGCAAACATTTGGGTTTTGAGCACGAAACCCACAGTTTAAGAGCAAAACTCCGAGTTTTGATCACAAAAGCCTCGGTTTTGTTATTTTTTGTACAAAACCCTCAGTTTTGTTCCGAAAACCCTCGGTTTAGCCAGGAAACCGTGGGTTTTGCAACGCTTTGAAATAACAGAACAAAACCATGGGTTTTGTGACATCATAATCCCAGGGTTTTGAAAAGGTGCAATACCCAGGGTTTTGTAACTAACCAATCATGACAGCTGTTGCTTGGTTGGCCTTGCAAGGCTCCTTAACTTAAGAATAGCGTCAAACTACAAGTGGCTCAGTTATTGTGAATAATAACATCATTATTGGTTACCTGGCGCAAAGTGTACATCTTTGCGACATGATGAGAATACAGTTAACTTATGTATTAGTTAAAGGACGAGAGGTTGTGCATCCAGTGTTCAAAATAATCCACACGCCGGAACGAAGAGCCGCATGGACTATTATTGAATGTACAGCCTAGAGCTCTTTTATTTGCGTAAAACATTCGATCCTTTGCAAATAATTAATGTATCGCACGATATATGATGGGGCCCTGGGAATTTTCATGTAAGTAGCATTTTGGGTCCCATTTTTCAACCATTATTGTCTGAACTATTCAACAGTTATTGGTTGCGTTCATCTTTGCTTCGACTGGCGTGACCTAGATGTGATGGAGTAAACAAAGACGCGTGGTCCGACCACCATCAAATATGAGAGAGAAACCTGATGGCATTCTATAAGCAAACCTGACCACATGCGTAGCATGTCGGACTACAGGTAAAGGGGTGTCTAGATCGATCCCAACCAATTCTATTGTTTTTTTTGTTATTAATTAATTTAATCGAGTAGAAATTTCGGACTTGGAAATTTCTCAATGTTAAAGTTGTGGGTTCTGGTAAAAGAACAATGATGTGACGCCAGAAAATGTCTAACTGGCTTTTCGTTTGTTCAACTTCTTGTGTTTATTTGTCAATTATTGGTGGACGTGCATGTACAATGAACCATTCGACAGTTCTTGAAAAGGTGCCAGGCAATCTTGCTTGATTTGCAGTGCCCGTCAACAAAACACTTGTACACAACTCAGTACTGGGAAAAGGTAGTTTGTATGGGGGTAGTGGCTGACACAGGGATATCCCGTTACAGACAGGCTTTTCACCCTTCCGGTTGCAGAGCTCCCGGGAAGAGCTTTAGTATCTTTCACCAGAGCGGACACAGAAATAGAGGCAAAATTCTGAGTGGTGGGACTGAAGGTGGAGTTAAAGAATACCATGTAACAATTTAAGACTAAGTCGTGTTGAGATAACTATCACCATGATGTGATGTGGCAGTTGTTTTGCAATCAACGGTCGCATAATTACTGCAAGCAGCAGTACAACGTACGGTGGATTTCAACGACGCAGCAGATCAGAGACCTAATACTGCTAAAACTTCAGCCCGGTCGCACGGTCCCAGAAACTGAAAATCGGTCTTAACCTAATAAATTTTTTTAAAACACATATACAATATACGTCTTACATGTTTTCTATTGTAGTACCTAAAATATGAGCTCATGAAGTGCACACAGTGATAAAATACACGACGTACATGTCCATAATCGATGGAAGTTTTCCTAGATCCACCATCTGTATCAACATGATATTGGTTTACAGCAAGTTCAGCAAGCAAGCCATGTTGTGAGTGGTTGGTGTATCCATATGACCAATTTTGCGGTAAAATACAAAACCATGGGTTTTGTGACGTCACAAATCCCAGGGTTTTGCGAATCATTCAAACCTGTTGAATATCTGACGTCAGAAAACCCTGGATTTTGCAAATAATTGTACAAAACAACTGCAAAACCCAGGGTTAACATGACAAAACTCAGGGTTTTGAAACAAAACCGTGAGTTTTGTGAAAAGATGGGATAACAAAGCAAAACCCTGGATTTTGTTACAAAACCCAGAGTTTTGTGTACAAATCCCTGGGTTTTGTAATAAAACCAATGGTTTTGTGCACATTGTTGAGCAAAATTAAAAGATTATGATATTTGTTCTGTTACCTTGGGTAGTTTACAAAACCCAGGGTTTCCTGCAAAACCCTGGGATTTGCAAGCAGAACTCAGGGTTTCGTTACACAACGCACGGTTTTACAAACAATACCCTAGGTTTTGTTTAAAAACTGTGGGTTTTGTGAGCAAAACCCACGGTTTTGGTACAAAACCTTGGGTTTTGTATTATGAAACCCTGGGTCTTGTACACAAAACCCAGGGTTTCGGGATTTATTGAACAGTACAACTTCCATAGACGCACACTGCAATTGTCGTTCCTGTTAACATTTCATTCCTGTTTATATATATATATATATATATATATATATATATATATATATATAACTTCAGGCATGCCGTTTATGAATATTAAGAACAAGGTGGGTCCCAGGACACTACCCTGTGGAACTCCACTGATAGCATCCTTCCAATTAGACTTGCTTCCGTATATATTTACGCTCTGTTGCTTTACTATTAAAAAAGATTCAATCCACTTATGTAGGTTTTCAGTGATGCCATAACTTTTTTCTTTCAGCAGTAGACGATGTATGGGTACTGAATCAAACGCCTTTTGAAAATCCAAGTAAATAACATCAATTGGGTTTACATCTTCAAGCCATGCTGTCCATTTATCTATCGTTTATAACAGCTGTGTAATTGTAGATCTACCATGTAAAAATCCATGCTGGTGTGTAGAGAACAGACCATTTATTTTAAAATGATCCATGACGTGATCTATGATAATTCCTTCTAGTAGTTTGCAGACAACCGAGGTAAGACTAACAGGTCTATAATTCCTAGGTAACTTTTTGGATCCCTTTTTGCGTATAGGAGTTATATGACTTTGTTTCCAGTCACTTGGGAAAGTTCCAGTCTGTAATGAAAATTATCTAGAGTGGTAATTTTATTGATTCAGCAGTTTCCTTTAAAACTCTAGGGTGGACTTTGTCTGGGCCCAGAGATTTGTTCACGTTAAGTTTATTTAGTCTTTTCAAAATATCTTCACAACTAATTTCCAACTCTTCCTGTTCATGTGTAACTTCCCTTTGTCTAGGCTCTGGGACATTGCTAAGGTTTTCTTTTGTAAATGTGCTTACAAAAAATTGTTCAATACTTCTGCTTTTTCATTATTATTTACCAGCGTCTTCTGCTCCCATTCAAGGTCAGGAATACAGTCTCTAATTTTTTATTTTGAATTCACGTACTTTCAAAAAAGTTTTGGGTTTTTCTTTTTGTGCCAAGCCCTATGCTTTTCATACTCTTTTAAAGCCCGCCTAGTTGCCCACCTTGCCTTGTTACCGGCCTTTGTATATTTTACATAGTCTTCATATGATTGAGCTTCACAGTACTTTTTCCATTGTTTAATTTTTTTACATAGCTTACATTTTGTCTTTTTGTACATTTAAGTCATTTTGTTTTTATTCTCATTGGATATAGTTTTATGAGGAATATTTTTATCTTGTGCCCCCTTGAGCGTTGTACAAAATATGCTCCAACATTTCTCAAGAGTCTTGTCTTTAAATAGTGAGTCCCAATCAATCTGTTGGTCTTTGCTCATTTGGTTGAAATTCCCCCCCCCCCCCCCCCTTAAATATTGGTAGTAGGTTTTTTCTTAAACATTTCTTGCGTATAACAGCTATAATTAAAAGTGATAACAACGTGGTCATTCTTACCTACAGGTGCTTTAGCTTCAAGATTACTGATCATATTTGCCTCATTTGTTAGTATTAGATCCAACAGATTTGATTTTTGATTTATATGGAATTTTGTACAGAAAGTCACATGTTGACACAATTAAGAGTCACATACAGCTTCTAAAAAATTTCCTGCTTCATTAATTACTGATTGAGTTGTACCGCCCTCATTGTTCCATCTGATTTCTGGGTAATCAAAGTCTCCTAAAAACAGTAAGTGAGAATACCCTAGCGTGGTGCTACTTTGTATCAGTTGATTTGACATTGGATTATTTTCCTTACTTGAATTAGGATTTCTGTAGATAACCAAAATTAAAAGTTTGTCACCCTTGTGCAACTTAATTTCAACTGGTATCACCTCACAAAATTAAGTTAATTTCAATTTATTGAGCTCCTTGGGTTGTAATGTTTCCTTAATATGAATTGAGACACCCCTTTTACCTTCTTTTGCAGCATTTGTGAACAAAGTGTATTCCGGAATGTGTAATTCAGTTTTTGTCATTCTAAACCTTTGATTTTTTGGAATAGTTTCTGTTGTACCTTTTATGTCAGGGTTGTATTCCCTTATTATACTAAAATATTCAAGTTTCTTGTTTGTTATACAATCTATATTAGTATACAATCTATATTAGTATACAATGTTCTGAGAGACTGTTTCAGGCACTTTACTTCTATTTCTTGTTCTTTGTTTTCATGACCCTTCGGAATGGGTTCTAATGGGTTTCCCTTTTTTCAGTCTGACCATTTTCAGATCCCAAGGAGGGCCCCAGACTTGGTAAATCCAGTCCCCCCCCCCCCCCCCATTGGGTTTTTTCTTTAGCTTCTGCAACTTTTGCTCTCACCACTTCCCTTTCTTCCAACGACAAATCTGCTTAAACTCCTCTTGTGCATTTCGTAGTTTCCACAAACTTCTCATAATAGTTTGTCGTCTTTGTCTTTAAATGCTGTCTTTAAGGGCCTTGTTTTGTCCTTTGCTTCCTTCTTTTTGCCTAGTGTAATCGCGTGTTTGGTTTCAATATTTTGAAGCCCTAATTCCTCTGTACACAGTGACTGAAACAAGTCAATATCATGCTGCTTTCTTTGTGCAGGGTTTTAATCATTACTTTCTTTTACCCTGTGGATGATTATGTTCTCTTCTCGAATCTCTCTGGATCTGTTATTTCCTTTTTTGTTCAATCATGGTCTCCTTGATAATCTTTTTCATATTTGACTCATTTTTTTCACTCTGGTTACTGCCAACTGGTTCCGCCCAAGACTTACTAGTTTTCTCTGGTACATCTTTTACGTAGTTATTTAGCTTCGTTTCAATTTTGTTTTCCACGGACAGGACTTTTTTATTTACTTCTTCAAGGTGGTAAGATAACATTTTCTCAATATCTTATTCATCTCTATGTCCTGTACTTGATTTCCTGTGTTTACTTCGTCTGACGTCTTCTGCACAAGTAGGACAAAACCAGAAACAGTCGGGTCTTTGCATAGTTTCATAATGAGCATCATTCATTCCAATACATTTCACACAAAAATAGTGCTTGCCATCACCGTCACATTTCAGAGTCTAGTAATCTTCACCATCATCCACTCCTTTGCAAACAAAACATGTCCAACTTGCATCGCTGACACTGTCCGCCACGCTTTTAGACACATCTTCCACACTTTTCCTACTGACACTCGCTCTCGAACCTCTTACATTTGTTTTCTTGCTAGGCTCACCCTTCCTTACTTCAGTCTTTTTCTTTCTTTGGTGATAATACATATTTGTCAAGCCAATGTGGCATAACTCGGAGTTCTGTTTACTGGGCGATAATATAGTACGTACAATTGTAATTAAATGAATCCTGGGTAAAAAGATTGTTTTTCGGTTTGTTTTCGTTCCAGCTAAGTTACCAGTTCAGAAAAGTAGAATTTCCATGCATATCTTACATTCTGTGTTCATACAAACTAGACATAACTGTAATGTAGTGGGTTCCTGATTTACAGTCCACTTTTTGTCGATATACGCCTTCAAAAACTCGACAAAATCTCCAAAATTTACCGGAGCTCAGATTCGCGATGTTTTTTCACTTCACGCACGCACGTTCAAAATAACCATCGTGTTACTCCAAAAATGCTTTCCATTTTTTATCATGTTTCTACAATTTATCATTCTTCGGTGCCATCTTATACTCTATTGTTTTGATTTCAGTTAACCTTGAATTGTTAAATATAATCCTATGTAGAAATCTGTGCTGAAAAGCTCTCATTGGTGCCGATATTGTACATTTATGAATTTGTGACAAACATGTTTCCTAATATCCACCATCAATGACACTACCAGTATCTTCCCGCCACTTATTCAAAGGCTCTTTAGGAGGTATAAGCACTTTTTCAATCAAAATAGAATAGAAAATTTTTGAAGCTTTTTTAGCTTTTAACATTTTGTCAACTTAATAAGTATGCGGTCCAAGACCATCTACTTTAATCCCGCTTATCTCACTTTTCCATTGTCTGGGTTTAGCAGTTATCAAACTTTGATAAATCAAAAAATTGGTTTGAATATTTAGATATTTATTACTATAAGCAGTATACGATAAAAAGTTACCAGTTTCATCGAGCAAATCAATCACCTTGTCTGTGGCCTCTCTACTATAACCAGTAAAAACCATAGGTTTATTTTCAACTTTTATCCACGAGTTGTAACTGTTTTGCAATGTCTGTTTGATTTTCTTGTTCAAGATAATTTACAGTACACCACAATTGTATTACTTCCTTCGAAAATGCACTACCCTAGTTTTTGAAAAATAACTGCAAAGTTTTTATTTATTTATCATTTTATTTATATTACATTTCCAAATATTTTGAAAATATAGTATTTTTTTTCAATATCATAGCCTTCCACTTTCCACCATTATTACCAAGAATTCTTTTAATCCAGCTCAATTTCAAAGCTTTATTTCGAGAATGGGCGTGTACCATTTTGAGACCACCTTCCTCATATGAAACAATCGCAGTTTTACGTTTAATTTTATCTTTCAAGTGTCCACCCCACAAAAAATTAAACAAAACGGCTTCAACTTTTTTGAAAAAATGTGGTGTTACTTTTTCACTAATAGGACTTGGTACAAATGTCATAACAGTTGCGAGAGGGCAAATGCCTTCAACACAGTAACCTTACCATATAAAGAAATGTTTCTTTGAGACCAAATATGTAACTGATTTTTTATCGTCTGTAACAACGGATTGTAATTTAGGTTTGCCAATCTATTTGTACTTGTAATTAACAAAATTCCTAGCAACTTAACTGAACCATTGGGGGTATTTATTTATTTATTTATTTATTTATTTATTTATTTATTTATTTATTTATTTATTTATTTATTTATTTATTTATTTATTTATTTATTTATTTATTTATTTGTTCGTTCGTTTGTTTGTTTGTTTGTTTGTTTGTCTGTCTGTCTGTCTGTCTGTCTGTCTGTCTGTCTGTCTGTCTATCTATCTATCTATCTATCTATATATTTATTCCTTTTATTTACTTATTAATTTTTTTTTGGATGTGTTCAAACTAAAGTGACCATCTTTTAAACTACCAATTGGCATTATTTCAGTTTTTTCATGATTGACCTTTAGTCCTGCCATATTTTCAAATCGACCAAATACCTCAAGCACGTCATTTAAATTTGCTTCATTGGCCAAAATTGTAAAGCAGGTATCATCAGCATACTGAGTGATTGTATATTCCTCATGTCCCATTTTAACACCACTAATCATGTTATTCTTTTTAATAGTTAAGCCCCATACTTCAACACATATCAAAAATAAATAGGGGGAGAGTGGGCATCCCTGGCACACCCGACAGGTCAAGGTAAAAGGAGCTGTGGCCCATCCATTATTCATTACCTGCCAACTAGTATCTTTAAAAACTAATTGCGTCCATTTCCTAAAATCTGGACCAAAATTAAAAAAAACCAAACAATACCTTCTGTATAAATTTCCACTCCAACATATCAAAAGCTTTTTCAAAATCAACAAAAATAGCCAAAGCTGGAATCTCTTCACCATTTGTATAATCTGATAAATCTATCATGCGCATTATGTTTTTACCATTATACCTACTCAGCAAAAAACCTGTTTGATCTGTATCTATTATGTTGATCAAAACTCTTCTATTTCTGTGCGCTAACCATTTTGTTACTATTTTATAATCTGTATTTAGTAGTGAGATCTGGCGCCAGTTTTTCAATAACAGTGGGTCTCCATCTTTGTTAGGTAATAAAATAATAATTCCTTGGGTTTGGGAAATTGATAAACCATCATTACCATAAGAGTAATTATTGAATTAATCAAATAATCTTTAATTTCAAAATATTCTATAGAATTCTATAGGAATTCCATCAGTTCCTGGACTCTTACTTTTTTCAAAGTTTTGACTATATTTATTACTTCTTGTTCCGTGATAGGACCCTCGCAGGAGTCACTATCTACATCCCCGTCATATCATTCTCTATTAAATGCACTGCTGCCGGAATTGAAGTTCAGCCACTCAGGGAAAGGGTGGCACTCCAGAGGCAGACCAGTGGAGGTCTGTCCCGCTTTCAGCTACTCAGGGAAAGGGTGGCACTCCAGAGGCATACCAGTGGAGGTCTGTCCGGCTTTTAGCCACTCAAGGAAAGGGTGGGACTCCAGAGGCAGACCTGTGGAGGTCTGTTCGGCTTTCAGCCACTCAAGGAAAGGGTGGCACTCCAGAGGCAGGGCAGTGGAGGTCTGTCCAGGTTTCATCCACTCAGGAAAGGGTGGCACTCCAGAGGCAGGCCAGTGGAGGTCTGTCCAGCTTCCAGCCACTCAGGAAAAGGGTGGCATTCCAGAGGCAGACCAGTGGAGGTCTGTCCAGCTTCTAGACACTCCGGAAAAGGGTGGCATTCCACAAATAGACAAGGAGGGGTTTATTTGGAGTCCAGCCACTCAGACAAAGGTGGCACCCTAGTGGTATGCTACAGATGGCTTATCCAGATTAGAGTCACTGGGACTAGGTAGACCAGGGAAGGTTTACTTATGGTTTAGCCCTTGGCATCCAAGTTTTTATAGGAGTCAGGAGATCAGAGTTCTGCCTGCATTGAAAGGTTGTAATAGGACATAAGTTGAAACGCCAGACATAAATGTAAACTGAACCAAGCATAAAACGCAGCCCTTAAACTTTTTAACTTAAATATTTAGTTACTTTCATGTCACAGAAACAAATTAGATCCATATTCTGCAGTCTTTTTGGCATAACGTGAAAAACAAAAACTTGAAACTGTCAACGAGGGCGCGACCAGCTGGCAATAAACAGGGCAACATTGATTTGTAAAGTTCACAAATTGGCATGTCCACTAATACTGTGTGTGACCACCATCAGCATCTGTAACTGCTATGCAACGTCGGTGCATGGATGACACTAGCCACTGCACCATCTGCCGGGGCACACGATCCCACTCTTCTTGAAGAGCCTGGCGAAGCTGCTGGTGGTTGGCGGGCGCTGGATCCCGTCTCCGAACACGCTGGTCAAGGTAGTCCCAAAGATGCTTAATGGGATTGATATCAGGTGAGAAGGCTGGCCATGGCAAAACGTTAATTCCTTCGCCTTGCAGAAAATCCATCGTCAGTCTAGCGGCATTGGGCCGAGCATTGTCATGTTGAAGCAAGTGGAGTTGGTGGTGTCTAATGAAAGGGACAGCAACAGGCTGAAGGATCTCATCCCTGTAATGGGCAGCGTTAAGATTGCCTTCAATGAAGATTAGCTGGGCTTTGGCTGTGAATGAAATTCCACCCCACACCATCACTGATGCACCTCCAAATCGATCTGTTTCCAGCACACAGGCATGTGAGTAGCGTTCTCCCCTTCGTAACCAAGCACGTGTCCTACCATCTGCATGATACAGGGTGAAGTGGGATTCATCGGTGAATAGCACATCCCTCCACTGTTGATGGGTCCAGCGAGTATGGGCAGTAGCGCATTGTCGTCGGGCTTGCCTTCTTGCCTGTGTCAAAACTTGACCACTGTAAGGACGCCTGGCGAGTAGATGGTGTTCTTGTAGTCTATTACAGACAGATATTCTGTTGTTGGTTCTGCCAGGTGTCTGTTGTGCAGTTCTAGTGGCTGGTCGAGTTCTGTTCTGCAGATATGACACCCTGATGTGTCTGTCTTGTGCAGGTGTGGTTTCTCTTGGTCTCCCAGGACGCTGTCTGTCAGCTGTGGCCCCAGTCTCTTGGAATCTTGTAGCAAGTCTGGGTATAGTGGATTTGTGGACTTGTAGTCTTCTTGCCACCTCTGCCGCAGATAAACCAGCCTGTAGCATGCCAATTCCTCTCTCCCGATCTACTGTCGATAATCGACCCATAGTTCTTGGAATACTGTGCCAAATGAATCCCATGCTGCCCTTTTATTGTCGGTGAGGGGCTACACCCAACCAGTAAAGGTGCAAATGTTTTAGTCATGTGGATAACACTGAATCCTGCAGTTGTCCTTGATTCAGCACAACCACCAAGCTTTGAAAGCCTCATATCCTCGCACACAGTTACGCTTGGCTGATTTCAATGTGGCCTTTTCCTGTCCCAGAATCGAAGACTTGGCAACCTTAATTTCAGGTGTCAGAGAATTGCGTAAAATTTCCTGCAGTAGTCACTCTTGAGTCATGACAATGACCCCATGGCAAGGTCAGGGTATTCGACCTTGAGGTCACACTACTTGGTACATTATTTCAGACTGATTTAACAACGGTTCATATATTTCTGAACTTTAAATACAGTTCCAATGTGAAAATAAACCCAAATGAAAAAGTTGCGTTATTTGTTTGGTTCAGTATAGTATTTGTTCAAAATAGGTAACATAATATTGTATCCAGGGTAGTGTGTACAGCTTTGCGCATGGTATGTGATTTCAGTACAGTCACCAAATTGATGTTACTAAATGGTGAACATTCAGGTAACCAGTAGTCTCTAACAAGTCCAGAGACAGGTAGTTATATCCCCAATTTCATGAGTCCCTAATTTAGTGTGAGGTTTACCTCCAATAAAAGGATATTTGTTTCAATTTGCCTTTTCATGGTTGTATGTTGGAGATTTTCAGATATCAAGATATTGCACCCAAATGTTACACTCACGCTGCCATACCTGTTACATTTTTGGTGGCAGCGGTGGGATGTACTGACAAGTTCCGTGCATCTATGGTGTACAAAGCACAGTATAGTACATCCTGTGAAACGAACCTGAACAAACATGAATGAGATGAAGCTTAGATCTGACAGACACACTGCAACTGGAGAGGAAAATTATCCTGTGGCAATGGGAAATACAGGCCAGTTCTTAGAGGCTGGCACACATAGAAGGCAGGAGCCTCATGACCCATCCACATGGGGGAAATCTTCACAGGCTGGCATTAATGAGGCAAGTGGGCCTCATGTACCCTTGACATGGAGCCAGTCACCCAAGTCTGGCATTAATGGGGCAAGGGGGTCTCATATATCTTCGATGTGGAGCAAGTCATTGCAGGCAAGGGAGCCTCCACTGTAGGACCAGTCATTAGAGGCTGGCATAACTAGGAGTAGGAAGCCTTGTGTTCCCTCAACATGGGGCCAGTCTGCAGAGGCTAACTCACAGGAAACAGAGAAGCCTCATGTGTCTCCAACGTGGAGCCAGGTTTCAGGGGCTGGTATGCCAGAAGCAGGGGAAACTCATGTTCCTCTAACTTGGAACCAGCTATCTGAAGCTGGGATTGTTGTCAAGGATGGCTATCAGGGAGAACTGAGTCAGATGTGGGATGACCATGCATCTGAGGAAAATCAGTCACTGCATCATCCCAAGGTAGTGATGGAACGGACAGTCACTGTGAGGGACAGAGAAGTGCCTTCAGCAGTTACTCAGTCTCTTGGTATGGAGGCTAGTGCAATAGATATGACCAAATACTGCACTCCCTCAGAAGTGAGCCAACCTTTTGCAGTTGGTACAGCCATGTCAGACATGAGAGAGGAGCAATTTCCTACGGCTACAAGGTCTGGCATAACTGGACCTGAGCTGCCCTGATTTGGGCAGGGTTTAGATATGGCTGTCACTTCAGATCCAGTGTTGGGCAGATTAAGCCCTACATCTCCAATCTCAGTAGTGTCACCAACCACTGGGATGGAGAGGACAGTAATAAGAAATGGAGATTTACACAATATGCCTGTGACTGAAAATAACCAAAAGGAAAGTTTGCCTTCTGGGAGTGTACCTGTTCAGTCAGGAGTGTCCAAAAATGGGGACAAAGGAATGATAATCCAACCTCTAAGTCCCCAATCACCAGGTGGGTTTACTACCCTCACATACCCCCAAGTGTTTCCAGATTCAATGTGAACTCACTTGTCAGATACAGAATGGAAGAATCTGGGAATAACTTGGTGCTGAAGAGAACTGGTGGTGATAGAAATGACATAGTGCCACAGAAAATTGGTAGTGGGTATAACCTAGTACCACAAAGGCCTGTGGATGCTGGAAATGACTCGGTACCACAGAGAAATGGTGGAATATTGAATGAGCTACCCTCTTCCAAGATAGCTAAGCCTTCAACTGTAAATCAGGACGCTGGAATTTTGAGTACTCAAACTAGCCTTTTGAGAACTATAAATCCACCTATTCCAAGTGTACCACCACCAGAAGCCACTTTGGTGTCAGGGATAGGTGTCCCTAGGATGGATAACCAAGCCTATCATTGCCATAGGCAAAGAAATGCAATGTGTGGTTTTACAGTGGGAGGTAATTCACAGGAAACAGCAGAATCCTCCAAAAACAGAAATGTTGGTGCTGGTAGCCAGAATGCACCACCAGTGCCATTGTTCCAATTACCAATTGCACCTCAGAATGAGATTTTAAATTCTGGGGCAAGTGATGGAAGAATCGTAAGGGCAATGGATCCTATGATGTTTGTTTCAGTGCAACAGGCTGTGGAAAAGGCATTAAAGGTTTTCAACATTAGCACAAGCAATGTTGATCATAATGCTAAATCCCCAAAGCAACAGGTAGATAATGTCAAGTCTGCAGCTGCTGCTGTTGTTAGGGGAACAGGTACTGATAAGAGTGGAAGCAGTAAGACACACTGGGGCCGCAGCGCCATCCAACGACCACTTTGATCTCGTGTGCCGGATACAGTCAACACTACTACGGTTGTCCAAAGGTGTGTAAAATGGGCCTAGTTGAATGGACTTGTTTGCACAGTGGACAAACAAATTTTGTAACCTGATTACATGATCCCAAGCCTTTTTTTTTACCCTCCAGTTGTTTTTAGCCTTATTTCATTGTATCTTCTTCATATAAAAGGAAATTAAATTAAAACAAAAAAAGTTTTCATTCAATTTTGTTCATGCCATGTTTTCTGTTGGTGTTGCAACTTGCAAGCCTCCATTTGTGTTGCAGGGTCAAACATGTTTCCCCTTAATCCTGGGAAACAAAATATGTGAGTCTATGAGTATGAGAGAGGGGAGAAGTGTGTGGGACCAATAATGAAGTCAGACAATCAAACTGTGACTCTTGATCAAATGATGAAAAAGAAAAAGTTTTTGTCACTTAGAATAAAGCTTTACTGTCACCAACCTCTCTCTCTTAGCCACAAGAAAACTATCTTGGTACTTTATTAAACTATTTACAAGTCAACAAATATGTTGCATTACATGCAAAAAAAGTTCATCCTCAAAAAATGTAATTACTTCTGGATATCTGCTCTTTGATATACAGTAGTTTTAAATTGCATGGTTACAGTCATTACAGAGTTTGATCCATGATAAAAACATCTTGGAATAAAAGTTAGCTTTACCACTGTCATTAATGACATTTTAACAGAAATTGTTAGTATACCACGTCAAAGGTCAAATGCATTCCTTACTGGCATTTCAGGAAGGGAAATGTGTCCTATGACAGTACAAGATATGAAAAAGTTTACCTGTATGTTGCAGGACTGGAAACAAAGTATACAAGGTAGTGGTACATATAACATTTTTGTTTGGGGGGGGGGGGGGCAGAGGGTGTTACCAACAGAAAAAAGTGTGTCGCCACTGACAGAACTAATTTTCATGCTTTCTCTCTCTACTGGAAAACCGAAATACACGATCACTTTCTTATCGACATTGTATTTCTCAACTTACAGGTGCACTCAATATGTTATCCATACAAGGAGCTTTGCAGTTCACCAATAATATAATAAAACGTGGCTTCTGTGTAGAACGATAAAGTTTATCAGACATCCGAGGTGAAAACGTTTTGTCGAACTAATTCATCCCCAAGGACGATTACTACGCAAAACGAGGAGGTCTAATAAACTTTTATCATTCTACACTGAAGCTACGTTCCATTTTTATTTCCATGTACCCCATAATTTGTTGTGGAAAGTCACCAAAATACTAGAAGAGCCATAGGTCTACCATCACAACATAACTTCATCAAGTTCGCAGCACACACAGTAGCACTATTAGTTACTACCTGTCTGTTCACGGGATACAAGAAAATATCCACGTGAAAAGATTTGTATCCCATGAAGCCAACAGCTGAATTGGATACAAATCTTTTCACCTGGATATTTCTTGTATCCCCTGAACAGACAGGTAGTGACGATTTGATCCTGTAATAGGACTATAAATGTGAAATAAAAACTACTGAAAAACATGTGAAAAACATAACAATTTATTAAATAACATCAACCATTTAACAACATGTAGAATACTAGAATGGGATATAATTTTTTTCATGCAGATACCAAAACGAGGCTAAATTATGTATGCCTCTGATGGTGATCATAAATATTAATGAGCCTGATTGCTAACAAGTTTACAGAATTTGTATACCTATTTGGTGATCAGGAAGGATACCAAAGTGGGCATATGGGGAATTATCTTATATTTAACGTAAATTCCATCTATTACAGGCTAAATATGAATATCTCATCCTACTTTAAAGTTATTCAGTCCTAAGCATAATCATAAAGAAACTAGTGAGATATAAATTACAGATTGTCATGTCAGATGCCTAGCAAACAATGAAAAAAACTTAGTCTGCTGAATATGGATCGAAAAATGAGACATACGAGTGATGCAGCAAAGAAGTACATACAAATGCCTAATAAAGTAATGTTTAGTGCACCTAGACACGGGAGATACGTAAAACACAAGTACAAGGTAATTATAGTTAATTGGGAATAATAGATTAATAATCTAAATTTCAATACCAGCAATTTCTCGATATTCATAACAATTTGAGTGCATTCAGTTAAAATGTTGGAGACCTTTTACATGAATATACCACCTCAAAATATTAATCTAAATTTCACAATGCCAACAATTTCGTCATTACCATAACAATTTAAGTGTCTTCGGTTGACATGCTGGAGAACTTTTCATGTATATACAACCTCAAATTTGGCCTGTTGAGTACATGCAGATACAAGTCATTTACATTGACACTTAACATTGTCATGTATTTTAACAAGTATGTTAACTTTGAAATATCACATTTATTTATGGTTGTTGTCCATGTGTAGTCCCAAGTTAAACTATTCAAAGGCTGTTTTTGTATACAATAATGAATAAAAGCACCTAGGAGCTTTTCCATGAACAACGTATTATAATTGTAAAATTTTCATGAAATTTTGGCACTTACCTGTATTTCACACATGTGTAGAAAGTGCAGTGTACACATTGATATACAAATTTATGTACTATAAAGCAAACTCGATTATGATTTACCAGAGAGCCTACACAGGTGATATATACAAAGTGGTACACTAACATAATATATTATATTATCACCAGAAATCAATTTTTTATATATGCAGAAAGCTGTCACACATATATATGTACAAAGTTGAAATATGACACATCACTAATCCACATTCAGAAATGTGTGTCTCCATTTGTTATAAATACACTTTTGACACATTTGTGTGTCAGGTGAACCACAGATAACCATAGACAAGTACATGTAGTGAACAGTTATAATCTGGCTCAATCACCATTTCACACTTACACCCACCCACCCACCCACCCACACACACACACATACACACACACACACACAAAACAAGACCCATGTGTACTTTAAACAAGTATGTTAAGTTTGAAATATCACATGTATTTATGGTTGTTGTCCATGTGTAGTCTCAAGTTAAACTTTATTCAAAGGCTGTTTATTTTGTACGATAATGAACAAAAGCACCAAGGAGCTTTTCCATTAACACCCTATTTTAATAATTGTAATATTTCCATGAAATTTTGACACTTACCTGCATTACACACTTGTGGAAAGTGCAGTGTACACATTGATGTACAAATTTATGTACCATAAAACAAACTGGATTATGATTTACCAGACAGCCTACATATATGATGTGTACAAAGTTATACATAATATATTAGATTATCAACAGAAATCAATTTTATATTTGTAGAAAAATTATATATATATATATAATATATATATATATATATATATATATATATATATATATATATATATATATATATATATATATATATATATATAAATATTATGGAACGCCGTTTCTTGTTTTATTCAGTATTTGATCAGCTGATTAAATATTTTATTATCGGAACAAATAAATTTAATCTTATGAACAAATATTTGATCAGGTGAATAAATATTTAATCAGAAGACTAAACATTTGGTCACATGATCAATTTCAGTATATTTGTTATTCCAGGGACGTGCTATCTATAGCACGTCCCTGGTTCTTCTGATTAAATTGATTTGATGAGAAGAACAAACTGATTTAATCAGAAGATCAAATAGATTTGTTCAGAGGAACAAATAATATGAATTTGATCACATGAACAAATGCATTTGTTCAGATGACTAAATCGATTTGTAATTCTGATCAAATGGAATAAGGTACATCTCGATTTATTCACCTGAGCAAATATATTTGTTCCCCTGATCAAATCTATTTGATCTGCTGAATAAATATACATTTCTCCACTACCAGATAATAACTACTCCCTCTTGTGTGCCGCTCGTCACTTCCGGTAGTCTGTGTACTATTTGTTGCATGGATCAAATACTGGCGGAAGTGATTTGTTTAGAAGTATAAATATTTGATCCGCGGAACAAATCAGACAGGGAACGTCAATTTAATTAAGTTGGTGGTGTATTTGTTGACATGATCAAATAAATTTGATCAGAAGAACAATTCGATTTAACCAGATGATAAAATACCATCTATTTATTATCCTGACTAAATCAATGTAATAATCTGAACACATATACTGAACCCCAATGAAAAGTATCCACATAAAAAAATTAACACATTAATTTTGTAAGTTAGTAAGTACTGTGTGTGCATATATGCATGGTTTGGAGCCTACATCAGGGTCATTCAGGACAACTTTTTAACTTTTGCTGGGTTGTTACATAATGCATGTGACTTTTGTGCACCGAATATGGCTTCTGACCAGCACTCCTATTGGATGGCTAAAATGACCTGATGTTTTCAGTGGCTTTAAAAAGGGATGTTCAGCCAAGAAAAAAGCCAGTGGTCTCAGGTGTGTTGAGGCGATCATGCCGCGTCTGAGCCAAGGTCAAAGACACCATGCTTTGGGGCTTGCAGAGGGTGGAGTCCCAATCACTCAAATCGCACAAAGAATGGGGTGTACTCGGCGCACCATCCAACGACTAATTGAACGGCAACAAGAAACTGGATCCGTAGATGATCGGCCTAGGCCTGGCCGAGAAAGAGTGACAACACCTGGCCAAGACCGTCACATCCGGCTGATGCACCTGCGAGACCGTTTCCGTACAGCAGCCCAAACAGCCCGTGAGACTCAAGGGGTGAATCACCGTCCTGTCAGTAGTTCTACTGTGGAGAGGCGACTGAGGAGCAGTGGCCTAACAGCCAGAAGACCTTACAGGGGTAACCTGCTGACCCAACCCAGAAGAGAAAGACGACTGCAGTGGTGTAGAGCACACTCCAGGTGGACTCGCCAGCAGTGGAATACCGTCCTTTTTACTGACGAGTCCCGTTTTTGTGTCAGCAGAGCAGATGGCAGAGAACGTGTGTGGCGCCGGACTGGGGAGAGATATGCAGATGCCTGTGTCCGTCAGGCAGATCGATGGGGTGGACCCTCTGTCATGGTGTGGGCAGGCATCAGCAACCGCTACCGGACACCCCTAGTGGTCATTCAAGGGATCCTCAATGCTAGGCGGTACATTGATGAGGTGCTGGAGCCGCACATGGTCCCATTTATGGAGCAGCATCAAGATCTGGCGATCTTTCAGCAGGACAATGCACGTGCACACTCTGCAAGATTAACAATGAACTTTCTCAATGAGAACAACATCAATGTCATGGAATGGCCAGCGTTCTCACCCGATCTGAGCCCTATTGAACATTTGTGGGATCAGTTAGGCCAAGGTATTCAACGGAGGACACCTAGGCCTACTACCCGAAACCAGCTGATCCAAGCTCTGCAGGAAGAATGGAATAATGTTCCCCAACACAGAATTCAAACCCTGGTCAGCAGTATGCGCCGCAGATGTATAGCATGTGTTGATGCTCGAGGTGGCCACATCCCATATTGAACAGAAAAATTTGTGTGACTTTCAATTAGGGCAGTTAATGACATTTTTTGCCTGTAAGTGACGTTAATGTCGGTAAAGCGTGACATTATTTTTACGCCAGAAAAGTGAATGCTTTGTTAAGTTCTAAGCACGTCTAGGTATGAAATGTTTCAAGTATAAACAATAAAATACTTCAAAATTGGCATGTGGATACTTTTCATTGGGGTTCAGTATATATTTGTTCATGTGATCAAATAAGAGTATATTTGTTCCTCTGATTGAATCAATTTGATCAGAAGAGCAAATCAATTTATTCAGTGTGTACAAAGTTGAAATATGACATGACAAATCCACATCCAGAAATGTGTTTCTGATTTTGTGACAAAGACACTTTTGACACATTTGTGTGTCAGTTCCACCTCACATAACCATACACTAGCAGTGGACAATAATATTATAATGTAGCTCAGTCACCATTTCACACTCACAAAGAACAACCCTAGATGTAGAATCGAGTGGAAATGTGATTGTTCACAACTAAGCTTTCAACTGCTTCTGCTCAACAATAGTGTTGTCAAAACTGAAGAAGTGTGCATCTGATGTACAAAGACAACCATTTCTTACATGTCTGTTAATTACATCATTCTATAAATTTAAAGTTCATTTAATTTGTTTCCCAAATTTTGACATAATGCCCGAAGCACAGCAGCTAATACTCAAAATTACACCAACACATGCACAGGGGGTACTGAACATGACATTGACATAAGTCAAACTCTGGTCTACATAATGGCTTTTATTGTACAGGTACAATCCTGGTCTTGCACAATGGAGACAGCATCAATTGGAGATGACACCTCTGAACCCAATGGTCATCAGTGAGCTAAAGAAATGGCACAGGTCTGTGTGCAAAGCAATGAGACCATCAAGCGCATGTGGGTACAAATCAACCATTTATCGCGATGTACCTTACCCTGTGTTTCATCAAGTTGAAAATATTGCCACTACAAACATGTACAAGACATAAGGTTGTGAAACAAGTGCCACAGTCACAATAAAAATTGGAAGTGTTGAGAAGGTTTGGATGCTTTTCAATCGCATGAATAGCCCCCACATTCAGATACCTAGATCTGAATTACTTACAGTGAACCTTGGACAGAGAGGTAAATCCAAGCTGGTATGCACTACAGCAAGGCCATTCAGCTTGAAGGACATGAAGAACAGTGAAAGACTAATTATGAATTTCTCCTATGGGTACTGGAATGCAAATGGCTGGCCACAAAATACCTTTTATGGGTTGTGTTGCTGAACAATGGTGAAGCTTGTAGGGCATAATTGTAATGGATGATGCTGATGAACAATGATGATGGCTTGAACTTGACATGATTGCTGCAAAGGTCAAGAAAAAAATAATGGTATATTGCAAGTCTGTTGCATTAACATCTAAAAACTTTCAATATTTGTAACAAAGTTAAATTCTCAGCATGCTGGCATAAATGGTATTATAGGTGAATCCAACAAGTGACTGTGAGAATGTGACTCCTGCAAGGAACAGAAAAAACATAGGTTAAAAGTCTCGTTGGAAGAAACAGAATAAACGTGTACCCTTCAAAAACAGAAAAAAATGAACATGGCAATACCTGCATTTGAAATCAAATGATTTATGTTATATTATATCTCCCTTTAGACTGGGATATCCAACATAGTTCTACATCCATTCTCTGGATTAAAATGTTCACAGATTGTGAACAGGAAAGGGAGGGGGGGGGGTAGGGGGAGAGCTATGTCAATGGGTTTTCTCAAGATTATGCACTATTAGTATAACTCTCTGCTATACGTCCTGATAGTTCCTATGAAATATGACACACTAAACTCTGCAAGGCTTGAGATTTCGGACTTGATGCTTCTATACCATGCAAATTTGTGTAAATCTGCAACTTGAAAGGAACCGTATTCAATCTGAACAGACACTTCTGTTGTCCTTTTCATCTTGACAACTGGCCATCTAATGATCACAAAGGCCATATCAGACTACAGGGATACATGCAATGATAATCTAGTACATAGGGGGGCACTCTTTTGCATTGTAATGCACACATGTAGTAAGAACAACAGTGGACGTGATACCAGCAGGTCCTGTAAGATGCAAAAGGCAACTCTGAAAGTACAAGAATGTAAATTCAATACTACAGCCTCAATTTGACATTGTAATGGCCAAATTACAAGCATGAAATTCAGCCATAGAACTTCCTCAATTGTCCATAAACACATCCCATCAAGCAGGATGTATGTATCCATGTGCGGAAATGGTGGGTGCAGAAGCTGCATTTTTCTGCATTTGCAGATTTTGACAAGCCACAGAAGCAGACATCTTTCCCTTCTCTGCAAGCTACTGGTATGTAGGTGGCACTTTCTTTTGTACCACGAGGCTGCTTTGCACCAGATGGGGTCCCAAACCCAGCAGAATCAGCTCTCTGTAGCCAAATCAAATGCATTTCTTCGTGTCTGAAAGCCATCTGCCACCGGTTTTGCCAGGTTGAATGTCTGATGTACTCTCTGAGGCTAAGATATTTAGTCTCACGTCCATGTGCGCTGTTCAGTGCAAGCCCCTGCCTGAGAAGCTTAAACATCTCCTGTGCGTGAAATGGCACCACTTTACCCATGCACCAAACAGAGAGATTGACCTTCAAGAAGAGTGCACAGCAGTTGAAGTACAAACGACATGATTCCCTCAGTGCTAGGATGTCCTGCATATCAACATGGAACTGTGAAGTTATCTGCACCACTTCTCCTAGCTGCAAAAAGCAGTATGCCAAAACATGCAACCTCATCATCATCTCTCTCTCTCTCACTGCGCAAAATTCCCACTGGTGTCCTGGACATGACCTCTAAAAACAGCTGTTCATAAAGATGCTGAAATGTGTGTTCTTCAGGTGCAATTGTTCTACATACATGTTGTCCACAAACTTACCAATGATTGGTACATATTCTTGGTGAGACTGGCACGAAGAAATATACTGAGTCACATTTGGCCTTGTCAACTTCTTTTTTGAACCTTTAAGCTTCTTCACTTTCTCAGCTACAGAGATCCTTTCATTGTAGGTCCATGGTTGCCAGCGCACAAGTGGCATGTCAAAACTTACCTGGTCCTGTGGAACTGTGAGCATGGTGAACTGCTCCTCCTCATTTCTCTACTTTCTTCATTGCCACCAAACTCGTCCTCTTCAAATTCCACCTGATTATCTACATCCTCCTCAACTTGCTTCCCTATGTCCACATGGCCAACATTCAACGCACAAGTGGAAAATTGCCAACACACCCTTCCACCTCACCAAGTTCATCCTGCTTAACATTAGCAAATGTACATGGGTATTTAGCTGAATTTGACAGCTCACCTGCAGCAATTGAGAGCCACTTCATGTCTGCTGGTACAAGACTAATCTGAAAGCGTACCTTTCGCCCAGCAATTTCATACTCTTTCATTTCCTTACTTGCTGCCTGTTTGTAAACTAACTCCACATGTTTAAAAAAACAGGGATCATTCTCTTTGCAGTTACCCCCTATGACCAAGTAATGATGATGCCTACTAGATATGCCCTGATGCAGGTTCAAAAACGACAAAAGGAGAGCTGTTGCACATTCAAGTCACCCAAATGGTGCCCCGTCTGCTGCCAAGGAGCAGTGGACAACATTTGGACTGCTCTCAAACCAGTGCCTCAGCTCTATACTTGGATTTGCATCATAAATATCCAGATACATAGATGTCACTGACACAAACAAAGTTTCAAGTTCCCGCTTGAAACCCAGAATGTCCTAAGACTCTTCAATGGGGCAAATATTGGTTTCTTTCACTTTTTCAATAAGTAATGTATATGGTAATATTTCACCTGAGGAGGAACTCTTCATACTATTCCGGATGGCCTGGTACTTTCTTTTACTCACCAGGCCCCCTTGGTACAGACTTTTCATGCTTGATATGTAGCAACCTCTCTTACCTGTGCTTTTGGTTTTATCACATCTTTTTAAAGCCTGCTTGACTTTATTTGACTTTGACGGATAATTTGTCATTTCTTTCAATGAGCAAGCATTGGACAATGTTGAGCACAGGCCATCCTTGGCAGCCTGTACATTTTGCCCACAACCATGGATTTCCAGACAGGCACTCATTGTTTCTTTTCTTCTTGAAGCAGCTAAAGTACTGGTTATGCTCCTGACATCACAATTTCGATGGGAGAGAACTGTTGCCTTGCGTCTCCTCTGTGATATGAGTATAATGTCTTTACCAGTAAGTGGGGTCATACACCCTTTGTCTATTTTGTTGTGTCTGTGACCTGTTTCCTGCATCCAGACTGCTTCCTGGTGTCTCTTCACACTCATGTACCTACCTACATTGAATCTCCCTTGAAAGCAAAAGAATAGTACCCCACTTGTTTATCCATGGAAATGTTTGCAGAACTGTTCAGCACACTTCAAAATTAAACCATGTATAAAAGAGATTTACTCTAATGCTTCAAAGTTACAACATTTAAAGGTCAGAGTTGCATGAAAGCAAAAAAGGTATTTCAACAGCATACATTTTCGGGAACTTGCTACACACGTTATGTGTGGTAGTAAAAATGTAACTCCGTATATTCACTAATGGTATAAGTAACTTAGTTGTTCAAAAACTTGGATCATATTCAGTTAACTTACATCAGGAAACACATAAAGAATTACTGTGAAGGATAAACATGTGTCTATATGTCTACTTTTTTCTTTACACAAGTTCTGCCTGCAGCAATGGATATCACTTACTTGCAGAAACAAATAGACGTGGTTACCTAAAGAACAATTAAAAACATCCCAAATAGAAAGAGCAGAAAGCAACCAAGCAACAGATGCCAGCCATACTATTAATTTTATTGTTAGTAGACACATGTAAATTACACAAGCTCATGCCATGGGGCTTGAGACATCTGTTTCTGTGAACAAAACCCAAGTACATCTCAACATAAATCTGTAACTCAAATTCATTTTTTGCACCTCACAAATGAAATGCACAGAAACATTGCAATATATTTACCCTTTTTAACATCAGTTCTAGCCTGCATTTTGAGCTGATTTTGCAGTTCTTAATATGCTTCAGGTAATCAGTCCTTGGATGTCAAACTTTCCTCCTAGAGGGTAAAATGTTACCATACATAAATAAAGATTTCTTTTTAACTTTTATTGGACTGTCATAGGTTTATCATTCAGCATCAAATAATAATAATAATAATAATAATAATAATAATGATAATAACAACAACAACAACAACAACAACAACAACAGCAACAACAACAACAATAATAATAATAATAATAATAATTCTACTAACAAACAGGAGTCAATAACTCCTCAGTCATACAATCAATACATAGATACATACAAAGTCATAATGGTCATATTAATGAATGAAATGACTAAAGTCACGGTACCATGCGCATAGCTTAACCTGCTATTTTCAATGCAACTGTGACTGCAGATACATTGCTAGAGTCATGGTACTGGTCAGATAAGCAGGCATTGTGAGATATTTCCAGTCCCATTTAAATGGAATCACATTTGCACTGCAGTTTTAACCAGGAAAGATGGGGGGGGGGGGGTCATGGTTCCATATGTAGCACTGAATCACGGCCATATTCATCAGATACTTTAAATGTGCGCCTATTTCTTCTCATGGTCCTTTATCCTCATCTTGTGACACCCAGTTTCTCTTTTTAAGTGGAATTTCATGGCCCCACAGAATAAAATACATCAAAGCCTTCAAGCTAGAACTATGTCAAAAGTGGGAGATATCCCTCCTGCATACATGTACTAAACAGTGGGACGCTGAGCAGCGAAGGCACGAAGCATAGCTTGGGAGGTCCGGGGGCATGACCCCCCAGGAAAAAAATGAAATTTGCACATTCATTTCCTGCATTTTGAACCATTTTAGGCACCAGCAGAGACATTTTCAGTTGATGAAAATAATCACTCAACTACTCTTACAGCTAACAGAAACATTATATGACTTGCCTTGGCGAACTTACCTGTTTAGTCATGAGTGGTACCACTCTTATTGCCATCTGTGACACTGTACTTCAGGCTGAAATTGACAGGAGAGGGTCAAATCACAAAACAACAGCTAATAAAGTACACAAAATGGGCTTGACAGTATTAAATTTCTGCATTTTAGATATATCCCAACCCCCCCTTTTGTTCACAAAGAGCAAGCTTGTATCAGTAGACTGCAACCTTTGCTGGGAAATCAATGGACCTACTTAAAATGTATCAGACTGTCCGAGGCAGAACTGAGACAGTGAGATAGCAAAAAAGAATGCAAGTTAAAAACACAAGAAGTATTTGTGTCTGAGTTGTTGTATATTGAGTGTAAACCTGACTACATACAACTGGAAGGTTTAGCATCCAGATCTACAACAACAGTACCGTGACGCCAGCCTGCCGAGCTACAGTCATGGTACTGTAATTTTAAAACAGCCTTCTGTAGCCACGGTACTGTGACAAGAGCACCGTCCATTAATGAATGGTCTGATTAAACTAAAATAGCTATAGTCTTGTTCCTGGAGGGATTATAATTCCTCCAATTAAGCTATGTTCTAGACAGAATTCTCTTTTTAATCTTTATAATATTACCTTTTTTGTGTGATCTATCAAAAACATTACATTACTTTCCTTGGCCAACCTACCTTTTAGTCATCAATGGTGCCACTCCTGTGGCCATCTGGGACACCACGGTGCAAAATTCTCTGGCCTGAAAATTGACAGGGGAGGGTTAAATCACAAAACAACACTTAACAAAGTGCACAAAATGGGCTTGACAGTATTAGATTTATGTATTTTTGATATATTCCAACCCTTTTGTTCACAATGAGCAAGATAAAATCAGAAGACTAATGTATTTTTGTGAGTTTCTTTGCGCTTTTACTGTGTAGGTACTCATACGTCCCAATCCCCATGAAATCATTCTATTATCGCCCAAAATTGTGTGCAACTGGCCTCAACTGCAAACTGTCAGTACTCATTTTTTTCATTTCTCATTATATACATTACAATGCAGTCTGTTATTAATGTTTATGATATGCATAAAAACCTGACCGTTTTCGATTTTTGAGTTACGATTTATATCAGCAACAAAACAACCTTTAACTGGGCCTTCATGGGGTCAAGCAGGTGCGATAATGTGGTCTTACGATTGGAATCAATTTGCCATTCAAATGAGCGTGCTAATGACAATAAATGTTTTTAATTATCAGAGAAATCGTTATATCAACGATTCTTGTACGTTTTATAAGCCATAGTGCATATATTACCTGCAGAAGCACCCTCTTCTCTCCTCCCACTTTGAAGGCGGGCTGCAAAGGTGATTGTTGACGCTGGCAAAGTTGCCACCAGGTGGCGGGGTTAAAGTGTACTCTCGGTGGCAGATCGACCCCAGTGTGGAAAAGGAGAGATCACCTAGAGAAGGTCAATTGTCACGAGAAAGACAGTAGCACCTCACAAGATTCATAGGTGAGCTCAGAATGTAGCTCAAGTGAAGGTGCCAGTTCTTCTCATAATATAAGATATCCAGCAGCCAGGAATTCAGTGTCTTCTGAAGAAGATACTAGACCAGTAAGAAGACAAAAGAAGGTGGCGAAAACAGCAAAGTTACCAGCTTTCCTTGGTAAGGAACCATGGGAAGTTTGGTTCAACAGGTTCACAGATGTAGCAGATAGGCATGGTTGGGATGACAGTGAGAAACTGGATTAATTATTGCCCAGATTACAAGGACAAGCTGGGGAATTTGTCTATGGACAACTCAGCAAGAAAATGAGAAAAGACTACAAAATGCTGGTGAAGGAACTTAAGAACAGATGCCGTAAAGTTGAAACTACCAAAACCTACCAGGGTAGATTCAGCAATAGAGACCTGAAATCTACTGAAACAGTAGAAGAGTATGCTGCAGAACTCAAGAAATTGTATGATAAGGCATACAAACATCGCCATGGTCAGACAAGAAAGGAAGACGTGCTACAGCGGTTCTTAAAAGGACTCTGCAATGAGAAGGCTCGCTTTCATGTAGAGTATGTGAAAGAACCACAGGATATAGATGAGGCAGTGTATGAAGTAGTGCACTTTATTGAAACCAGTAGCTCATCTATGACTGAAGGGAATGAGAAGAAAAACAAGAAAGCAATCCGAGTGATCGCTGAGTACAGCTCTGACTCAGAAACAGAATATTGTGTCAGAGCTGGTCGCCCAAAGGCAGTAAAGCAGAGAAAAATAAGAAGACTTCTAACAATGAAGTAGCACCTTCAAATGAGGTAACAAATGAACAAGCTACCAAAGATACAGTTGAAGTAACTAAGAACGGCCCTGATACAAAAACTGAGAAGTTGCCTGAACAATATGAAAGTCGTTTAAGCAACTAGAATATGCTGGGAAGAGACGACATCAAAATCAAACTGGTCCAAGAAGGAATGATGCCCAAGGAGGGGGGACACCCAGACCCAGAAATAGGACACAAGGGTGTTATAGATGTGGGCTAACTGACCATTTTTTCAGGGATTGCCCATATCCAATCCTTATGGGGCAATTACAAGTTTCTACACACCCTATGCAAACTATCTCTCCACAAGGACAGGCAAATAATGTTGAACTTGGCAACACCCCAAAAGAAACGGTAAACTAGAAGGGGCCAGACTTGCAGGCCAAAGTTCTGACCCAAATTCCTATGGCCTCTGTCCAAAACAAAATGTAGATAGCAGTGTTGGAGTGATGGAAGGTGCAGAGATAATAAGGAGGAAACCAGCACAGTATGCAGGAATATACATTGAGGGTACTGTGGAGGGTTTACCAGTGACAATTACCATTGACATTGGTGCCACCCTCACAATTATGTCCACAAAAGTATTTGAAACTATCCCTGTTGAGAGTAGGCCAGATTTGCAATTAACTGGAACAAGACTTCTAGTATCAGCTGATGGCAGGCCTATTGAATTTAAAGGTGAAGCCACAGTTTCTGTGAAAATGGGAGCAGTTGAATTGAACAAGTCAGTTGTAGCTGCCGACATTGAAGATGATATCCTGCTAGGGTCCGACATCCTTTTAAAAGACCCTTCAGGTCCAACAGACTTACTAGTGAGTGAGTGAAGGATGGTATTCCAAGGAGTTAGCATTCCAATGAGATGTGTCGGAATACCAACTCCACAGATCAGGAAGATTCACTCTAAAAGGAAGTATGAGATACCAGCACTAAGTGAAAGAATAATTGATGTTTATTTTGGTGGGGCACAAAGCAGCCACAAGAGTGGAAATTGTATGCTCCTGATAGAAGGTACAATCAGGGCAAATAAGGATCCCACATTTGTTATTGCATCATGTTTTGTAAATGCAGTAAATGATGGGACAACTAAAGTAGGAGTTTTAAATCCTCTAGATCAAACTTTGACAATATGGGAAAATAAACATTGGGGACTGTGCAGGAAGTGGATGAAATGATTGGTGTACTAGCTCCCAGTGAAGATGAAGACATGAGGCACAATTTCCATGGAATTAGGAGGATTTAACTAATAAAAGCTGCAGAAGATCACAGAATCGGAGAAGTGCATCATTATGGGCAGAAAGAATTGTTTGAGGACACATGTGAGGAAGATTCTCAGGATTCAATAAAAGAGTTTTCCTCAGAGGTTCCAAATCATCTAAAAGAATTATTCACAAAGTCCACAGAGAGTTGTGAAGCACAGAAAAGGGAGGAGATTGCCAAGTTATTGCAGGAACTTGGGTCCACCTTTTCCAAACATGAGTTGGATTTATGAAGAACTCATCTTGTTGAGCACAGAATAAATACAGAAAATGCTAAGCCCATAAAACAACCTCCATGCAGAGTTCCCTTGGCTTATGTAGGGGAAGATAGGAAAGCCATAGGGAAGATGTTACAGCAAGGACTTATTCGCCCAAGTCAAAGTCCTTGGAGCAGCCCTAGAGTGTTGGTGAAAAAGAAGGATGGTAGCATCAGATCTGGTGTGGAATTTCACAAGTTATATGAAGTGACAGTAAAGGATGCTTTACCTTTACCCAATACTAATGTATGCCTAGATGCTGTTGCAGGGTCTGAACTATTTTCAATCCTTGACATAACATCAGCTTACAATCAGGTGCCTGTGAAAGCTAGTGATGTACCCAAGACTGCTTTTGTGACCCAATGTGGGTTGTTTGAGTATAAAACAATGCCATTTGGGCTATTTAACTTGCCAGCCACTTTCCAAAGGCTAACGGAGCTTGCTCTAAGTGACCTACAATGGCAAACCTGCATCATATATCTGGATGATGTGATCATCTATGGGAGAGATTTCCATGAGCACATTTCCAGACTTAGAACAGTTCTACAGAGGATTAAAGATGCTTGTATGAAATAAAAACCTAGTATATGTGACTTCTTTCAGAAAGAAGTAAAGTTTTTAGGGCATGTTATTTCAGAAGAAGGTGTTCTGCCAAACCCCAAAACCGTCAGTAAGACCTTGGAGTGGCCTATGCCAAGAATAGAGTCACAAGTCCGTGCCTTCCTGGGCATGGGAAATTATTACAGGAGATTCCTCAAGGACTTCTCAAAGACTGCAGAACCCCTAATAAAACTTACCAGAAAGAAGCAGCCTTTTAAATGGACTGATGAATGTCAAGAAGCCTTCAATGCCCTTAAAAATTGCCTAATCAGACCTGATATTATGGCATACCCTTGTAATGAACTGGGGGATGAATTCATCCTTGATACAGATGCCAGTGAATTCAGTATTTGAGCTGTGTGGTCTCAGAGGCAAGATGGCACTGAACGTGTCATCGCATATGGAAGTCGTTCTCCCAACAAGGCAGAACGTAACTATTGTGTCACTGACAGGGATTTGCTAGCAGTTAAATATTTCATAGGGTGGGTAGCAACTGCTCCCCTTTACTGGCAGATTTATATTTAACCTGGCTTGAATTTAAGTATATGAATAAATTGCCGAAAAAGGACTTTCAAATGGCTACAAAATTATCAAACAATGCAAGATATATTGATGACATTGCTTGTATAAATGTACAAAATTTCAGTGAAATTGCTAAAGAAATTTACCCAAAAGATATCCCTTTGGAGGGTAACAATTCAAATGGTTTCAGAGATGTGTTTTTGGACTTGGATATTCAGGTCACTAATGACAGGTTTTGTATTAAAGTATATGACAAAATAGATGAGTTTAACTTTGAAGTAGTTAATTATCCTTTCCTGGACAGTAATATTTCGGATACTATTGGATATAATACATTTTTGTCACAAATTTTGAGATTTGGTCGTATTTGTTCTAAATTTCAGGACTTTGCATCAAGAACCAAATTTATTTACAATAAACTTGAGTCAAGAGGATTCAAACGTGTACTTTTTATAAAATATTTCTACAAATTTTGCTGTAAATATCCCGAGACGATTAGAAAGTTCGGCTTCAATAATTTTAGAGATTTTAGACTTGCCTGTTTTGCTACTTAATTTTATCTTTTGACACCATTATGTTTAAACGTTCACCTTTCGGACATATTAGGCTAGCTTGTTTTCTGTTAGGGAAACCCCCAGGGGCTACAGGTAGCAAGAAGTGACCTACGACAGTTCCAAGCTTGCCTAATTGTATTTGATATCTGGTTAATATTTTCATTGCATTCTCTTGACATAAATACAAAAGACTTCCATTCTTTTCTGACTTGCCCTATAATTCTACTGTAAACATCCAAAGATTATTAGAAAGTTTGGCCGCAATAATCTACAGTTTTTAGACTTGTCTGTTTTGCTATTTAACTTTATCTTTTGGCATCTTTCTGTTTTAATGTTCACCATCAGACATTTTAGGGGTACATCTTTTCTGTTAGGTAAACCCCCATGGCCTACAGGTAGCAAAAAGCAGCCTACAACAGTTGCATGTTTGCCTAGTTGTACTTAAAATCCTGTTAAGAAAAATTGTTTTGATAGCATGTTTTTGGCATAAATGCTAATGACTTCCATTCTTTTCTGACATGCCTAAATGCACATTTACTCACTATTAAAAAATTACTCAAAATTGACAGTATTTTCTCGAGTGTCACAAACCTGACACAGTAAGTTGACACATTGACTCAGGGTTGGCAGTTAAATAGAGCTTAGTTGTTTGAGGAGTAGGTGTCATCATGGAGTTTGTTTTACATCTCTGGTACAGGATGTACATTGTTGCAGTCCTTGTTAGGATTTTCCTTGGTTTGTACAGGTGGTCTAGCTGCAACTGTTTATTTTACAATCACTGGGACTGAACGTAATGCCCCAGCTTGTTTCCACTTCAGTTCAACATTGGCGGATGGTTTAACTAGGAAAAGCTGTCCAGCTAGAAAGGGTACATTTTGGTTATGGGGTAAGTCAAATTGTTCTTATCTGAACCTGTACTATGAAAATTTGGTAATTATGGTTTATTTGACAGGTATTCTTCTTTGATATGAAGCTCTGCATTTACAAGCAAAACTTCACATATTTAGCTAATTCATCAATTGCCACGTTCATATTTATTCATTATTATGTGGGTTGTCTTTGCTGAATATTTAGCTTAGGCAAGGAGCCACTACTCAGAGAGACATGTACGGGTAAAATGCTCCAAAACATGTTGAGTAGCTACCCTCTGAAGACCCTTTGATTTATTTGGGCTGATACAGCCTATGTCAAAATTTTACAGAGGAACGTGTGCAATATAGACAATAGTAATTCCATATATATACAGATTAGACAGGGACACGTTAGCTTATAAAGAGTAAAGAGTTTGAACTGCGGAATAGGATATTGACTACAAGGAAGTGGTTCTGGGCAAAAAGAAACAAATACAATAATTCCCTACAAGCACTACTTGTTAGGCAAGAGATTCACTGTCAGAACTGATCATCAGGCACTCAGATGGCTTTTCAGTCTGAGAGATCCCAAGTCGAGAATAACTAGATGGATAGAAGATCTGTCAGCTTATGATTTCTCTGTGGAATATCGAGCGGGGAAAAAACATGGCAATGCTGATGGCATGTCCCGTTGCCCTGGTCCTTGGGGATGCCAATGTGAGGAAAGTGAATCCTTAAATGATTTGAAATGTGGGCCATGCAAGAAATGCCTCAAACGAGCACTGGACATGGACAGTTCAATGCAAAAGCAGCCAGTGCCCATCAAAACATTAAGAAAGCAGAAGCAAAGGGGTGTGAGGCTTACATCACACTTAAAAAATTGCTTACACTAGTGATTGGGTTGATGGAGGTAGTCTTCACAGCAGGATTAATATCATCAAATTGGGCTGACCATTTGAAATCCTCACTAGACAGTCTCAAATTTCAGTTCAGGTTGAACAAACCAAAGGAAGTGATAGACTGGCTGAGGAAAACCGCAACTGGAGTGGCCCAATCTGCTTTCAGTATCTGTAGACTAAGAAGTACAGGGAGAAGGAATACTAGTTGGAACTTCCCTCCCTCAGCAAAGAGTTTGAGAAAGAAACAATTGGAGGACCCAGACATAGGGCCCATTCTAAAATGGAAAGAGGCTGAACAAAGGATTTTTGGTAGCCAGGTGTGTAAGAAACAATTGGAGGACCCAGACATAGGGCCTGTTCTAAAATGGAAAGAGGCTGGACAAAGGATTTTTGGTAGCCAGGTGTGTCAATCATCACCTGCTACCAGACATTACTGGAATCTCTCGGACAGCTTCTTTGTTAAAGATGGAGTGTTGTTTAGGACATTTCATCGGACAGATGGTACCAGTTCACATCAACAATTTATTGTTCCCAGAGTAATGCGAGAAGAGATCATGCATGAAATGCATGGCAGTCCAGTATCGGGACATTTAGGGAAGAAGAAGACGAGAGAGAAGTTGTTGTAGAGATTTTATTGGTTTGGTTTTCTTGAGGACACCAATGCATGGGTGGCAAAATGTCATTCATGTGGAGCAATCAAACCGCCAGGGAAAACTCCTAGAGCTCCTCTTGGAGTTATGCCAGTTGGTGGTCCTTTAAACTGCTTGTCATTAGACATAAGGGGGCCTCTACCTGAATCTGAAAGGGAAAACAAATATATCCTGGTGGTGAATGATCACTTCACCAAATGGGTGGAAACTTGTGCAATCCCTGATACCTCTGCAAAAACATGTGCTGAAGTCATCCTTAATGAGGTGATATCTCAGTTTGGATGCCCTTTAGAGATGCATTCAGACCGGGGAAGGAATTATGAAAGTAACATCTTTATAGAATTGGGCCATCTGTTAGAAATACGGAAAACATGTACCACTCCAGGTAATCCTCGCTGTAATGGGTTAACAGAAAGATTCAACAGAACATTGATTCGGATGATTAAAGCTTACATCGAGGGTGACCAAAGACAGTGGGATAAAAATTTGGGATGTCTGGCTGGTGCTTGTCGGGCAACAATACATGAAAGCACTGATATGACACCGAACCTCCTTATCCTTGGCAGGGAGGTCAGATTTCCAGTGGAAGTAATGTTTCGCACTTTGTCTGCAGATACTCCAGAAATTGATTCCTATGGTGAATGTGTAGACTGTTTAAGGAAGAAGCTACAGAAAGCTTATGAGGTTGCCCGACAGCATCTTCAGGCATCATCTAAAAGGCAGAAAGAAACATATGATGCCAAATTAGCTTATCATAACTTCAAAGTGGGAGATCTGGTGTGGTACTATTCAGATGCTACTCAATTGAAACTTGCACCAAAGCTACGTTGCCTTTATGCAGGTCCATATTTGATAGTCAAGAAATTGAATGATCTAGATTACATTGTTCAATTTGATGCAACAGGAAAGAAGTGAGTTATTCATAACAACAGATTGAAGCCCTACTTGGGGAATGTAACCCTCAAGTGGGCAAAAGGGGCTATTAAAAAGGGCAAGGTAGGCTGCAACACGTAGACCAGTCTACATCTACAAATACTCATAGCTGCTGGTTGTGTGCTTGCAGATGTCAGGAGAGACTAACAAACAGCCCTGTAAGGACAAAGGACCTGTGTGTCATTGCCTGCTGTGCAATTACCGTGGTGATAGGGGGCAAATGAAACGTCATTTTATTGAAAATTTAGTGTACTAATTCCAATTGTAAATGTGATGAAAGTGAAGAATATTAATGGACTCTAGTTGAAAATTTTGTTATTATCACAGTACACTTATATTGATGTTGTTATTGTAAGTTTGGTTTCTAAGTCCAACAGGGGCATTTGGACTGAAACAGGGGGATAATGTGATGAAATGGGATAATCTCATACTAATTAATTAAACATGATACATGGTTACTGTGTAAATCTGCAATTAAATCTGTATATAGATGGCGGCACCTACTGGACAGGGTTTTTTTGTTAGTTCTTGGGGTTCTCTGAAGAGGGCAGATAGTTACAGCACTGTTTACAATATAAGTGATGTTTCAGTGGCACAATTGCAAATTCTATTATTAGAAATATTGTTGGTAAGATGCAAGAATTCCCAAAGCAGAATTATGGTCCAGATGTCGGTAATAAAATGTGATCCCTTGTTCTTATATCTCTGCCTTCTAGAAATATATTTTAATGATATTGTATGTCCATATGTAAATGAGAGGCACCATACATTATAAGCATCTGAGTTAATGATCTCCCTCGATCCTCCCATGCTGGGAGGTCAGGTCCAGGTTTTCCCCTTGAAAGGGCTGAAGACCAGTATATCTTGCAGGAGGATCCAGCAGAAGAGACCAGAGGACTGAAGGTAATTATTATTGCTGAGTGTTTGCAGGAGTAAGCTGTCTAGACACCTGGGCCCATTAACCACTGTAAGGGTGGTACTTGTTAGCTGTAGCCATTGGAGTGCAGGTGGCATGCCATGGACAGATAAGTGGTCTCTCAGGAAGCTGGTCACTGACCACAAGAGGTGGTTGGGTGACAGCCAAGGGTGAGAGCTGCTGGAATTGAAGTTCAGCCACTCAGGGAATGGGTGGCACTCCAGAGGCATACCAGTGTAGGTCTGTCCGACTTTCAGCCACTGAAGGGGAAAGGGTGGGACTCCAGAGGCAGACCAGTGGAGGTCTGTCCAGCTTTCAGCCACTCAGGAAAGGGTGGCAATCCAGAGGCAGACCAGTGGAGGTCTGTCCAGCTTCAGCCACTCAGGAAAGGGTGGTACTCCAGAGGCAGGTCAGTGGAGGTCTGTCCAGCTTCCAGACACTCAGGAAAAGGGTGGCATTCCACAAATAGACCAGGGGAGGTTTATTTGGACTCCAGTCACTCAGACAAGGGTGGCATCCTAGTGGTATGCTACAGATGGCTTACCCAGATTAGAGTCACTGGGAATAGGTAGATCAGGGGAGGTTTACTTATGGTTAAGCCCTTGCCATCCTAGTGTTTATAGGAGTCAGGAGATCAGAGTTCTGCCTGTATTAAAAGGTTATAATAGGACATAAGTTGAAACGCCAGACATAAATGTAGTATCTGTTCAAAATAGGTAACATAACATTGTATCAAGGGTAGCGTGTACAGCTTTGCACATGGTATGTGATTTCAGTACAGTCACCAAATTGGTGTTACTAAATGGTGAACATTCAGGTAACCAGTAGTCTCTAACAAGTCAAGAGACAAGTAGTTATATCCCCAATTTCATGAGTCCCTAATTTAGTGTGGGGATTACCTCCAATAAAAGGATATTTGTTTCAATTTGCCTTTTCATGGTTGTATGTTGAAGATTTTCAGATATCAAGACATTGCACCCAAATATAACACTCACACTACCATACCTGTTACATATATATGTGTGTGTGTGTGTGTGGATTAAAGCTGCGCTCGCTTTTTCGGTGCCAGCCATTTACATATTATAGCACTGGAATTCTGTATCAACAGCCAATTTTCGCGGTGGGAGTAGAGTGGGGGTGAATGCTTTCAAGCGCCTGTGCTCTGACTCTACTCACTCGGCAACTCAGCTTGACTCTCCAAGTGAGCATGTCGGGATAGACTTGTGATGTTAGCTGGGGTTCCCTCTTATAAAAGGTGATTTCCTTACGCATGCTCAGTGACAAAGTAAACAGATTTTGAACGGTAGCCGGTAGCCGGTATCAAGGTTCCAAGTTAAACAAAGCATGGAAGTGCAACGTTTATAAATTGAGTACAATCTATAGTAAAGATGGTAATGCCCATGTAGAACGACTAGTTTATAATATTAGGATCCATTATTCGTTGATACCTTGTGGGCCATGTTAACGGCTACCTCTTAGGTTAAGAGTCACATCATATCATGGGGACTGTTCTATAGTCCGACAGCACATTGGTTTAGGATTGATTTAATATTATTTCTTCTCCAGCGTGTAAATGTTCATATTCCCTCGAGAGCACACTTCATTTCTTTCTACAATGGCCTCTCTATGTTATACCCCGAAGATTCCTCTTAAGAACGGCTTGTTGTATCATGGCTCCTGGAGTAAACCCGAGCCTGATTGTGCGTCTGGCCAGTGACATGTTCTTGTGTTCTCTCGTGCATGGAAATAAGGATATCTCTGTTAGCCTGAATAGAGGACTCTTCGATGCTGTCTATAAATTTATAACTTATACCAGGCGTCTTGTGTTCTGATTGAATGTAAATTTTGCTTCAGCCTTTTTGTTTTTGGTGCATATGAACTGTTTATTATTGATTGTATCGTCCAGTGCGTATTGTATTATATCATTGTGTGTTTCTCTGTCTGGAGAGCCTGTAGTTTAGTATTTTATGTACTGGTAGGTTATCCAGTTTAAATTAACACGTTTAAATTAAATTTATATAATCAGATTGAACATCATGTATATAGTTTTTCACAGTAGGGTGTCAAACTGTCCTACAGAAAATTTTGAATTGAATAATTTGGCCCACAGTCATTATACTATTTGTCAAGGGTCGTAAAAATCTTGGGCTATTTTGAGCAAAACTGCATGGCTCCAAGGTATGCAACAAGATACCTTTGGTTATACGTATTTTACCATCAATAACTCGATCAATTCAAGAACAACTTTAAAAGGACATTTATTCTAAATTGGTGTTAAAGATTCGCCAGCTTATACGTGTGGAGCCGTTACTGAAAGTGTTTATCATTACTTCGTTGTCCTCGATACACTACTGCTCAATACATCCTTCTTACCACTATCAACTGTGTGCCCCCCCCCTTTCGTTTGAGTACTATTTTATATGGTAGTAGCAACTGTGATCTTGATAACATAATTATTTTTTAGCAGTACAGGAATACATAGAAAGAGCCAAACGATTTCAGATTGATAGTCCAATATATAATTTTTGATAACGCTGTACTTCCTATTATTCACTTTGAGTGCCTTCACTTTAAATATACTACAATGCCGCGTTGATATGGCACTCGCACATAACTACCTCCGTTGAACTATTCTTTTTGGGAATGGGGATTGTACCTTTGGAATGCTTCACAGATTTGAATATTTAAGGGTGCCGACCATACTTTGCTATCAAAAAGGAGAATTTCGATTAATCTGTTACCTGCGAGGTGCATAATGAAATTAGGGTGGACACCTGGAGCTAAGATTGGAAGAATAGAATAGAAGAGTTTATTTCTAGGTACGGAATACATAGGGCAGAAAAATAAAAAGTGTACAATGCCGCGTTGATATGGCACTCGCACATAACTACCTCCGTTAAACTATTCTTTTTGGGAATGGGGATTGTACCTTTGGAATGCTTCACAGATTTGAATATTTAAGGGTGCCGACCATACTTTGCTATCAAAAAGGAGAATTTCGATTAATCTGTTACCTGCGAGGTGCATAATGAAATTAGGGTGGACACCTGGAGCTAAGATTGGAAGAATAGAATAGAAGAGTTTATTTCTAGGTACGGAATACATAGGGCAGAAAAATAAAAAGTGTACAATGCCGCGTTGATATGGCACTCGCACATAACTACCTCCGTTAAACTATTCTTTTTGGGAATGGGGATTGTACCTTTGGAATGCTTCACAGATTTGAATATTTAAGGGTGCCGACCATACTTTGCTATCAAAAAGGAGAATTTCGATTAATCTGTTACCTGCGAGGTGCATAATGAAATTAGGGTGGACACCTGGAGCTAAGATTGGAAGAATAGAATAGAAGAGTTTATTTCTAGGTACGGAATACATAGGGCAGAAAAATAAAAAGTGTTCAGGATCTTCAGTGGGATTAGTGCAAGAGCAGATGTGCCGTTCATTAGCAAAAAGAAGTAAGTTACAAATCAATGATTTTGAGTTATGGCCCAAAAACATCTTTTACCACGGCTCTCATACACAGCTGAAGATAACAGAAATTTAAGTGAATAATTTTGAAGTGTCATTGATGCGGGTTTTTTTTTGTATATATACAGATTTCAATTATTTCAAAAATACCTATATATAGTATAACTTGCTTCTATTTGCCATTGCACATGATAATATTTGTGCACAAAAATACAACAGCAGTAGGAAGTCTGTAACAACTTCAGTGTTTTATGAATTACTTCTATTGACTTCACTAAATTTTTACCCATTATTTGTTCATAATAATGATTTAACTAAATGTTTACACATTTATTGCTCATTATCACCAAAATAAGTGAAATTAGAAGTAAATAATAATTTTTATTTAGTTTCGGTCACGTAATGGCCACTGTAATACTGAAAAGTGGCAGTGTGTAACGACTTGAATGTTTTATGAATTGCTTTTCATTCATGTTTCAATATCTCTGTTTATGCTTTCTGAAGTAGCATACAATTTTTCAGCACATATGTAATTGTGTTCACCATGAACACAAATAAAGCCAGTCTTGACATTGTTCTGTTATTTCAAGGTAGCAGGACTATTTCATAAATCCAAGTCATTCTTCAACAAAAGTCTGTAGGCCTAACCGTTACAGTGCAGCTTGTATATTTTATATATTGTGGCTGTGTATTTTAAGACTTTTCATTAACATATCGTTTGGCAATTCGAGAATAGTTAATTTACTAGCAACTATACATTAACTTTATATTGATGACGGTTTTCAGCAATGATTCCGACATAATGCGATGTTTACACATGTGCATGATGACCTAAATTCTACCCCACCCATGCGTCCTCTTCAAAGCTTACATTAACGCCTGGTTTTCTCTTTGTTCATCCCATGCCAGCTCATTATCTGAATTTTAGATGACAAAATACGGCAAAAATTATAAAAATTACACTCACTCAGCACGAAGTTTTCCAAATATTTCATCAAATGTAAACCTCCACATGATGAAATGGCCGGGTGCAGCATGCGGCTTGATGATCAACACTTCTTGAAGCTGATTCCTGATTGGCTCAAAGTGCCTACTTCAAATATATCGCACAATACGATTGGATAAGCACTTGCTTCTTTCTGCCATTGTAAACTGTGAAAGTTATATCACTTGCTTCCTTTTGCCACTTAATTTGCCAGGGACTGGAAGGTCATATCACAATATACTATTGTCAGAATATGGGCCTTGCTTCCTAAAATCGATTAAGCACATTAACTCAATTTTGACCAAAATGTCACTTGCTTCTTTTTGCGAATGGACGGCAGAGATAGGGTTTTGGATGATATGGACTTAAAAAAAATCGCAGTTAAGCCTGGAATACCCCAGTCATGGTCGGGTGAGACAGAGAGCCCCCCCCCCCCTCTCTCTTTCTCTCTCTCTTCTTTGTTGTTCTCGAGATACAATCACTTAACGGAGATGACATAACCTATAGTCTTGCATCTTCAAAATCACTAGAATGAAATAGATATTTTTTTTGTCTGGTATATGCTATTAAACTTGTATAATGACAGGAATTTCATATTGTTGAATTCATGAAAAACAGTTTTGATTGAATATATAAAGACTTAGTATAATGTAAACCAAAGGCAAACCCTCTTTAAAGTGCTTGATATTGGCCCACTTTAATTTTGTCAGTATTTTACTTAATCATCTTATTTTGGATATTTAGCTTAGAGAGACAGACTTGAAGATAGTAAATATACATGTCACATAAAGGTATCGTTCGTTTGCAAGTTATTTGAAAAAAAAAGTCATCAGCAAAGACTGAAAAGTTCTATGATTACAAAGTGTGCAAAATGACGAATTAAAAGCGCATTTGTGAGCATTAAAATACTGCTACGTGAAGTGCGTTTTTCAATAGTTAAAAGATAAAGCCTCCGTTGTAAGTTGCAAAAAAGCGAAAAAAAAAAAAATACGTGTTTTGTATAATAGCATGAATGCTAATTCAATCGATCAAGTTAAGATAAACCTCTACACGATGTAAAAAAATAAACTTGAAAAGCTTACAGCTCTGTTGCCTCATGGGCAGACCAGGCTGCGTGGTATTACCACGTCAAGTGAAATGGTGTTCGGCCTGTTTACCAGGCAAACAGGTATTAACATGACTGTTTTTATGTCTCCCTGACCTGGTGGATTTGTCTTGTTTTATTGTTATCACTATGCCATGATGTATGTATGTATGTATGTATGTATGTATGTATGTATGTATGTATGTATGGGTGGATGGATGGATGGATGTATGTATGATTCAGATTCAGATTTAGATCAATTTATTCGACATAAAGTAAGATACATTGTAATCAGTAGTTGGTAATAACAATAACGAAAATTCTGTAACTGCAGGTTAAGTTGAACATACAAAATATTACCATACATACATCAAGATAGTCAGGATGACCCAGCTAAGGATGAGGAAACATCCGCTATCGCTTGGGCCACCTAAAATAAATCTACGTGGCAAGTTATACACCTGATTTCAATAGAATGTTACATGTGTACAGTCATTGCATTAAAGAAAAATAAAATGACTTTGACATTGGCATAGTGCAGTTCTTACAAGCAGATTATAGACAGTTATTGCAGACGAAGCAATTAGAAATTGAGCAGGTTTCAGAATATTGATTCATATAAAATGTTTTGACATATCGAGAAAAACCATAATACGAATGTGTGTGAATTTTATCTGTTATGTTTAGGGGCGAATCGAGAAGCAATTTGGGGATAGAGTGTCGAATGCACTTTTCTGTGGAGGCGTACTGGGGTATAGCATAGCGGGGGATATGACGATTTCTGGTAGGATAATTATGGGTAATTTGTAAAGCAGAAAACATGTCATTGAAGTATCCGGGTAATTCGTTTTTAGTATATCGATAAAAGAATTTCAGAGATCTAAGTTTGTGAAGATCTGGGGCTTTTAATAACTTTAGTTCTTTAAATAGTGGGTCAGTATGCGCATTATAACGTGCAGAACATATCAAACGGATGGCAGATTTTTGTAATTTAAGAATACGACCACAATCATAACCCCAAGCGAGTATTGAATAAATTGATGTGTGGTAAGAACAGGGAATTATATATTAAAAGTAGGGTATTCTTAGGAAGAAAGTGGTGTAGTCTTTTAAGTATTCCAGTTGTGCGAGCAGTTTTGTTTGCAATTTTATTTAAATGAGCATTCCAGCTTAATTTGTCATTAATTATTAATCCAAGGAAATCAAATTCATTTGTCCTTTCTAGTCTTTTACCAACCATTTCTAGATCAAAGTTAAGGTTCAACTTCCTTTGAGGAAAAGAGAATAACATATATTTGGTTTTAGATACGTTAAGTGATAATTTGTTTGCTGCAAGCCAGCTATGCACCTTTTTAAGTTCGGAATCAATGGTATCTGAAAAGTTGTTAATGTTTGCTTGAGCTCTGAAATTGAGAGTAGAAAATGAGTTGATAAGAGTGGTGTCATCAGCATACAGTATAGATTCAAAATTGGGGACAGCTAAATAAAGGTCATTAATATATATCATGAAAAGAAGTGGCCCAAGGATGGAACCTTGAGGCACACCAGTTGTGATAGGTAATGGTTTGGAAGAGTGATCATCGAACTGAACATATTGAGATCTATTTGTCAGATAACTTCTAAACCAATTTAATGGTGTCCCAGAGATACCATAATACTTCAATTTGTGTAAAAGGATATTGTGATCTAAAGTATCAAATGCTTTGGATAAATCTAAAAATATTGCAAGAGGTGTTTCACCAGAATCAAGAATTTTATATAGTCTATCAATGAATTCCAATATGGCAGTTTCAGTACTATGGAGTTTTTTGAAGCCATGTTGACTTCTGTAGAAAATGTTATGTAGCACAAAATAACCATAGAGTTGACAATAGACAACTTTTTCAAAAACTTTAGAAAGAACAGGAAGCAGAGAAATGGGCCTATATTTATTAAGAACCTTCTCGTCATCTTTTTTATAAATGGGTATCACCTTTGCTTTTTTTAATTTATCTGGGAAAATGCCAGTGTTGAGAGATTGGTTTATTATAAGAGATAGAGGTTAAGCTAATGACGACTTTATATTTTTAATGAGTCGCATCGAAAGTTTGTCATGTCCAGTGCTTGATTTAGATTTAAAATTATTTATAATTATTTCAACCTCAGCTAGAGGTATTACTGAAAGAGAAACTGCCTTCCCGTTGTTGGTTTAAGTATGTGCTAAAGTGAGGTAAATGTCTTTGGTCTATTTTGGCAGCCAAATCAGGGCCAATGCTAGTGAAAAAAGAGTTAAGTCTTTCGGCTATTTCTTTTTTGTTTGATTCCTTTTTGTTTTCGATGATAAAAAAAGATGGGAAGTCTTTTTTCTTTTTATTTACATTCAATATTGTCTTAATAATATCCCAGGTCTTTTTTGTGTCATTTTTGAAATTTTCAAATTGGGAATGATAATAAGATCGTTTCTGTTGTTTGATTGATTTGTCAAGTATATTATTGTAAGTTTTAAGATTTTGTTTCAGTGTCAGACATTGTGGGGAATCAAGAAAGCTACTTTTCAATTTTTTATAAAGATTAATGCGAAATGTTATTGATTTCAGGATTCCATTTGTCACCCGAGGAGATTTTTTGTGTTAATATTTGTTAAAACGGACAGTTTTTGTAGGGAGATGTTTATTTTTACACTGACAAATTATGTTTTCAAGTTTAGCATAGTTTGGGTTAGGATCAAGACTTAGGTCATCATCTAAGGCCTGCATATAGTCTGTGCTTTCCATCTCTTCTATAAAATTTTGAACAGATACAGGGTCTCTGGTTTCAATTTGAAGATATTTTGGTGGCGCTTGTAAATTTAATTTCGGGTCTAAACATGTGAAATAGGGTAGGTGGTCAGATAAATTTGTGAATATAATGCCCGATAAACATACCTTGATGCTACATGCTAAATTGCAAAAGACATTGTCAATTAGAGTTGTATTCCTTTCGGAAAATCGGGTAGGTAAAGTTTTTTTAGGCCCAAAGTCATTTTTCATCATTTCATTTAGAAAGTCTGAGTATTTCTCTCTCGTGTTGAGTTTTAAAAGGTCAATATTAAAGTCACCCAGAAATAGTTTGTCAGATCGCTCCTGAGACAAAGTAGCTAAAATAGGTGTATAATCACTAATAAATGATTTAATGTCTTCATTTCTGTCGCGAGGAGGCCTATATATATATTACAAATTGTGATTTTTTGCCGCAAACCATTTCCAGATATGTCAATGAACTGACCTTCCCACAAAGTGTTTGGGGTGTACAAATCTCTAACAACATATTGAAAGTTTTGATGTAAATAGATTAATAGTCCGCCACGCGAACTACAAGTGGGGCTAAGGGGAATAGAGACATAGTTATCAAGCTCATAGAGACTGGTATCAGGTTGCATACCTTCTAGCCAGGTCTGCAAACAGATAGCACCAAATTCAATATTTTCACTCCGTAGCTCATCCAATAATAACTTCAGTTTGTCAAATTTTGCATCTAAACACTGAATGTTTAAACCTAAGACAGATAATTGTTTTGAAATTGGTCTCATGTAGCCAGGAAGATTATTAACATCAATATAAGGAGAATCTGAAGCGAGTGAAATTGCATGTTCGAGTTCATCGGGATTGTCAATTAGGTTGTTTAAATTATTCCTTTTGACACCACCAAAATTTTGAAGTATGTATGTATGTATGTATGTATGCATGTAAGGTATGCATATATGTATGTAGGTATGGATGTATGTATGTAAGTACGTACACATATAATGCACAAACCAGCTGTCGGACCAATGGGCTATCGGACCAATGGGTTGTCGTACTATCGAGCTGTGACCTCATTACCATGCCGTCACCGTTAATTCCACAAAGAGGAGATTGGCAAAGTGATTCAATGATCCCATTTGCCATACCCAATTAAGTTACTAATGCATTCCTGGGCCCATACATTAAATGGGAGTGGACGGCATTTTCCGCCGTTTTTTTTTTTTTTTTTTGGCGGATGACCTGGTCAGATATGGGGTGGAGTGTAGCTACGCTCAAGCTGTACGGTGTGCGCAGTGCACTTTTGCCGCAGATTTAAATGTTTATACTACAGGAAGTATCTACTGATGTGCGTCAGTCAGTCCAAAAACAGTCCCAGGAATATTTCTGAAACAGTGTGTTCAATCTGTTTAAAATTTAAAACATGTAATAATCATACATTGAGAACCTTGGTACTTTTAACCTTTATCTTAATAAATCCGTTATGCCGAAATCACAAACACGGTGCACAACATACGTCACATGGTGCATAGCCGAGTAAAAGCAATCCTTCCACAGCGACTGCCGTCGTCGGAGATGGGTAAAGTTGCAAAAGTGCTTAGAAAATGAAAAATATATGTCATAAACAATTTCTTCTGATGTTGTTTTAATTTAGGATGTATGTACAAATAGTTTAGAGACTGGAGATAAAACAATGTGTCAGCGTTTCCATAGCTAAGGTTAAGATTGAGAAAATCAGCTTTCTTCGCGTGTAAAGTGCGCCAAGGAATGCTGTTGATCTACACCAAATTTCATCTGAAGCTGTATAGTCACATCGGCACTTCCATGAAAGGTCTTTACATGAACACCTTTCATTCATGTACCAACATTATTGTACATACTGTATTGGAGAGATTGATTTACTGCATAGTTATGTCTGTGTGCCAACAGAGACATAACTTATGTATTTCTATGAATTCTTTCTTTATTTCTTTCTTCTTTCTTTCTTTCTTTCTTTCTTTCTTTCTTTCTTTCTTTCTTTCTTTCTTTCTTTCTTTCTTTCTTTCTTTCTTTCTTTCTTTTTGTTTCTTTCTTTCTTTCTCTACAGGCAAATTTGTCCGACATTTCATTTGAAAAATATCGCACATAGAGACTCCAAATTTAGTACAATTATTCTTCTATAGATGAAGTCTCACCTTTTTATAATAAGAGGTCATGCTTTTCAAAATCATGCAAATGTGGGCTAGTCAAAATTTTAAATCTTAAATATATTTTATACTATAGTAGACGCGGTTCCAAGTGTACAGGAGTTTGATCATAGCAGGGCAAAGGTCATCTCAAATGTCAAGGTCTTGTCAAGGTCAAAGGTCATGATAAGGTCAAAAGCCAATTTTAGGTCCAAATGTCATTTTTAAGGTCAAGATCCACGTCAAGCAGAGGTTATCTGAAGGTCAAAAGTCATTTCAAGGTCAAAGGCCATTTTCATTGATGGCTTTCTTCTAGCCATAACTTGGTCAATTGTTATCCAATTTTGATCATGTTGGGCTCAAATTGTAGCTGTATTAACACTGCAGAGTTGGAAACTAACATGTGACCTCTAAAGATCAAATATCAATGTCATATGGACCTTTGAAAGTTTCACTCATCCATAACTCAGCCAATTTCTATCCAAATCTAACCATGTTGGACTTAAATTGAGGGTATTGTAACACTGTACATTTTTGCAATACACATGTGACCTGTAAAGGTCAAAGGTCAAGGCCATTTGGACTTTGACATTTTCATCCAGCCATAAGCTTAATGGAATTGGAAGTACCGAAGGACAAAGGTTGCACCATTTAATATTTACAACTTTTGAAGGCACAAAGACAGATTTGAAGCATATCTTCTTTTCTAGTTTTAACTTTGTGTTTATACTATTTTTACTCCAGTGTTTATTATAGATAACATTTTTGGTAATTAACGTCCCATATTATGTTTTGTTGTACCTCACTCGACATTAAATGATGGTTTTTATTACCTTATCTTATTTTACGAACAATACGAATATCATAATGATTTGAGTGATTTTAGTGAGATCGATTTGACTATAGTCACTTGCCACGGTGAAAGAGCTAAAGTCCGATTGTTTCCCTTACAGCTACAGCAACTGATTTCTCTCTGCTCTCTCTTCTAAGTTGCATCCTCCTTGATATACTGAAGTGCATTCCTATTATTGAAATGATGCAATCAGTCAACAAGAATTGTGCTTATCTACTGAACTTCATTACTTTAAACAAAGAGTTGTAGCAAATATGTGAATTTAATTATTTCCGTTTTTATGTGTTTACAAACCAGCTTCATAAGATTTGCAACTCTCCTCCAAGTTGTGTACTTTTCTATTCATTATGCCAAGTTGAACTGCACTGTAGGTGAAATCGATTTTTCTTTTTCAACCAAATTTTCTCTGGCACACAACTTTTTTCACATAGATTGGACTGCATGCCACATTTCCACATTAGCTTATCTGATGTGCATGCCAAATTTGGAAACATCGTTGTTATCTGAATGCAGAAAATTGATTGACTCAGATTTTGTTGTACTACAATATTCCTGTCCTCCCTTCGCAACACTGTATCTAGGATTTACGAATATTACCGCAGAAACCGTAATACTAGTAACAAAGCAGCTGTCTGGCTTGCACGACCTGGATGTATCGGAAGTCCTGTCTGCATGAAAGTCATACGGTCTTACAAAAATGCTGTAATCTATATTGTCTCATGTTAAGCCTGTACTCAGCAGTATCTGAGGCACAACATCATGCACATATTTCAAACATATACACGTACTGTTCCATGAAAGTTTTTTTCTTGTTAGAACTAGCAGTCAAGATGTCTCTTACAAGCAGTGCCTGTGAAGTTTTGGAAAGGAATTTAACGCAAGAAACTGAGCCAGAGCCTGTTGACCAAAATGCAAGTGCTTTAAAACCAGTCAGAGACATACAAGACCTGAGAATTAGCACATATATATTAGGGCCATTAATAGGTTCAGCAGCAATTACAACCACTGTAAATATAATACAGCCATATTTGGCAGTCGTGCCAGTTATAGGTGTTTCTGTACAAGAAGCAGTGAGTGTTAGTCTAGAAATTGTGGTGGCTTTGTCATCACAACAAACCCACCCAAATAACGTTGAGGCTCAAGATGACATAAATATATCAAATTATCGGGAAAGTCAAGGGGCTAAAGCTTCAAAAGGCCTTAAACGCTGTCGTTCTCCAACTAAATGGAAAGACAATAAACATCAGAGATTAAGACAATCCAGAAAAGAGTACACCAATAGCCATGGTAGGAAGGTCAGCAGTAGGCAAGTAAAAAACAAAGAAGGATTGCAAAGGCAAATGCAAGTTCAGTTGTTCATTAAACATTTCAAAAAATCTGGTTGACGGTTTTGAAAAAAATCATTATGTGAATTTCCATTGTAATACCCGTTGATTTACATAGTAATCAATAGGAATACGTGCATTGAGCGACCAATACCCCAATTAAAAAGTTTGTTTAAACCAGGATTCTGGAGTGTCATCATCCAGTGAATGAGTTTGTTTACCAGTGCCACAAGGTACATTTCTGCCACATTTCAGCACACTCTCGGTGACAGTTTTTTTTTTTTTTTTCGGAGAAGGCAAAAATAGTTTTGACACACATAAATTGGTAAAAGAATAAATAGACATCGCAGCACCGCCTTGGACGCCCTCTTAAAAAAATTAAGCTCTGGGAGTGTCCCAATGTAATTTTGAAGAAATTGTCTTGGCGGTTTTGAAGAAGAATTCAGTAAAAAATCTGGTCAAAATATGAAGAAGAAAATCCATTAAAAAACATAAATTGTTGAAGCGCGACTATTTGAACAAAGTTGGTAAAGGCTCGCCAAAGGAGAATTCCCACAAAGCTTGAAAGGAATCGGGAGAAGAAAAATGTTAATTGTAGACGGACGGTGCGGACAAATGACGTACTACTGGCATATCAGCTGGGTTTAATTCACTTTCTACTCACACACACACACACACACACACACACACACTTTGATTTCAGCGTGATCTGCCACAACGCTATTTCACATGTTCCCTGCAAGTCAGCGGTGAAAATATTGGTCACAAGACAGTGCGAGCGAGTTAAAAATAAAAGCCAGTTTGACATTGCCCCTTATACTGTTTCGAAAGAATAGTTTTGGTTGTCATAAGTTAGATAATGAGTTTATATTTTTTTCCGACAATTGAAAAAAATGAAAAATAAAAACTGTGCCACTTAACCAGGCCGCCTCTGATCCACTTTATTTGATCAACGAATACAAATACGAGTACTCTATTGCGTCACCATTTCCATGCAGACTTGTCCGTGCTGACCTTTTTGATATGCTGTGAAGCTCAGGGCTGTTTTCCACCAGACCAGACCGGATCCAATGTGTTATGGTAACGGATCGGATGGGATAAGACCGCTCGGGCAGATCGGATCGGATGGAAATGGAATACCACCCTTCCTAGAACTGGAAAGATTTTTCGGGATGTAGGTTTACTGGATTTAGTAGCTTTATCACAGTTTGAGACAGCTGATTATTATTATTATTATTATTATTATTATTATTATTATTATTATTATTATTATTATTTGAACTCTTATATATGAAGAAAGTATATACATTAAAATACACTTACAAACATTTGGCACACAAGCTAACAAATACATGTAAATAAGCCATAAAATAAACAATCGCATACAAATGATACGAATACGCACTATGCATTTTAAAAGGCAAGATTTTTGCAAGATTTGTGCCAAACGTGGTAGGGGATGTACCTTTTATAATTTTCAACCTATTTTGTGCAAATGGTCATGCACCAGTGATATTTGGATGTTTGGACCTTGACCTCAGTCCCAAGGTCACAGGAAAACTAAAACAAAATTTACTGTTCACTTGAGAACTTGAGATGTGTTTTGAGTAAGGACTTTGATACTGCATATGTTCATGTTTCTCTATGAAGGTCATGCTTAGACAGTACATGAGTGACCTGGACCTCGTTTTTGGGGTCACAGTGCAAGCAACATGCCTGAATTTACTTTTCACTATAACTTGAGAACTATTTGAACAGGGACCTTGATTTTGCACATGCAAGTTTTCTATAAAGGTCAGACTTACTCCGTACATGGGTGACCCTGATCCAATCCCAAGTTCACAGAGCTGCAAGTGTGATAAGTGTCTAGGTCAGCTGAGCATAGGCTGTTCACACAGCCCTCTTGCTTTTCCATTCAGATACTTATCAGCATATGCAGCTTTTCTGATGCTTACTATGCGAGTTAATGGGATTTCTCATGCATTCTTATGGTAATTCCCATGTTGGACTTCTCTGAAGAAACTGTCTGTCGGATATACTTCAAACGTGGTGGCAATGTACCTTGTGTGGGTGTCTACCACGTTTGTTTAAAAATAATCATGCTCCAGTAAGTTTTTTTTCAAAAATCTTTAAAAAGTATTAATAGGAAAGTGTAACACCGGAAATTCTTGTAATGGGTATAACTGAAATAGTTTTGGCCAGATTTGTGCCAAACTTGGTAGGGATGTACCTTTTATAACTGACTATTTTGCTCAAATGGTCATACTGCCCAGAGCTGGAAGTGTGATGAATGTCCAGGTCATCTGAGCATGGGCTGTTCACATAGCCCTCTTTTTTTAGGATTTTTTTTATGTTTTCTTCTTAAATATAAAACACTCTTCTTCCCTGAAACTGTGCACCCGATTGCTTTTATATCACACAGGAACACTCCTAGGGACTCCTGGTTCCGAATTTGTTCACCAGGTGCCGGTGCGATTTTTTCCTGATTTATTTTGTGTGTCTTTTCCCCATTTTCAACTTCTTCTCCAGATACGTTTTGTTTTCAGATAAAGCTAAAACTTGATGGATATGTCCCTTGTTGGTGGAAGGGCCAAACAAAATTGTTCACTAAGAGACAATGCTACTATTTTATTTTTTATTTTTTTTAACAGAAGTGTTACTCAGATTTCACTGAATGCTGGTGGATATGTTCTTTGTATAAGGGTCAAACAGAACAGTTCAATAGGTGACAATGCTGCGGATTACTGATTTTTCCCGATTTTCTTCTTTTTTTTTTTAAATCAGGCAATTACCGGCAAATGCACCTTTCCTATTGATAACTGTGAAAGTCAACGGGCATTCTAATACTGATTCACATTTTGACCCATTTATGCAAAGCCGTCATTCAGATTCACTTTAAACGTGGTAGCAATGTACCTGGGGTGGGGTCTGTAGCACATATTTTCAAATGGACACGCTCCATTGATTTTTTTTTGTATTTTTTATGAATGCTTTTTTCCTTTTTGGGGCAATTCTTAAAAAAAGACAAAGGTATATGTACATGGCAGCTGAGCACAGGACTGTCCCAGTCCTCTTGTTTTTCAAACTATTTAAAGCACAAGCAAAGAACTGGTTATTATTTTCATAAATTACATTCAACAAAATGTTTTTGTTTTATCTGAACAGCCTTTCCTTCAATTGTTTCAACTTGCTCAACTGCCCTACAGGCCTACATATGCTTTGCCCTTGTATTTAGGCCACCAGGCCTTGCTCAGATTTCATACTTTTTATTTTCATGCTGTGGCCTCCATAGAGATAAGCCAAGGCAAACTTCCATAGGCATTTAGTGCTCTCATTTCATGCATCATAGTTTGGTGTGTTTCCAGCAATCATATTGCTCAATGTGCCATTATGTGTGAATAAAATATAATCAACCAATCAGCATTCAGTGATAAAAGTTACGTACATTTTACGCTTAGTGATTATCTTAATGTTGTCCTGGTGTTTTTGTAGCGAAAATACACAACTTACTAATTGCAGGGTAATTGATCTGTTAATTTTCTCCGAATTAATAAACATAATATGTGTGCACAGATTCCTTCAAGAGTGACATGTATCAATATAAAAATGGTCTCATCTTAGTTGATAACATGGCGATGTTTTTTTTTTTCTTTCTTTTTTCTTTTTTTTTTTTTTTTTCTTTTAATAGTTACTAAAATGTTGTGATTTCGTCAACCATGTCAAGGCAAGATTTTCAACTCAAAAATCCCCAGAGTGCACCATTTTGCATGCTAACATTCGATTTTTTTTTTTCGGGGATGGAGGGATGCCCCCAGAGCCCCATACTATGTTTTCAGGGCTTGCTTTGGCTCTTTGGCCTCATGAAGGCCACTGGAAAAAATGTGTGCCTTTTTTGGACCATTTGGGTCTCTGAATTTGTAGCACTGGCCTGGGCAATTCAATATCTATTAGGGAAAGGCGGCTTGAAAATACATGTAACTTTTTTAATTGTTCTATTAATTGTAGGGTTGGGCCTATTTACTAGGGGCTGTCAGGTAACCGGAACTACACATATATTTTTGTTAGGCCTTCGGTCACTTCGACATTTGTTGATTATTAGGAACTTTGTTTCCCGATATATACAAGTATGGTAACTTAAACACAGGTCGTCTCAGATTGCATTATATTAAAACAGTTTGAAATTGGCATATCACTCTGGCAGGGAAGTAATACCGATAAATATAAGTGTTGTAATTTAAATACAGATCGCCTAGGGTGGTGCTGCATGAAATATTCGGCCGAGCGTGAAATCAATGGTTTAGAAACTAAAGGCTGCATTTAAGGAGTAAAAAGTCACACATAGGAGCCTTTAAGGATACAAACATTTCTCAGTTTGCTGATATCCTTTAAGGAGACATATTCCGGCCTTTGATAAACGCGTCCGTCCAGAAGATCTCGCAAAAAGTACCTCTAATGTTTCGTATGAAGCCAACAAGAGGGCAGTTTAAGAATAAAATTATTGTCATTATGAAGAGGCCGTAGAGAGTTCAAGAGCGTCAAAGGGTGAATCACTAGCCTGGTCAAAGGTTATTAAAATTCATAATTCGGTTATTTCGTGCATAAAAATTCTACAAAGTACATACCGTATAAACAGATATCATGAGTGCGCTGGGCCATACGGCCCTTCAATATACACCCGTGGTAAGGGTGTACTGAAGCATTAATGCGAAGTGTTAGGACCCGATGAAGTGGCACTCAAAAGTGTGCGTGGTACATGCATTCAGCGATCTCCAGCAGATGTTATTTCAGAAAGAGACCAATGTTGTATGTGAAATTGAGACCCACAGTATTTGTGCTGTCAGATACATGTTTTTTTAGTTTTTTTTTTATTTTTAAAATGAACCTTGCATCAGATGAAATGTATTAATACATAAAAAAAATATTGTTCTCTGTTGTCAATTTGTCTTTTATGGGTAACTTTTTTTGCAATTTGATCAAAATTGACTGCTTCAATCCTGTACCTTTAATGCAAATTTTGGTTTTCCTGTAAATATTGCTGAAAAAATGTTATGGGCCTATCAATAGAGCAAGATTAGCAAAGAAATGTATAGGCTTTTTTAACGCTTGAGTGCACCTGGAAAGGCCGCTATGTTGAAACAAACGAGATGGGTATTCCTGTGAGATCCATCCAACCATTTGACAGGCCGGTACCACCTTTAAAACGTTGACGCCTCAGAACATGAAAATCGCGTCTGGCTATAAGACATATACTGCACAGAGCCTTAGATGTACGTTCGGGTGTGGAGGCATGAGATCATTGAAGAGCTATTTTGAAGTGTGTAATCTTTTAGGAAACTGTCTTTAAGGAAAGTAGTTTTGGATGCCCTTTTCACTCTGCAGCTGGCATTAAATCAAAACAGTTTGAAATTGACATATCACTGTGACATGGAAGTGATACAACACAGCATTACCGCTACCAAAAAAATGAGATGAAGTGCGAAAGCTTAATCATGAAAGCTGGAAGAATATGTAAAATTAGCTATTTAAGTAGACAATGAGAAAACGCAATTAATGTGAGGCAACGACTTTATTGGCTAAATAGACCAACAATATTTACAAGAAAACATTGCAGTCCCAGCTGAATTGGCGCACTGCTGTTCCAAAGTTAGGAGACCCAACCATTGTAAACACCGTACACATTTGTTGTTTTTAAATTCATATGCATGGGAATATTTGATGGGTGGCAATAAATAAATTCCATTGATATGCTTCAACCTTTGCTCTTTTGCCTTTCCATGAAATCGCGTCTTAAAAAGTCCTACCGAGTCGCTAAAGGAAACAAAAGTGTTAATAAGCTCAGCAATACAACCACGTAGTACTTATACAATTATGCTTTTGCTGCACATAAATTTGTCTCAGGCCAAGTAGTGGCAAATTAGGAGACCAATAAAATTATGTTACAGTATTTTCAAAATTTAATTTTGTAATAATTTGGTGTACCTTTAAAACCTGTGCTGGATATTTTATACCATATTTCTTGCAACTTATGAGTACTTTGTCTTTGTTTGTAGGTTAAACATATTTCAATCCGCATCTTTCATCATATCACCATTCCTACAACCACGTGTACAAAGTGCGTCAGATTGGATTTGCGGTGTTGCTTGGATATGAATACTCTCTGCGTGTGGTCTAGTGATGCTCGGAGGATTGATGTCTGTGGAAATATCTTTTCGTTGGTATACGTAGATGGCAATAATTAGTGAGATCGTTTAACTTCTAACGTACGTACAAAAATACATTCATAGATATCAAAAGCTTTACATACTCCGGGTGCCGTATCTTTTCCAGTGCCGACTGCGACTTAAGCTGAACAAATCAAAATAAATAATCTACCCTGAATTATAATGAGGATGCTAGATTTTTGTTCCCTGTAAAGAGGCCGTAAGTTCAAGTAGCAGCATGCCTGTAGTTACATAGAATATAACGGTCGAGGTCAACAACGTTCGTTGGTGCTCTGTGAGAGCAGTGTGCTAAAGGTCCTATTGATTGAATGGGTACCAAAAAATTAGAAAGTTGAAGTTTACGGTCGTTACAAATGATATGTGAAAACCAAAACGTTAAATTTCATTTTTGAATTATGTTTTTAAGCTCCAAAAGTGCATCACATTCCCAACAGGAAAGCGGGCTAATTTTCTCCGATCATGGTCCTATGTGGGAAGGTGTTACTGACGTCACAAACGCAACCCATTGGCCATGGTGTATGTGTTCTCAGCCAGGATACTTTCATTTTTCCAAAAGTTATGGCCGATGAAACAATGCATAATGATTCTGGAGAGTATGAATTGAGTTTCTTATGTACGTGGTCTGATGACGATGAAGAAGAATTAATGAATAACGCTGGAGCAGCAGAGGAAAAAGATCATTAAGCCTGACAAACAGAGGGGACGCCCAGAACCCCGCCGTCACCAGTACTGCAAGGAGTGCAGCCGTGGTACAGCCAGACGATCCCAACTTGCCGTCCGGGCAATGATAATCCATTGCAAAAAGATACTTCCTATCAAAACATATAAAATCCCATTTGACAATGACAAACATGAATGAAACTTATTAGAATTTGGCTCATGATGGGCCCGGTCTTGTAGAGTTTTAAATTCTAGCATTCATGGAATCAGCTACGGCCTATGTCTACGGTATATAAAAGTCTAAACAAACAGTTAATTTTCCCTTCCCAAGTGTGTGTGCTATGGATAATTAAACGAATGTTGCTTTTTTGAATGTAGCTGCCAATATCAATATGAATCTTACCCGTTAATAACCTCACGACCCTTGGAGGGCAGCAATTTGCGTATTGGTTAGAGTGTTATACGTGTGTCTACGAGTTTTAGACTGAATGTAGTGAAGCGTCAGGGTACCGCAGTCACTCAAAACCCATACACACATCTAAAACACTCTAACCGATTTGAAACACAATTCGATTTGTTCTTTAAAATAAAGCAATGATTGACTGACATGGTTGGGCGAACTGCAAGACCCCCTGTCAGGGAGAAGCACGCGAAACTCATTACGCCAAACTTCAGCAAGCTAATCAATGTGACATTTTTTTCATACTTTTCACTCTTCCTGAGTAGCATTTGAACCACACCTTGTCGCATGAGGCAGACATGTGGACCATACCAGAAAGTGTGTGTCGATAAAGATGTGGTACCTGCATTTGACACTTTGACTCGGAAAGCTGATACCTATGTAGCCTGAATCTGTCTTTCAGAATTATACATTAACTCCACCGGATGTAATTCCAAATGATTTAAAAGATATCTACAAGCTTCGGGTAGAAACCACAAATGACCAGAGTGCGGCAGGTGAGCATCATTCAGCCCAAAGAGACAAACAAAAACGTGGATGTAGTAGCTATCCAAACAAATGTTATCTGCCTATGGGATTAAGCACCTCGCAATATACAGTAGTAATTGGGCATAAACATAACAGTGGCCAGCTAGCTCAACCTATTATAGACTGTCAAACCATAGACCTGAGTATGGAACAAGATCGGCCATTGTTTGTCCATGCGTTCCACCCATCTTTTTCACCAATTGAATCAAAGTGGTTGAACACAGTGAAGTTTGGTTACAATGTTACTACTTTGCAACAACATCCTATACCATCATGGTCACTGTGACATTCGATTGATAATCATGGGATACATTGTTACAGTGGTAGAATTACTTGAGCTATACTTTGTTGTTATGTAAGCTTTGGAATCAGAATCATATTGAAGATTGAATTGTAAATACTTTATAATAAATAAGAACAAGAATCACAGTTTCTGGTTTTATGAGTTATGCTTAATTTGGCCAGTTCCATGAATCCTTCCATTGGCCAGTGGCGGGACCGTATTTGGCAACAGCAGCAGCTTATGCTTGCCAAATCTGCCCTAAACATTGTCATATTTCAAAAATTAAAGTCACTTTCCACAAAATGTTCCCTACATACCTTAGATCGGTTCCCAGGGTCTTGCCACTTGTCTCTGTAAATCCTGACTGTGCGGGTCCACGCTTTCCGTAATTCCAGGTCTTTAGGGCGGGGGGGGGGGGGGGGGAGAGGGGGCATGTAAACAAGCTGTACAACTTGTATTGTTACAATTAACGGCAACACACCAAGCCAACTTGGGCGGGAGCAGGGACAAAATGACTATTTCTACATGCATTTTTAATCCTGTTGCTTTGAACATATTTTATTCCAAAAAGAAAACAAAGGGCGAGAAGGACACGGCCCTATATTGACCCCCTCTGGTCCGAAGAAGACAATCCTTTTGATAAAGGGTAAATGAAATATGTTTAAACCAAGTGGCACTTGACAGCCATGGCTGGCTATCATTATCGGAGTCTTCCCTGTCAGCCAGGGGTGTTGCGTTTGTGACGTCACAAGCCTTTCGCGCCTTGTGGGTGTCGGAAATGAATGGAAAGCGACGAGTGAAGGCGCATTGAGTTTTTAAAACAAAAATGTCAATAAAGGTATTATTTTCACATCCATTTTTTTAAAATCACACTGTACGGTGAGAACAACCCATGAGTCACCCATGTGTCAAATTGAACATGGTCAATCAAGAGGACCTTTAAAGCCCAGGAAATCTGTTGACGCAGTCCAAAATGTAACATTGAAAGAGTTCAAAACAAATATAGAGGTACCCAAATGAAATGCATTGGGATCGAACCACTATCACTGCATTGTTTAAATTCAATTCTCTGGTTTCTAATAAAGTAAGGAAACCTAAGACACGTGCTCAGTGTGCCCATGCAAGGCTCCGGCACATTTTTTTAACGGAACACAAAGCGGACGTTAAATTGCTTCACTATGTATTCTTACCAAGCACAGCTTCCAGATAGGGTGGCAATCAAACGGGGGTTCGCATTCAAACCCAAATTCGCAGGGGGCACCATAATTGGCCAATGCAGTCTGAAATACAATCGAAAGTTTATGTGCGGGTATAAGGTAAAACACCTGCTCTGAATGCATGTCATCAATGACTAACAATATGCATAATCTCTGATGGAGTGATCTGTTAAAAGAAAAACAGACCGTTCTTACGTGACATTCGTGTGCAGTTTAATGCTTTTTTGAAGTTAGAGACCAATGTGGGCATCTGTTCTAAAATATTTTATCAGAGCTGCAAGCACGCTTTTAAAGGATTGCAACAACGTTTCACTCAAATATATTTTTTTTATCGATGGCCAAGTGTCCCTGGCTCCTGCCTACAACCGCTGACATCCATCGAGTACTGACCTGTGTGTTGATGGGGATAAGGCTGTTTTCTGTAGCATTTAAAATATGATTCCCCATGTAATGCATGCAGGGTACGCGCTGAGGCCTGAATTGATTGTGTATAATTCGGAGCTGGCAGTTCAATGAGAACTATGTCCTTAAAGTGTGTAGAAATGACGTTTTGACAAACACGAAACAGAAATCTAATTAGCAGGACACAGTATTTGTGTTAGCATGGCAGGAATCATCTCCGACGGTGGGTTTACAAAAACACACGATTATGTCAGAAGTTCACACTAAGTTTGAAAAACTAAAAAAGAAACTGAAACCAACGAAGTTAGTACAAAGGTCAAAATATGAAAATGCTTTGGTACATAAATAATCATAGAATTACATGCTACCGTAAATGTTCCTTGAGCAGCTATAACCTACAGAAGCGGATTAAAATTTAGTAAGTGGTGGCACGAGACGTGCAGTGCCAGTTTAAGGGGAGGAAAGCTCATGGGATATCCGAAAATGTACGTAAATTTTCACTTGGAGGTGTAGTTCCCGTAGTACAAAAGTAGGGCCTGTCTTGTTAGCGCTCTTCTAAATCATCTCATCCTAAGCTATTACATAAAACCCGAAAAAGTACATTTTGCGTCACTTTGACAAATTAATTTGCGTGTTTACATTACGGACCTCTAGAAGGGACAAATTAAGGTAAGCATGCAGGTATTGTACTAACTGGTATGTAGTAAAACCAAATTGACACTGGTAAAACTGATTGACAAAAATGTGAATTCACAATGATTATGCACTCAATAGAAAAAGGAATTTAAAAAAAATGTTTGTTTGTTGTACACCGTTTTGCTAAGGGATTGTTCTAAACAGTGTATAAATAAAAAATCACTGAAATGCAACGATTTCTGAGGAAAATCATGTCAAACCTTACCAACATGGACGGGACGACGAGCACCAGAAACACAAGGCACACGAGCAGCTGGAATACGGCGAACGACATTTTTTTCTGATTGACAAGGGTCTGAAAAGAAAATCCAGTATGAACATGACATGTTTTGTTCACAAACGGTGCACATAAAAAAAACCCTGTGAAACAGTTGGGTTTGAAAAAGCTTCAAAATATAACTTTTTCCGATTATTTAAGCCTCGCGCTTCAGAGTTTATCAAAGTCACTGTCAGGCAACAAAATATGTGAAAGAATAAAGCACCCCAAAGAAATATCGACGAAATTCTAGAATAATTACATTACCAGAATGTGCTGCTCTCAGTCGTTACTGATCCTTTACGCATTTGGTATGGGTATATGTACAACTGTAATAATCTCTTCATCAACAAATTACATTTATGTCAATAAACCTGTGCAGGTTTACAATGGGTATTATTTCAGGATGTCGGGAATGATCGATGGCCGCTTACATTTTGAACATGGTAAAACGTTTATAAACATACGAATAATGGCTGGAAATTTTAATACCAAAAGGGGTTAAGCAGACACCAATCGTCAATGTACAGTTTTACGGATATCCAAAATGTTAGTTTCGAAATACTAATAAAATATATTTGAGACACAGTAGAAACGAGAGGAAATTGAACCAAAGTTATTTTAATTTAGCAAACATTCAAGAAATCTCCACCATACCAGTCAGCTACTCTTTGTGAGACCAGGAAGGTCATTTTGGTGTGATCTGATATTTTAGTCATTTATGGACGAATCAACTTTAATGGACGTTTCTATAAAGCTTTATTTATGTTTTCTAATAACGTTTAAAAAGAACAGAGAAACTTCACATATAAGGGTACATAAGGACTAAAACATGGATACGAGGAGCATGGATACATGCATACCTGCATAGTGGTAATGTTCGTGTGGTGGATCAAAGGACTATGAACCTTATGTTACGGAAGCAAATTTGAAAAAAAAATAATTACCTTAATGACAAATAAAGAAGTCAGATGAAAGTTGCACGACTCGTGGAGGAGTGAACACATAGTTGGGCTATAATGAAGCTAATCAAATGTGCTACGTCTCTCTTATAATCGAGCTTTCAGGAGTCGAATTTAGCGTGCTGTGTATTGTGAAAATGACATTTCTGTTCTTTTTCGTATTTGAAATACTTCTCGGGGTCTGTACTCACAGAAATATCACCGTACTGCAGTTCCTGGCTACTCTTTCTTAAATTGCCTGTGACCATGAACATGGCTGATGCAGTCGCCCAAACCTATGTCATCACAACGCATGTTTTTCCTGTATCATAGACAAGTGTCGCAAGAAACAGGTCGAAAAGAGCCGATAAACCACATAGATTTAATGATTCGCAAGATCCAATATCTTTACTTAGTTTTCTCCATTTTGCTAGACTACTGGGAGCAGCCATTCTTTATATCGGGTTGCCAAGTTAAAGAACAGCAAGGAAATATACAGTTTCATAATCTAAGGGGTCTTACCCGATGCAAATTTATTTTCAACGAATATATTATTTACATGTATTATATATATTCAAAGTAGTACAGCCAGCTGCTAATCTTAAGAACTTACGATTCCAAGTAGCGGAAGGTCAGACTACAACTAAAATCATTCCACAATTTTGGTTTTATGACATAGATTAAAACCTTGTAGACATTTCTATGATGCAGAAACATATGTAATGTGGACAGTTATGTTCCGGACTGAAAGGTCAATTTTCTTGTAAAAATACCTGTGTATTGTGGACACCTGCCAACTTTGGCCGCTTTTTGCCAGTCCCAGAGGTATCCACAATGGACAGGTAATTAGTTTGATAACACATACTGCAAACTTTGTGTCCTGTGGCAATTATTTCATTTTCAGATGAACATAAAATAGATATGTTACTGTTGCTTCGGATGAACGCAAATTACATATATTAATGTAGCTGCTGTCATGTTAGAGCTTTTGGATGTATGGAGTTGAAATACAGTGTTCACCTGGTAAAATCTAATAATTGTACATATTTTGACATTTCCCTAAGTTTTTGAAATGCGGTTTAAACGGTTAATATGCCAACCAGTTTTACTATACAATGGTTAGTGTTTTGCATACCTTATGTCATAAAAAGAGTCGTTAGCTCACTGCAAGCTTATTGAAGAAAAAATACTGACTGCTGTCTTATGATTGTTTGCTTTAGAATACCCGAAGGTCATGAATAAACACTGATTCCAGCAAAGTCACATGTCATGTAGTTAAGCATACCTAGTACTTACATGATCAAAGGCGGTTCTTCATTTTGAACTGGTTCAAATTAATTGGAGTATCTTTTAAAGAAGCAGGACTGGAACCCAGAAGATTTTAATTTACATTGCATCCGTTAATAAGCTGTTTCAAAGCGAACAGAAGATACCTTATTTATCATAATAGAGGTCTTACTTCACAGATTCTTTTAAGATAAAGATTGCATGTCATGCTGTTAAGAATATTGACATATGACATGCCGAAAATACAGTGAAACTCGTCTATGTCTCATCATTGTCCCTGAACACTGTTGTCCTCTTCTCTCCTCGTAAAATAGTTTATTATCAGTGCATTATATTTCTTCTCAAGGTTCACGTTGCAGAATATAAAATGCAATTACTTATATTTTCAAATATTGGATAATGACAGCCCGTCTTTAGGCCATGTATGGGAATTTTTCAATCAAACCGAATACTCCCAAAGTTTGGTACAATAGCATAAAGTATAGCATTATCTGTACAATTTAAATTGTAACACGCTGTTTTTTGTTCGCACATACAGTAAAAGTAAAGGTTGCCTTATAACAAACCTGCTGATGCGTCTAATTGAAGCCGTTCACTATACACCAATTTCTACTCTCCCCTATCACTATTTTCTGTCCATTCACGCACACTTTTATGCCACATGCTTTGACCTTATACATCCTTTCGTGGTATTTTACAGAAGCCTGCCCACTCCCAGGGTGGCCTTAGTTTCATACGTTGCTCACCCAGGTCCTGAGAAGTATCCGCTCACTGGGATAGCCATCTGTATGTATTGCAGTATACGAAACATGACCCTTGCCGACATGTTTATGAAAAAAGTCAAAGGTTAAAGTCAGAGCAGCTGTCTTTTATCAGATACCACAGCTATCCCAAGAAGTATCTACACAATAAGCTTGGTACTTACAATTATTACAGTATAGAAAATCTGCCCTTGACAAACCATTTTTTTTTCGATGGTTGAACGGTCAGATCCACAGTGACTTATTTTTGGTAGGTTTGGTACGCATGGGTGAAGATTGAGTTGTGCAGCAAACTATATCTCGAGAAACTTAATATGCTTTTTCTTTCAAATATTTTCAGAATTTACATGTCGTGAAAAAACAAACAAGCAAAATTACGGAAATTAAGAAAATAAAAGAATATGAAGTATTTCAAAATCTCATATATAAGTTAAGAGTTGTAAATTTCGTGTACATTAAATAATATTTATCGAGGAGAATGTGTTTTGGGGCGTAAGTTTTACTGGCTAATATATCTTGGTTAATTGTATGTATACCCTTTCAGAACATATATCTAGTTGGATTCTGTTGCTGAGCTCACTTGATATAAATAACAAATGTGGATATATGATAATATGAATCTCCAATATTTTCATTGATTATTTATATATTAATTTCCGTGAAGTGACATATACTTAGTTGGATTTTGTTGCTCTGCTCAGATGGTATAGGATGATAAATGTAGGTATATGGTTATATGCATCTCCAATCCTTTGAAAGGTTTATTTGTGATAGTTTCCATGAAGTGATAAAATAATTGAAGAGTCAAATTGTCAAGGGCATGATCTATGAACAAATTGATTATTGCTTATGTTTTTAATATATAAGGCATTGATATTTGCGTGGTCAAATATAAATATTGATGACGGAGAATGAAAATGAAAGATGGAGCGGAAGAAAGGAAGGCAGAAATGATGAAGGGGAAGAAAACAAGGTAGAAAGGATGAAAGGAATAGGCAGCTGGAAAATGACAAAGAAGAAACTTGGAAAAAGTATCATTTGACCAGTGAACACAGCCGCAATGGGAAACACAAAGTGATGGTTATAAGCTGTTAGCAATGATACTGTTGAACATCATTTAACATCATTCTCATCAGCAGGAACAAGGAATCGATGTTTTTCTGCCTGTCACCCAGTCTCATTCCTGACTTTGTATGTCCTTATCCAGATTATTTGTTTCTTTTCCCTACCCATACACACACACCATACATACACTACCTGACGATATTTCATTACATATTCTCTGTTTGTTTTTTCTTTTGTATATAAATTTTTGCCCACCTATACACCTTCTATTCATAAACTGATTGATACTTGCAAAAATATAGAAAACTAGAACAGGCTGATATTCCAACAGAAAATCAAATACCCCATGCTCCTTTATGGTCATTTGACTTTCAACAAAGTTCAAGGTCACTCATCATTTGTCATGAACAAAAACTTCTCATATGTGCCATGAGTTAAAGAAAACAACTTGCTCTTGTCAAAAAGTTCAAACTCTTAGGGTCAAATTCTTCTGGAGTTATCACGCCTACAATTAGTTTCAAGGAAATACCCCTGTGACCTTGAAAAATAGGTCAAGGTCATATATCTACAATCCCAACCTAGCTTTTATAGAGATAATCACACAATTTGAAGCTGCTACTCCACAAGTCTTTCCTGACTTATTGCTTCTGCAACTTCAAGGAAGTGCTTATAACCTTGAAACAAAGGTCAAGATCAAAAATCTGTAATCAAAACCAGCTCTCATAAAAGTTTCAAATGGAAACATAATCACACAAATTTTTAACCTCCCAAGTCAACTCTTTCTCGAGTGTGTCTGCAATTATTCGTAAAAGGTGGTCATGTGATTTTAAGATAGGTCACTGATTCAGGGTCACTCATCTTTTACCTAATCCTTGTTCCTATTACGGTACATGTTCATGCAAAATTTCAACCTCCTAAGTCAAATTGTTTCGGAGTTATTGCTTCCACATCGATTTTAAATGAGATGCAGCTAGGACCCTAAAAGTAGCAAGGTCTTATTAAAGAACAAATTCACAGAAAAATTAAACTTCCTCAGTGAAATCTTTCTTGAGTTATACAGTCCACAACAATGTTTTGAAGAAGTGGAATGAATGGGCGCAAAATAAATATGCCCCCCCCCCCATTGCACGGGCAGACATAACTAAACAGTCCTTTTCAAGGAAAATCATTGAACCAAATTTCAAAGTCATTAAGGATACATACCCACCAAGTTTGAAATGAATCTGGTCAACAGTTTTGAAGAAAACCATGTCATGCATGTACACTACTATCCCTTTACTAAATTATAGTGGAATTATCGATTGCTTGAACATGTTCAAGTATGCCCCCTGGATCTATAATCTTATACAGTGACCCTGATAGTTGAACTTGTGACTTAGTTTTGTAACGTGACACACCAGGGTCAGGATGGAGGAGCATATAATTGATGGAACTAAGTCAAATATTAAAAGAATTATAGCCCAGACATGATGTATAGCAGTTTTACATTAATCTCCGCTGATCAAGCAGGGCCAGAAACTGAAAAAATGTTGCAAGAATCAATTAGGATTTATGTCCATTAATTTAGGAAAATCTTTGCGAGAAAGATTCTCAGTTTTTTGTCGCATATCTACCCTACCTTGTTTTGCTACATGATACAACATTTGCTCCAGACACACATGTATGTAAAGTTTCATGAAGGTAAAAAGGACAAGAGTTACAGCTGAGCCGTGTATGAATTTTACATGGATACATCACAGTGACCCCCCAAAATACCCGATCAAGTTTTGTAACTTGACACATCCTTGGGTCAAGATACAAGTTTATACATCAAATGAAAGTTTGTCACTGTGATCCGGATACTTAACCTGGGGACCTAGTTTTCTTTTATGACACATTCTTGAGTCAAGATACAAGTGCATGTGCAAAGTTTCATGAAAAAAATAGTTCAAACAGTCTGAGCCAAAGGCATATTATTACTACCCCCAAAATTTCAAGTGGTATGGTATACTAAGCTTACACTGTGACCCAGATATTTGACCTATTGACCTAGTTTTGTTTTTATGACACACCCTTGGGTTAAGATACATAAAACTATTTTATACAAAAGATTTTATCTCACCAGTCGAGGTCTACATAATAAAAATAACGATAACACTACCAAAGTCCATTTTTACTCTCCATTTAAGCCCATTAACAGTCCGTCCACTGTTCAATTGTAATTTGTAGTTAATTAAAGTTGTGATCATATTGATTGTGAGCATATCACACTGACAAAGTTATTTTGCAAAGAAAAAACAACATCAGCCTCATTATGCAGAAGATCATCAGCCCAAAAACAAATACTCATTTTGACACTTGTTTCCTTATTACTCTACGAGTATTCTCTTTCCCGGCATCTTTTTGAACATAATATTTTAGATATCCCAGGCTGACAGCTACAAAGACACAAAAATGTCGAACATTGAAGGAATGGCAGCCCAGATAATCTTTTACATTGATGTCACTGTGACCCAGATACTTGACTTAGTGACCTGGATTGTTACATAACAAAAACTTAGGTCATGAAACAAGCTCAAAGTCCCATGAGCCTAAGTCAAATATTAAAAGAATCTATTAAATATGTTTGTTGCGGGTTACATGACCTAAAAAAAAAAAAAAACCTTGGTAGGTGGGGATTTTTTTTTTTTTTTAAATTTTCTCAAGTCATCGCCTCTAGCTCAAAGTCGTGTTCTCTGCCAAAGGGGCGTCTTCTGCTGTTCGTGCGTGCTTAAGTTTTTTGGTCAGTGAATATAGCAAACTTTTCTGCTCATCTTCCTTTTACCAATAAACACTACTCGAAAATATAGCTTCAATGAATGAATGAACGATGATATTCAGCGCTGTCCTGTACAGAACAGCACTTCACCGCATATGTACAGTACAGTAGCGTGAAAGGTAGCCACAAAATTTCACCAAACCTCAGACAAGTCTAATGATCAAACAAAACCCTGCTTACCACTAACCAACGTGCACTTGATGATAAATATCCATGAAAATATGAGGTAGGAATGTGCGTGTTGTTTGCCATGAAAACATACCCTTCATGCACTTTGCACTTCACATTTTCGAGCCTTCAATCTGACCGTCTCGATCATGTGTGCTGAACTGAATGGAGACAAGAAAGAGTGCAGTGTGTTATGCGTAATTGTTCATAACGCGCTTCGATTCAGCACCCGTAAAAAATATCTCTGCACACACAGAATGTCATACAAGGGCAAAAACTACACACAGAGATGTGAACCTTGAATTCTGTATGTCTTCTGTGATCACAGAAAATACTAGGCCCTGCGTAAAGCAAACACAGCTTCTGTGGTCATGTTCAAATACAGTGTGTGCCGCGTTCGCAGAGCACACGGCCCGAACAAGCCACAAATGTGTTCGCGATTTTCCATCAGTGCATAAGCACAGTGTGATTGGCCAAATCAATTCAGATATTTTTTCTGCAGAACAAACAACGCCATTTTCAGCGTTCATCGGAATAAAGCCAAGTATAGTGATACGAAACTCCCAATCAATCCGAATACTATTAATAGCGCCCGTGGGATTTTCCGAAGGGAAAGTGACGTGATGCAGGTAGAGCTGTAAACACCGCAGGGCACTTCTCCTTAGTGCACACGATAAGTATAAAATGACACGGGACGTTCAAAATTTGAATGCACTCTTTAGTTTTTCTCTGTCTTATTTGTCAAGCGGCTGTTAAAGAAATAGAGCTGGTGGAAATTTTGGAATAAAATACGTATACTGGCAGTCATTCTGTATACTCAATTAGTAAAGTAGCAACCAAATTATTTTTAATGAAGGCCCTATAGGCTGGACACAAAGTTTTCATGAATAGGTCAATGTGACCAAGATACTTAATTTGTTCCAGGACACACCCTTGGGTCATGGTACGTGTGTGTGTGTGTGTGAAGTTTCATAAGTCAAAGGCTAAAAGAATTACAGCCCAAGACATAACTTTACATAGACAGATCACTGTGACCCAGTGACCTAGTTTTCTAACATCACACACCCTTAGATCAAGATACAAGTATGGACGTTTAATTTTCGTCAAAATTACCTACTTGGTTTCCATCATCGGTTTGGCCCCAACTGCGGTCCACATGAGCACGGTTATAATTAAGACTGAAGATTTCTGTTTTGAATGAACTTGTCATACATATGTAATATATATTATACGCTTGGTCATCCTAATAGTTGATTGAGATGTGGTCACCATAAGTGGTATATATAAATGTTCCGAATGCTTTCTTTCTGAATTGTATACAGTAGTGCCTTTTAAAAGACCACTCTGTCAAGAGACCACCTCCTTCATTAGTGACAATTGCAAGGTCCCTTTGCAGTACTTTGCATGTCATTTATACCTCCTTTAAGAGACCACTTTGTGAGCATGGTGAAGATGTGACTGAAGTCTTCTGTTTCGAATGAACTTGTCATGCATGTGTAATATATACAAGAGGACTGTGACAGTCCTGTGCTGAGCTGAATAAGCCCTGTGCCCTTGGAAATGACGGCAAGGTCACCAAGCTATTCTTAATCTTGCTCTCATAGAGGACCATCCCCATGTGCAAGATCCATACCTGTCAAGTCTTCCCCATAAGGTGGGAGTCTCCCACTTTTTGTCTGGAATTATGAAGTTTATGCCTAAAATACACATATGGCCAACTTGGCACATTCTCCCCCTGGAAAAATTAATCTTTTCTTCTTTATTCTGTGTAAAAATTAAAAATTTCCCCCAGGCATTTATACATTCTCCCTATTTTGAGACCTTATATTGTTGACAGGTATGAAGATCAAAGTCATAGTGCAAAAAGTTCTCAAGTTATCATATAAACCACAGGCGCTGGTAACATTCAGTCAGTCAAGCTTCCGTGCTAATATATATATACGCAGTGGGGGGGGGGGGGGAGTAGTGGATTAAGAGGGTGGATATACGCGGGTTTAAATGGATTATCTCTGTGATATACCTGTAAAAAACAGTTTTGGAATAAACTGGTGAGATACAGCTTGTCGGTGTGTTCAGAAACGGAGAAATGATGCAAAACGTGAAGCGGGGTGGTGGTCCAGATGTGAGCTTCGTTTCATACCTTTCTGTACAGGAGCTCCATCTGACGACGTTGTGATGTTAGGCCCACCCGCCACCATCTTATTAGCACAAATAATTGACTGCACAGATGAATACACAATATTTTATTGCAGATATGGCCCTATGTGGGTTATTGAACGCACAGATGTTCCAGGTCCACCCTCTTAATCCACTACTCCTCCCCCCCCTTCCGCGAATATTAGCACGGAAGCTTGACTGACTGAACGTTACGAGCGCCTGTGATATAAACAGCATAATTCATGTAACTGACCCTCTGACCTTGGAAATTGGGTCCAGATCACTAATGTAGTGTCTCAATCTTTCCTGAACAGAAGATCACCAATAGGTTTAACATCAAAGTTCTAGCTCACACAGTTCTAAAGTAATCATGTGAACAGTAAAATTCTTATAATTATCCCAAAGACCTTGGGAATGAGGTGACGGTCATCCAGGTACTGTTTTTGTCTAAACTTGGCTCTTGACAACCACCATGTACGACTTCAAGGTCCAAGTTCAAATAGTTTTCAAGTAATCAAGTGAACATTTAAATAATTAGTGCAAGTGACCCAATGATCTTGGGGATGGGGTCAAGGTCACTCACATACTATCGAAGTCTGGCCTTCAATAAGGACAATTTACGTGTGCAATATCAATGTCCTAAGTAAAAGTCACTCACCTACTGTCCATGTCTCCAGCTTCTACCCAGAAGTGTCCGTATGCAATATTAAAACAACTGGCTGAGTATTTACAGGGATATAGAATTGTTAAGATTTGGCCAAAATTTGAACCCCCAAAAATCATAGAAAATCCAAAAAGCAATGGACCATGACCATTTAAAAAAACTTGGTAGGGCCCCACCAAAGGCGCATAGCAATCAAGTTTGACGTGAATCTGGTTGACGGTTTTGGAGAAGTCAAAAATGTCAATTAGCATTGGAATCCCTATTGACTGTGCAAGCCACATTGACTTGTAAACATAGTAATCAATATGAATGCATGTCAAATATGAATGAAAAAAATCACATGAAATAGAAAGATCATTAGAGCATGACCATATGAACACACGTAGTAGACACCTAGCCAAGGTAAGTCCCTTCCACATTTGAAGTACATCTAGCTAACGATTTTGGAGATGAAGTCATCCCCCATGGACTTGCGTAGTAATCTATGGGAATGCATGCATTGACCAAATACCCGAATTAAAAAAATTGTTAAAAATCAGCAATCTACAGAAATGCTACCTAGTGAACAAACTTGTCAAGGAACATTCCCACCAACTTTCAGCACAATCTGGGACACAGTTTTGGAGAAGTCGAAAATGGCAAAAAAAACACACACACAAAATCATTAAAAAAAACATAAAAAAATCGCAGCACCACCTGTAGAACACATTAAGGCCAGGGGGGGGGGGGGTCCCCAAAAGTGTCCATGTGCAATTTCAAAGCAATTGGCCACGTGGTTTCGGAGAAGACGTCTTTTAAGATTTCACCCCAAAATGAACAAATAGTACAGAAAAGCATGATCCATTTTCATAAATATCAAACCCAACAATGACAGGAAAGAGATTCCAGAGTTGCCAAAGCATCAACATTCATCTTCCCGAAAAAAAAAAAAAAAAAAATGAAAAATCCAAATGTCATTGGACCGTAACCAAACTTGGTAGATACCCCCTCAAGGCACATCCCCACCAAGTTTAAAGTGGATTTGGCTGAAGGCTTTGAAGAAGAAGTTGAAAATGTCAATTAGCATTACGATCCCTATGGACTTTGCAATCCCCATTGACTTGCATGGTAATCAATAGGCATATAAAATCAACCCCCAAAAATCATTCAAAAATGCCGAAGGTCATTGGATTATAATAATTTTCAAGAACAAACTTGGTACTGACCCACTCAAGGCACATCCCCACGAAGCTTGAAGTGAATCTGGGCAACGATTTTGGAGATGAGGTCAAACTAGAGCTCTCTGATTGCAATGCGATCGATGAAATACCCCTGCACCCGCAAAATCCTATACCTTTGATATACCTTTTCCACTTTGCACTTAAAGATATCTTATGTAACTGAAAGTCCTGTCTTCATGCAAATATGACCATAATCCCTAGTAGCTATGCGAAGTTTGAAAGAGGTAGGTCCAATAGTATATAAAAGATCAGTTGTGAGTCATAGTTGTCATTAAATTATAGGGGTCAAGCTTGCTTGTTGCTGCAGTAAATAGTTGATAAACCCACTTTATCCCAGTCACAGATAAACTGTCAACATGACCAACACATGCAGCAGCGGTATTTTCATCCGAGCTATGTTTACCTGCTTCTAGCATATTTAACTCTCTCTCCGTGGAAAAAATGGACCTTCTGCTCTACTGTGTGCAAAGACTGGAAGTATGTTATCATTGTGATCAATTATCAGCGTTAAATTTTGTTTTTTGCTTTAATAAATCGTCCGTAATCGTCATTTGTGTGTATACAAATGTCGCCCATCCTTCAAGCCGGACTTCACAACACGAGGTAGCGCGTACTCCCGAACAAAACATCATGTAGAAAAACGATGTATTTGATTGGATGGCAAACACCATGTGATCGATTCTCGGCCCCGCTGACTGACCTAGAATATTCTGGAGAATCGTTTTCGGTAGTTTCCAACTAAAATAATGACGTATCTGTTTCAAATAGAAGCAGTTTTGGTGGGGTTTCCCCTAAAATACTTTTGTTTCAGCCAATCAGAGAGCTTGTTCTTAAGATAGACAAGGTTCTTGGCATTCTGACGATGTGAAGAACATGGCGGGTAGATGAGAGAAAGATCGAGACCACGACGATGAAAATTCAAATCACCCTATTTTTGCAAAGTTACATCATGCAAATTGTAACAAACAACGGCCTATCATTAATTTTAATCATGGAGGGAGGAATATATTCATTTCTAACGCAAAATCGAAATAGCCATCGGGGAGAATTGATGTTTTTCGACACTAAAATGTGAATCCTTGTATGTAAATAAACAACACCAGGAATTTTAGACGGCCTTGAATCAGCCACTTCAAAAGTCATATGAATGACGCTCAAGCTATCAGATAGTTAAACAAAGACATATACAGCAAAAACAATGTACAGGATTATTCTTGTAAATATTTTTTATTCCCAACATAGAATATCAATAACAATCATAAAGCAGACTAGAAAAAAAAACAGAAGTGATTTCTGATTTTTTTAACCCGACCGCCTGGTCGACTTGATCAAACAATTGGACGGCCCATCGACTCGGTCGACTGGGCGACCATCAATTTTATGCACTGGTGAAGTACTTGGCTACAGAAAGCTACAGTTGGCAAAATAAATTCGTGAAATATTCCCAAGTGAAAATATCCGGGAAATTTTCCACTTCGGAACATTGCCACCTTTACGATATCTATCAAAATTTTTGTGTCTTGCTTTATTTGATTCTTTTAATATTTGACAAATTTTCATAAAAGTCTCTAGATTAAATATCTGCTGTAAAACTAATTTCATTATTGCTCTGCCCCCCCTCCCCCCCCCCCCCCCCCCGTAGACTTACTACACTCATATTTGGCGCATGTAAGTAATGTATGGGTCTGGGAATTTTTTCAAAGAAAATTATGTCCCTGGGCCAAATGTCTGGGTCACAGTGATCTAATTACGTGGAATTGTGTCCAGCCTGTAAATTTTCCAGCCTTTGACTTAGTTTCATGAGACTTCACACACTTGTATCATAACCCAAGAGTTTGTCGTGAAAAAAAAACCCTGGATTGTTAGGTTAAGTATCTGGGTCACTGTGACCTGTCCATTTAACATTGTGTCTGGGCTGTATTTGATTCTTTATATATTTAACTTAGCTTCATGAGACTTTCTTTGCAAATGTGTCTTGCCCTAAAGGCGTGTCATGTAACAAACTACGTCACTTTGTCAATAACCTGGGTCTCATTGACATATTTATGTGAAATCCTGTCCTGGCTGTATTTCCTCTAATATTTGACATAGTTTCATCAGACATTTATACACTTGTATCATGCCCCACGGGTGTGTCATGTTACAGAACTAGTTCACTTGGTCAAGTATCTGGGTCACAGTGACCTATCCATTAAATATATCCAGGCTGTAATTCTTTAAGCCCTTGCCTTCATTTCATCACACACACACACACACACACACACACACACACACACACACACACACACACGTATCATTACCAAATGGCGTGTTGTTCAACCAAACATGGTCACTCGGTTAGGTGAGTGGATCACAGTGACCTATCCAATAAAACTATTCATTTAATCAAAAGTTTTTTTTTAAAACAACCAAGAAACAGACAGAGCCTATATAAATCTCTATATAGAATAATAAACTGTGCATAAAAGGAGGTGATCACAGGCTCCCATGCCGGCCACTATTTTCAGTGATTGGATCAGGTGGTATATATATATATATATATATATATATATATATATATATATATATATATATATATATATATATATATATATATATATATATATATATATATATATATATATATATATACATATCAGCAGATGGTGCTTATGGGACTAGATGGTATATCAGAACAGGTAACAAAGGATTGGAGGGTTTAGGTCATAAGTATATTAGATCGACCCCAACTGTGGTCAACATTTATAAGCATGGTTAAGGCATTATTGAAACCTTCTGTTTCGAATGAACTTGTCATGCATAATTATGTAAGGTATATAATGCACGTAATAGTGGATTTAGTTGTGGTCATCATAAGTGGTATATATTTCACTTGGTCATGTTAATAATGGTTACCACAAGTGGTATAATCCTAATATCTTCTTTCTAAAAATTGTGCATCGACAAGGTTGAACCATGTAACAATCTTTTGAAGTTGGTCTCCCTTTTAGCTCAGCTGACTGAGCTTTTACAATGGGTCATAATCCATTCTTCCATGGGGAAATGTGAAATTCACCAAGATTTGAAATATCCTCATGACATATATCTACCACTTAGGGTGCGCAGCTCAAACCACTATTAAGATGACTAATTTTGTGAGTCACTCATGGGAGTTCATCAAAACCACAGGCAGTCTGCATAACATTGACATCCACCAATACTGTTGTTGCATGCAGGTAATATTACTAGTCATACAGGGCTCCACCTTATAAACGTTAAAGTTAGTTTTTCACCTTGGTATTACATGAAATTCACTGTTTATATGATAACTTAAGAACTATTTGACGTAGAACATTGATATTGGACACGTAAGTTGTACTTACGTATACGAGGTACCTTGACCGCATTCCCAAGGTAATGGGGTCACTTACACAAATTTAAATGTTCACTTGATAACTTGAGTATCATTTGAACTTGGACCTCGATGCTGCACCCGGTGGTTGTCGTGAGAAGAGTCCACATATAATGCAGTACATGGATGACCTTAAGTTCATTCCCAAGGTCACAGGGACAATTATAAGAATTTTACTGTTTACATCATAACTTTAGAACTATGTGAGCTAGTACTTTGATGTTGAACTTGTTTGTGATCTTTGCTGAAGGAAAGATTGAGACACTTCATTAGTGACCTTGACCTCCTTCCAAATTTCACAGGGTCAGTTACATGAATTATACTTTTAATGATAATTTGAGAACTATTTACACTTTGACTTTGATCTTGCAAATGGGGATGGTCCTTCATGACACTGAGTTTAAGAATAGCTTGTTGACCATGACCTCATTTCCAAGGGCACATGGCCTCTTCAGCTGAGGAAAGAACTGTCACAGTCATCTTGTTTTATGATTTTCCCGTCATTTTTTATCCATTTTTGGCTTCTTTAGAACAAAAGCACAGATTAATTTCTAATTTCTTCAAAATGCGCTTGGATTTAGTCTGTGCTTTAAAGTTTAGTCTGTTCACCTGGAAAGGATTTTTCAATTATTCATGTAGTTTCCGGACTTTGAACTTTCATGGAATCCATTGCACTGGTGTACAGGAGTAATATTGGTTTATCGTATTATCTGGGTAATGATACATTCTAGGTGCAGCATGGATACCATCATACATGTATTGGAAAGTAGCTAGTTTCTCTTGGTGTTGCTACTTTTGACCTTGAGTGACCTTGAAAGGTCAAAGTGAGGTCAAGGATTAATATTTTTACATGAATGTTACTGTTCGGGTGATAACTTGAGAACCGATTTTGAGCTAAAATTTTGACATTGCGCACACTAGTTGCTGTCTACAAGGGCCAGAAAAAGACGGTACATGAGTGACCTTGACCTCATCCCCAGGTCACAATGCAATTTTCACAAATTTCACTTCTCAGTTGATTACTTGAGAACTATTTGAGCTGGGACCTTGATGTTGCACATGGTGGTGATCTGTGAAAGCAAGACTTAGACAGTACGTAAGTGACCTTATGTCATTCCCAAGATCACAGTGCTTCGTATGAATTTTACTATTCAGCTGATAATTTGAGAAATATTTGAGCTATGATTTTGATGTCACCTATGGTGGTGGTCCTTCATGCGGGCCAAAGGTAGACAGTAAGTGAAAGACCTTTATCTCATTCCAACGTAACAGGGTCACTTTTGTTAATAGTACTGTTCACTTGATAATTTGAAAACTATTTGATCTAGAAATTTGATGTTGTGCATGGTAGCCCTTACAAAATCAAAATTCTGAGATCATGCTGGATTTTGCTGGTATTTGCAGGACATGCTAAGAAGTGAAAAAACTATTCCAAATAGTTGATTCAGATGGTTTCGGTAAAGTATAAGTCTGATATGACGCCTGTATCTAAAACGAGCCGGACAACCCTCATTTCTATAATGTTTTAGTAAATCATTAAATAAACACACTAAATGCATACCTTCGAAAGTTCGTGAAATAACCTAGGCTCAAAACCCCAAAACACCTGTTTTATATGAATGTAACCAAAGACACCTAACAAAATCCTGAAGAACTCGAACCTAAAAGATGTTAAATCACATTAAATACCATCACAAAACCTGATGACGATTCTTTGTTTTACCAAGTTGCTAAAGACACGTACATTTTTGTGCTTGTGGACATAATTAATGCTATTGTACCAAACGAATGACGAAACATTTTGCCAAACATATCTTTTAAGTGGAGTTTGTCTTCTCTTAAGCAACAAATCAATGAACCAGTGATACAGCAGCGATCCAACTTCTAAATACATCATTGTTCATACGTCTTGTATGATGCAAAAACAAGACGGCATTATCAGTTAGGTTTTTCCGTGAGGGGGTAGAGACTTTGTGTGTGTGTGGGGGGGGGGCTTTTATGTCGTGTCTGCTGTTATTCTTTAAAGTTATCAAAATATTACTTATTTGCCTTTCTATTGGTGTTATTGTTATATCCATAGCTACTGCAGCTCATAGGGACACTCACGGAGCCAATCACATGAAGCTATATACGCTTAAATATTTGTCTATATCTGTATTGACAAAAAAATATTTTGTTCAGCAATATGGGGCACCAAATCAGAAAAAAGTAAGTTTAAATCGACCCAGAGATTCCATCTGGCCCTGCAAATGTGCCCTTACAAAATCAAAGTTCTGGGATCATGCTGAATTTTGCTGGTATTTGCTGGACATGCTGAGAAGTGCTGGAACCACGTTGCATTTTGCCGGAAAAAGGACTTAATTTTTTCTCGATTTTCTGGTTTTTGCTGCCAATGCGGGATACTGTTGGAAACATGCTGGGTTTTGGTAGAAAAAGAACTTACCTTTTTTTTCAGGGTATTCTCATTGTTGCTGGGAATGCTGGGTACTGCTGGAACAGGATGGATTTTCCGGGAAAGAGAACTTAGTCTTTTCAGGCTTTTCTTGTTTTGCTTCGGATGCTGGATATCGCTGGGAGCATGCTTGATTCCGCTGGGAACTTGTAAAATTTTAAAATGTTAGATTTTTTGTTAAAGATGCTGGATTTTGCTGGAGTAGGCCTCAGGGCAGTGGAACTTAAAAAATTGTGAATCTTGAGTCTTTGACAGCCCTGCAGAATTTGGCACAGTGTTAATTTTGTCCAAATTTTAAAATGTTATATTTTTTGTTAAAGATGCTGGATTTTGCTGGAGTAGGCCTCAGGGTAGTGGAACTTAGAAAATTGTGAATCTTGAGTCTTTGACAGACCTGCAGAATTTGGCACAGTGTTAATTTTGTTACTGCCTAGTTTTTGATGGGCATGCTGGATTTTGGTTGTTAAGATTTTGCTGAAATTTACTGGCACAATTTATAGTCCAGCAAATTCTTAAGTGTTACCACAGTGTGGTTTTGCTAGATTTTTCACATTTCGCAACCCAGCAAATGATAACTTTTTTTTTCTTTTTTTTTTTTTTTTTTTGCTTGACCTGCTAGATTACAATTATAAAAGATCTCGATCCTGGTAAAATATTTAATGGTCAAAATTTCTGTGGAAGGAAGAAAGCCAGCATGGGCGATAAAGGAGGAACAAGTGCGTCTACCTTCGCTCAAGTTCCAATTATAATCAAGGCTATCATACTGGAAATGGCTTGGGAGTACACTATTATTAACTCATGAACTTTCATGTCTTAACGTTACTGGATTAATACACAGTGTGAATATCTTTATTGACATGAACCAATGCAACTCAGTATGGTAGAGGTACAGTCACGATGGATGTTATGTACAAGGTAAAACGTAAAAGATGAAATCATGCCTTTCATGGGGTCACACTTAGCACCAAACCCTACCTGAACCCACCAAAACTTACCAAACCGCACCTGAACCAACCAAAACACACGGAAACCCACATTTTTTGCTGGATTTGCTTAAATCCCAACAGAATCCAGCAAAATTTGTTGGAACTGGCTGGAAAAATACTGGATACTTGGCAGAAATTGCTGGATTATGACGGATGTTTTCTCCAGCATTTTCCACCACGCCCAGCAATATCCAGCATAATCTGAGCATTTAGTTTTTGTGAGGGTGTGAACAGTACTTGGATGACCTTGACCTCATTTCTGAGGTGACGGGGCACTAGCATGATGAATATGTAGGTCAGCTGAGAACGGGCTATTCACACAGCTCTCTTGTTTGAATATTTGAACCGCATAATTTCTAATAAGGCTGAAACTGCACAGATGCAGATTTACATCAAATACAGGCTTTTCAACCTTTATGTTTATTGTTGTTCATTTGCTTAATGACCACCTCTCTATACTGAACATGAGAACCCAAAGTGGACACTAATATTTCCTAAAATTCCCCTGTATTGAACATTCATGAAACAGGATACAAGAACCCACGACTATGAGTTGTATCGCCTTCTTAAACCATATTGCCTTTTCCATAATTTTTATATTGTAGTCCCTTGCTTAATCTTGTTATCACGATTGCAGCAACGAACTATTTTTGACTAACCCATGCTCGGCGTGCCATGTCTTCAAGCGACATGCATAAATTGCCATAAGTGACCACTTTGAAAGGCACAAAAGTGTGGGTTGGCAAGCAGAACTAACCTGCTGGTGTAGCAGGTTAGCCAACCGCATGACAAAACCTGAGCTGTAAAGTACAAGCCTACATGGGTTCTTATCCTGCTGGGCTCTGAGAAAGATCAGAATTTTTTTTTTTTTTTCTTCTTTTTTTTCTTCTTTTTTTTGTAGAGAGTAAAGAACAGGAGTTGTGGCAAAATTTCAAAGTCCAAAATTCTGGTCACCAAAAGTAGCGCCAAAACAAAAACAAAAAATTGCAGTGAGTTAACTTGGTGAACTGAAGAATAACTCAGTGGTTGTAACAAAAGAGGCATCCATGGTTTAAAATTTCGGTAATGAGATAGACAAGGGATCACCATCTATTTTATATGCACAGGAAGCTGAGCTTAAAAGGACATTAAGTTCAAGTGATTGTCCCATGATTCAACTTTGCTAAGAAGTCCCTCCTTTAAGAGACCACTGTACACAACCGACCTTTACTCCATAAGTATTTACAAAGTGGCACATTCTATTTTCTTTTTCTTGGTGGTCACAAAGCATGACTAGAAGGTGGGTCGAGTACACCTTAAAATGCACTTTATGGAATAACAGTATGCCTGAAAATATGTTCGTTCATTAGTGACAATGCAAAGTCCCTCTGTAGTCCTTTGCAAGTAATTTATACTTCCTTTGAGAGACCACTTGCTTTGTGGGGATGGTTAAGATGTGACCTAAGTCTTTTGTCTGAATGAACTTGTCATGCATATATAATATATTGATAATACGCTTGGTCATCCTAATAGTTTATTGAGTTGTGGTCACCATAAGTGGTATGTATTTAGGAATGTTTCCTGTGTCTAATAGTGGATTGAGTTGTGGTCACCATAAGTGGTATGTATTGGTCACAATGAGTACATGTTTTACTTTTCTGTGTGAAAAAAAGTATGTTGAGTGTTGTTACAAAGAAATGGACCCTTTTGGTCAAAAGTTCCCACTTGGTATGAATTGTCATAAGTTCGGCCCCTACTGTGGTCAATCTAAGAATGGTTTTGGCTGTGATTGAAGTCACCTGGTTCGAATGAATTTCTCATGCATATATGCAAGGTATATAATGCACTTGGTCTTCCCAATAGTGGCTTGAGTGGTGGTCATCATTAGTGGTATTTACATTTCCTTTGGTCATCCTAATATTGGATTGCATTGTGACTGTGTCTCTCTTCCTTTCTTCCTTTCCTACACTGTTGCACCAATTTCTTTCAAAGTTTGTATAGTTACTGGGCATGATGGTTAGATCTGCATAAAGACTGAAATTTTAAATACTAGATATATGTGAGTGCAATGATTTGTGTTTGTGAGGCACCCCATCTACTGGATGGAATCTTGTGTGTGAAACTCTTCCTATACTATTGCACCAATGTCTTTCAAACGCGGCACAGTTACTAGACATGATAGGTAGATGTTCATGCAGGCAGAAATTAAAGATAAATTCGATATTTCCAAGTACAAAGCGATTATTTCCCGAGATGCGGCACATCTATTCAAATGCAATCTTGTGTGCGTAACACCTCCTTTACTATTGGACCTACTTCTTTCAAATAATTAACTGTGATAATTGAAATACGAAACAACAACTGGATGTCAGCTTTATACAGGTGTATGAACTGTGCTCTTGCCAGGGTCACATCATTGTCCTTCCCCACCATAAAGTTCCCACCTGGCCTGGAAGACAGTGCACCTATATGACCACCAATGAAGCAACCCTGTGATGCAGCAAACCTGACTTAGCTTACTTTATTTTAACAGAAGCTACAGCATGCTGAAAACACAGTATTTTCACAATTACGGTCTATCTCCGTTGGGATGCACAACCAGCCAATCACAACTGTGGTCTGTAACCTAATACACTTATCAAAATTTTTAGAACTTGTTTAACTGAAGCCAAAACTTGTTTTCTGCTACGGATTTGCATTAACCTTTCCAAACTTCAGTATGAAGGAAAGTATCAACTTTTTTGCAAGCAACCTTTAAATATGAAAAAATCAGTTTTTATGACAAATAAAATAATTGATTAAAATTCTGAGGAAAATTTTATAATTGCGTCCAATTTATTCTTTTCTGTCCAGCATGAATACGATACATAATTGGCTATGATGCAAAGCCATTATCACTTGCCTGCATGTCCTGCCCTTACAATGAGAGATCAAATTACAATGCCCCACCCCTTAATTTTAACCTAAATTTTGAATATATTACTAAAACTTTATTAATTTTTATGGGAAATTGGTGATTTTTTTACTACATATGGATAGATTCGTAACATTTGTCTACAAAAAATATGACACCTATCACTGCTGAGGCATTAATAGGGGATGGGGGGAGTATCAGTTACACCAAGTCAGCATCTAATGCCAGTCATTATGGCAGTATTTTTGTGATATAATCTGAATTATAGCAGACAAGGGAACATTTTCAGTGTTTGAACATTATTGGCTCATTAAAGTGCACAGTTTAAGACCAGTAGGTCACAGATTAGAGTAGCAGTATTACGCAAATTATGTTTTTTGGTACTGAAGTTATGGAATTTTAGCGCGCCCATTGTTTGAACATTAGGAGGGCAGTTGGGTGACCCAGCTTCCACAAACCAATAGTGTTATGCCTTGTTTCTGCAGTAGACTGTATAAGTTGTGGTTTATTGACATGGTTTCTGGTGTATGTGCACATATTAGAAAGAAAATGACAAAAGTTTGTACAGCTGCTCCAATATCATAAATACATATTTATATTCACAAGTGCTCGGATTTTAAATTTGATAAGCATCCAAATATCAATCATATTATCAGGCACAAGTGTTTTCAGGCAAGTGTTGAATGGAAGCTAAATTTTTCCCCTTGTTTCACTTTCTGAAACTCTTATAATAATATGTGGTTGTATGTCGAAGTTCTAATGTTTTGCCACCTATGTCCATTAGCTTGGTAAAAATTATAAAATCTGCAGTTCATAAGTGCTGTCATCCATATCCATGGATATAAATTGATTCATTTATGTGAAAATAATATGCTGATGAAGTCAACAGCTCAACAAAGTCAGCATGCCTGATTTTAAATGACTTACCCCAGTCAAATGACACACATACATGACAAGCTTTTGTCTCCAAAAAAAAAAAAAAACAATAATAAAAATAAAAGGGGGTGGGGGTGGGGGTGGAAACAAAAACAAAACCAAAAAACAAAGAAATTTACATTTTACCTAAGATTTGTACAGCTCTACTGACAGACAATGCGCATTTTTTCTGGTATGCGCAAGATCACTTTGACATGATTTTGTATAAACAGCTCTGTATATGAATGGAGGCTATAGGCCTACAATGACAATGCCAAAAAATTAAAAGTTTGAAACTGAGGGTTACAAAGTTTCATATTAATGGGAATAGCATAATTTATTCATATCATATTAGCATTGTTAATTTCTCGTACACACATGTGATCACCTGTGTGGCACCGATGAGGTATCGCTAAATACAAAGGGCTCTCGAAGCTATCTATCTACCAAGCAGTCAGCAAAGGAGGGATGGCCTGTGCACTTGTTAAATGTCTTGCTCGTAATTCTGTTATTATTTATGCAGTGTGGTTTCACCGATAGGTGCGGCATGTATATGCACAATGATTTCTGACATAAGTGTGATACTTCATGAATTTTTGGAATATTGAGACTGTTAAACTTGATATTCACAGCCAATCTGTGGGTGTAAAACCTTTTTTCTCCTTTTATAAGCTGGCCTGAGGCACACAATACCATAGCCCAAGCCATTTTCCTTGCGGTCTACAGTCCCAGGACCATATCTTGCATGCTCCATCCATGTAACAGTTGTTAGGATCACTCAAATTGTCAAGGCATAAATCCTTCTATTTTTCATATTAGCATTTTTCAGTCTAAAAAATCAGCATTTTGGTAATGTAAAATTCCGTGAACGGCATTTAACAGATACAAATGTCAGAAAAACATGGATGGATTCTTGTCATACAATTCCCAGCTCGCTAATTTGTGATAATTGAAATACGAAACAACAACTGGATGTCAGCTTTATACAGGTGTATGAACTGTGCTCTTGCCAGGGTCACATCATTGTCCTTCCCCACCATAACGTTCCCACCTGGCCTGGAAGACAGTGCACCTATATGACCACCAATGAAGCAACTCTGTGATGCAGCAAACCTGACTTAGCTTACTTTATTTAAACAGAAGCTACAGCATGCTGAATTTTCACAATTACGGACTATCTCCGTTGGGATGCGCAACCAGCCAATCACAACTGTGGTCTGTAACCTTCAGGAACCTGTCTGAAGCGCATCCATCCTTACTACTTCGAATCAGATGGTTTACAAAGATGACAAAAAGAAAGCATGGTGTAGGCGAGCCCTGACGAACCCCAACCACTGCAGAGAATATTGCAAGTCCTAATACACTGTTTGAAATTGTATATATTGACGCAAGTACGAGAAGCATAACCATGCCGCACCCTAAACGCTTGAGAACTCTCATTAATGCTTGTCTCGGGACGCGATCGTGTGCTTTTGAGAAGCCCACAAATACAACAAAAAGTTTCAGTATTTTCCCGAAACAATAATCCATAATCAAACGTAGCGTTACTATATGTTCTGTGCATCCACGATTGGGAGTTGCACCTGCCTGCTCCCTATCTGGGCTAAACCACTTCATAAGATGGTTATGCAATATATAATCATAATTTTTTGCCACACTGTTTATTATATTTATTCCACGATAATTGTCGCACTGCGATCTGTCACCCTTTTAAAAGAGCGTTACAAGTTCAGCTGTGTCTATGCACACGGATAACTTGAGATGGACACTCTAATGAGCAATGCAGTAAGACAAAAATACCCACTCAATGGGCAATAGTCTAAATAGACCATGACTCACACCGTCCGGGCCACAACCCTTGTTCGGTTTAAGCTGTTTTTTTACAATTTCCACCACTTCGCTTGGATCAATTGGATTATGCAACACGGGAATTGTAACTTCTGTCATAAGTTCCTTGCTATTTATGTGCTTGGCATCAGGTGGGTTGAAAAGTTGCTCGATGTGATTCTTAAACGCGTCATCAGATGGCGCGTGAGATGCTGCTTCATCATATTCACCTCTCCAGCTTATGCCAGAGTGAAGGCAGCAGACAATAACCTGGCAGACGATAAGCCAGCAGACAATAAGAAAAGTGATCGATTACTTATGGCAGATATAGGGCTATTGACTGCTGGCGTGTGAAGCTAGCAGACAATAACTTCCAGCTTATCAGAGAAGATGAGTCGCCTTTATGATAACCTATCGGTCTGCTTAAGTGTGGAGCTAGCAAACATTAAACTTCAAGTTTATCAGAGAAGATGAGTCACCTTTATAGTTTAAGACCAAACAGATAATAAAATTCACTATATTTTGTTTCATTCAAAGTAAATGTAATTTTTTATTGTCTGCTGGCGATCAGTTTCATCCTTCGGACGTTCCGCCATCTGGCGGACAGTCTGAAAATATGTGAAGCTTGCAGACAATAACTTCCAATTCCAGCTTGTCACACAAAACACAAAACAACATGTTATGCTCGCCTTTAAAGTTTAATGTGTGTGCACAAGCCTACAGTTAATTGGTTGATAGTGTCATAAAATCTTGTATTGAGATGTGTTGAAGCCTAATGGAGCCATGGCATCGAAACATCTTATGAGGCTATCAGACTAATATTGGGCCGCAGCCAATTCGATAGCTATGACTTGTTTATTTCCCCGCACATCCCATGGAGCTTGGGTTTATAGACACAAAAATGAAACTGAAGGTGGTTATTGAAGGTGAGCAAATCGACGCAGTTAAATCTGTAGTTAGGTCTGTTCTTTCAGACAAAACACTTGTTTTCAACAATTGTACCTTTAACCTCAGCAAATGACATTGATAATGATACATTATCCATGTAAAAAGTGTCCGGAATTTTGTACTTGGGATCGTTAATCAACTGGTAATATGATAACTACCATTGAACACGTGTGATAGAAAATAGGTGAGCACCTTTGTTTGCAAAAGAGAGAGAGAGAGAGAGAGAGAGAGAGAGAGAGAGAGAGAGAGAGAGAGAGAGAGAGAGAGAGAGAGAGAGAGAGAGAGAGAGAGTTTGTTGTCTCTGTGGTAATTTATTTCCAGTTTGTTACAAGGTTGCTATGTTCATAAATGAACGTAGGGTTGGGTCACTTTGAGCACGTCCCCACAACTGAATAAAAGATCTTTTAAAAAGGCTTCGTTTGTATCGTACTTTTAACAGCTGTCAATCAGATTAAGGGGCTCCACACAGTCCCGATATCCAAGATATCGGGATTATCTGGGGCACTGAACATCAAATCGTTTTTGCCAAAAGGGTAAATGAAAATGCATAAACGGTTTTGATCCATTTTGGATCAAAACCATGTGAATGAGAGTTCGGGCAAAGGTGGCCATCTGTTTTTTTTCTTAGGAGGTTCGCTTTGTCCGGGTTTACAAAATCCACCTTCTGTCATTTTCTCTTGGTCACATACTGCATTGGGATCAATTTAGTGGGCCAAAAACAGCCAAAATGATTTGCCTATTTTTTTATTTTTTTTTATTTTTGCCTATTTTACATGTGTGACGATCCCCCGTCCGCGACATCGTAAATTTTAACGTCTTTCAGGTCCATATTTTGATAACAATTACAAGTAAAGCGTTCTTAATAATCAATTTGTACATTTGTCAAAGACACAAACATATAAACGTATGATTAGCATAAACATATAAACTTATGATTTGGATATAAAGCAAGACAAAATTTGTTATTGAAACTCTCACTTTTCGATGGGAAATCGTCAGTATTATAAGCAAAGTTATTCCACGTAACAGAAACCCGATGTCTGAAAGAAATGGCACTGAATAAGGTTGTAGATATAATACATAGAGAACAATCGAGGTTGAGTTAACCCTTCTAAACCAGTATTTTGATATTTGTGCAAAAATTGAGTTTTAAATAGTGGGTATTATCCCTGTTCACTAAAAAACAGAAAAAAATCATTCGCCTTTTTGCCTGCACCGAGACAAAATTTGAAATAACGCAGGTGTAACTTTTCAAAAGGATAATTAGTATGATTAGAAATATCACTATAGGGCAAAGTTTTCCGGGTTTCATTTATGGAACCTACGTATGCTTCACATGCAAAAGTATACCGGGACAATACGTTTTATTTTTTGCTTTGTTTTGTTTTGTTTTTTGTTTTTGTTTTCGAAAACAGTTAATGCAATTGAAAAATCCAATCCATTGTTTCACCCAGATAATTCGTTTCAATTTTGCAGCTGCCTTCGTGGCCTTTTCTCACAAATGTACAGTAAGATTGGAAGATTCCTTGGCACTTATTTGAATTCCAAGAAAACAGTAATCATTTAATTCTTAATTTTCATCTCCCAGAATATACTATTGCTTCAATCTCCTGCGGGCTTTGTTATAAACGAGCATACTGGTATTTCATATTTCAATTCCAATTTGTGCAGTAATGCAGTAGTCCTGCAATCGATCCAAACATATTTGCAGACCTGGTTAAGTTTCTGCTATAGCAGAACTATACCGTCCGTACTTTTAAGAGACTGTTGCGTTTTTCTGTTGTGAAGTTGAAAAGGGAAACAATTGTCATCAAATATATCAAGCAAATGGTAAATAAAAGTGTTGTCAAGTGTTTAACTCGGTGAGTGAAAACAAACAAACAAACAAACAAACAAACAAACAAACAAACAAAACAAAACACCCTCTCCAACACTCCATACTTCAATTTTTCACAAGTCACGTCCATGGTACCACAGAATGCATCGAAAAGGTTAAAGCGTAATTAGCGACAATTTCTGCGTCTTCTAGTTTCAATAGCCTGAAAAAACAGAAAGACAATTGAAACTAATACAAAAATCCCCCCCCCCCATGTATAACTTATTGATGTTTAAAAAAAAAACGCTTGCTAGGTCTGGAAATGTAAAATATTCAAACAGATCTAGGTGGCAAGAACGACACACAATATGTCTGACAAGTCTGTATGTAGGAATATAAAAATCCTTCCGCGAAGTTCGACAGGCATCCGCTAACACACTTAAACAAATCCGTGCGCTAATTGTTAGGTTCTAAAGAGTGCTACCAAAAATTACGCAGAAAAATCACAAAAAAGTCCAAAGAAAACCCACAGACCTCGTATACTCCCATATTTGAGTACCTGGGACCCTTGATAGGCCCATTTTGACAATTTGGCCGCTCAGGGCAGGGTCCAAGAAGCCCAGATCCAGTCCCAAATTGGCGCCACACTTCCCAGTATTTCCTCTATACTCTTATGAAGGTGGGGTAAATGGAGTCATTTTTTGCTCTTTGTGCATTATGAAAAACTTGACCTCCAATACTCCCATATTTGAGTACCTGGGACCCTTGATGGGCCCATTTTGACAATTTGGCCGCTCAGGGCAGGGTCCAAGGAGCCCAGATCCAGTCCCAAATTGGCGCCACACTTCCCAGTATTTCCTCTATGCCCTTATGAATGCGGGATAATCATTACATTCTGACTATACAAAAGGATGGAGCTTAAACGTCTTCACATATTGCAAGACTAATTTCCATTGTGGTCTTTTTCACGCACCACAAGGATAGAGCTGGTATGATAAGCTAGTACATAACTTACATCTCAATATAACCAGACAATAAAAATAAATACAACTTCTCTGAAACAGATACATCTCTCCTGCACCGTGTTCGGCTATGTCACAAATCTACAAATTGCAGTTGGAAGACCACCTCTATCTATAATTATTTTGAAGTTATTCAAGATTTAGTTATGTGTATTTGCTTAATTTTCACTAATTAATATATGATTATACGTGTAAGAGATACATGAGTAAGGTTCATGTATGATTAGTACGTTTAAACACAGAGAGGCGATCTATGGATAAAATAATAAATGGCACTGCAATCTGCTAAACTAATCGGATTTTTTTTTTCAAAAATAGTCACCGTAGTTTTACCAAATTTTAATCAGAGACAGTGGACCAGGTTCCTTTTGAAAACCAGGTTCCTTTGATAATAGTTCAACTTTTTATGAAACTTTTAATGTGTTCATTTGAAGGCCGTCTTAGTGGCGTCAACCCTGACGACGTTAGTGCGATATCTCAAACAAATATTGACGGCAGCTTTACCCACATTTTTGCAAGACATGCATTTAATTATAGAACCAAGTTCCAATTTTTGCTTCCTCTTTTTATTCGTAATTTTTTTTTAATTTTTAACGTATTTATTTCAAGGCCGTCTGAGAGGCACACAAGGGGTCGACGTTATCGTGATATGTCAACAAGGATCCCTTGCAATTTTTATCAGAGATGCAGATCATAATGGACCACGTCCCTATTGAAAACCAGCTTCCTCTTATCATTTTTAAAAATAATGAAACTTTTGAAGTTTTTATTGAAGGCCGTCTGAGTGGCACACAAATGAGAAATCTTGTTACCACATTATCTAAAGAAGGATCCATTACAGTTACACTGTATTATGGCACCTGTGAAGTCTTAAAAAGGAAAAAAAATGAGGGGGAAAATTGTGGGCGCCGAGGGTAATCTACACTCTGAACGCTATTTTGATATTTTATATTGTTCCTGTTTGTCACAGTGTTCTGGCAAGGATATCAAGAAGCAAAGTTATAACTTTGTCAGTGTACGTATTTACAGTATTCACTTAGATCAAAAGTTTAATGGTAAAGGAATGGGAGAAAGAAAAACCAGAAATTTATAAGATTATCGTTTTTTTTAACACAAGAGGAAGAGACTGATTTTCAAATTAATTTGAAGATTGATAGTGTTTCATTTTAAGCTCTATACTGACTTATGTGGAATATAAGATACAAAGTGGACTCAGTTACCTGTTTTGGAGAATATTGTAAACAATAATGGTACCATTATTTAAAAAAATATTTGACCTAAAATTGTGTGCTGGATATATCAAAAAGAAACACATATGAAAAATAGGAATTCCCATTCTTGTACGCCTCAGACCTCCCATCTTAATATGACAGAATGCTGGTTGGTAACCGGGGGAAGTGCAGGGTGGGGGGTGGAAGGTCCTCCGGCCAACTTTGAAATCTCTCATGAACATGCATTCAATCTTGATGCCGCGGGTACAGGTAAACACAAAAATCTGTGTTTCCAGGGATTGGCAACTTTGCACATTATTTGGATATAGACAATCACCGTTTTTACCTTGTCGCAAAAAGTACGTACAATGTACGTATATATATATTTTTGTCAGATAAAATAGGATGCACATGATTCCTCTTTTTGCACTCTGATAGGAAGAAGATGGTGTAACTGTTGCACAGAAACTGACTACAAAATGGATATTGAAAAAAAATTATTATCATTAATTGTAGAATAAAAGTATGAAAATTATGTTTAAATAATTTAATAAAACATACATAAATTATAAACTATTAATAAATGTGTCTTCTTTAATTTGCTCTTTGTGGTTTAAAATTAAAACTTGTACCTGAATGCCATGACATTAACTTGCATTCTCGGTAATACCCGATCGGTTCTCGGATATTAGGTACTTCAGGGGCTCCAGTTTCTGGCTTTGGAGGGAGATCTCCCTCTCTTTTTTTACTTTTTTTTAACCAAGTATATATCTGTCTCACTTTTTACTAAATGTCTCCAGCGTTTCACACATTTATAAATTGTACTTTCTTCAAAGAAAATTGAAACCGGAGAAGTCTTAAATAACCCAAAATGCAGGAAATGTGGTGCAAAATTTCTCTGTGTCCGAGAATTCTCAAATGTATGAAAACATGCATGTATAGATGGATGAATGCATGAACTTTATTGTAGTTTTTCAAATAAAGATGGTATTTTTCAGACGGCGAGACAATACAATTCAATATTAAAGTATATGTGATACAAACATGACAATGTCACAAGCCATGCAATACAACATATGCAACACAATTCAGTGTGACAAGGATAAGTACAAAAACAAAAACAAAAAAACAAAAAAAGCGTCAATACAAGGTAAGGTGCACATGCGCCATTATAAGGACCAGATCACACCTTCAATTTCAACCTAGCAAAAAAATGTCCATCGATACCTATGCTTTCCACATCCTCGCATCACTTATGTGCTTTATAGGCCTATAGGTAACTAGCAATAATTGGTCTCATAGCCTCATCAAATGCTTCGATGCCATGGCTCAATTAGGCTTCAACACATCTCAATACAAGATTTCATGACACTATCAACCAATTGACTCTAGGCTTGTACACGCACACTAAACTTTAAAGGCGAGGATGACATGTTATTTTGTGTTTTGTGTGATAAGCTGAAATTGGAAGTTATTGTCTGCCAGCTTCACATATTTTGAGACTGTCCGCCAGATGGCGGAACGTCCCAATGATGAAATTGATCGCCAGCAGACAATAAAAAAATCACATTCACTTTGATTGAAACAAAATATAGTGAATTTTATTATCTGTTTGATCTTAAATGATAAAGGTGACTCATCTTCTCTGATAAACTGGACGTTATTGTGCTATGGTAATAATATTGTAATATTTATGTAATCATTCCATTGTTTATTTTAGATGTTGGAATGAGTGTAAAGGCAACTTACCGGACATACTTCAATGTAAAAAAAAACCTAGTCTCTATCTTATGGAAGGGAAAGTCTCAGGAAGGATTGGTCCAGAAAAAATTTGAAGTTTCAAAGTTTTTTCACACAGAATATATGACATCAGTGTACATAAACAAATAAAGTTGAAATTAAAATTTTGAATCTGTGTCTCCTTTTTGCAGATGCCATTTTTTATTATGAAAAAAATGGTAATCTTAGGTCCTGGGAAGAGTTCCAACAATTTGGGACTGGATCTGCACTCCTTTTACCCTGCCCTGAGCGGCCAAATTGTCAAAATGGGCCCATCAAGGGTCCCAGGTACTCAAATATGGGAGTGTTGAAGGTCAGGTTTTTCTTAATGCACAAAAAGCGAGAAATGACTCCATTTACCCACCTTCATAAGGGTATAGAGAAAATACAAGGAAGAGTGCCGCCAATTTGGGACTGGATCTGGACTCCTTTGACGCTGCCCTGAGCGGCCAAATTGTCCAAATGGGCCCATCAAGGGTCCCAGATAGTCATATATGGGAGTATCGGAGGTCAGGATTTTCATAATGCACAAAAAGCGAGAAATGACTCCATTTACCCACCTTCATAAGGGTATAGAGGAAATACTGGGAAGAGTGCCGCCAATTTGGGACTGGATTTGGATTTCTTTGATACTGCCCTGAGCGGCCAAAATTGTCCAAATGGGCCCATCAAGGGTCCCAGGTAGTTAAATATGGGAGTATTGGAGGTAAAGTTTTTTCTTTTGACTTTTTGGTGAATTTTTGCGTAATTTTTGGCAGCACTCTTTTGGTATGTTAGCGGATGGCTTTGTTTATGCCTACGTGTCCGTCACGCTTCGCGTGGGATTTTTGTATGTCTGCATACAGACTGGTCAGAAATATTCTGTGTCGTGCTTGCCACATAGATATCTTGGAATTATTTGTGTTCCCAGACGTAGGAAGCGTTTTTTTCAAAACATCATTAAGTTATACATTGGGGGGGGGGGGGGGGGGGCTGATTTTTATATTTGTTTCAATTGTCGTTTTGTTTTTTCAGGCCAGTGAAACTGGGAGACGCAGAAATTGTCGCTTATTAGGCCTAAACCTATTAGGCGCATTCTGTGATACCATGGACATGAATTGTGAAAAATTAAAGTATTGAGAGTTGTTTTGTTTTGTTTTTTGTTTGTTTGTTTGTTTTCACTCACCGAGTTTAACACTTGTCAACATTTTCATTTACCATTTGCTTGATATATTTATGATAATTGTTCCCCTTTTCAACTTTACAACAAAAAATCGTAACTGTCTCTTATATATACGGACGGTTTAGTTCTGCCATGGCAGAAAGTTAACCAGGTCTGCAAATGTGATTGGATCGATTGCAGGACTCCTGCATAAATTAGAATTTAAATATAAATTACCAATATGCTCGTTTATAACAAAGCCCGCAGGAGATTGAAGCAACAATATATTCTGGGAGATGAACTTCAGAAGTAAATCATAAGTGTTGTCTTGGAATTAAAATAAGTGCCAACGAATCTTCCAATCTTACTGTACAACATTTGTGTGAAAAAGCCACGAAGGCAGCTGCAAAATTGAAACAAATCATTTGCATGAAACAATAGATTGGGTATTTCAATTGCATTAACTGTTTTCGAAAACAAAAACAAAATAAAACAAAAAAAGAAGACTTGTTGTCCCGGTATACTTTTGCATGTGAAGCATGCATGAGGAACATAAATGAAACCCGAAAAACTTTGCCCTAGTGATATTTCTAATCATACTAATTATCCTTTTGAAAAGTTACACCTGCATTATTCAAATTTTTGTCAGGGTGTGAGCAAAAAGGCGAGTGATTTTGCTGTTTTAAGTGCACAGGGATAATACCCACTATTTAAAACTCAATTTTACACAAATGTCAAAATACCGGCTTCGAAGGATTAAACTCAACCTCGATCGTTTTCTATGTATTATATCTACAACCTTGGTTCAGTACCATTTCTTTCAGACATCGGGTTTCTGTTACGTGGAATAACCTAGCTTATAATACTGACGATTTCCCATCAAAAAGGGAGAGTTTCAATAACAAATTTTGTCTTGTTTTATATCCAAATCATAAGTTTATATGTTTGTGTCTTTGAGAAATATAAAAATTATTAAGAACGCTTAACATGTGAATTGTTCTCAAAATATGGACTTGAATTTCATTAAAATTTAAGATGTCGCGGACGGGAGATCGTCACACATGTAAAATGAGCAAAAAATATGGAAATCATTTTTGCTTGTTTGTAGGCCCTCTCAATTGACCTCAATGCAGTATATGACCAGAGGAAAATGACAAAAGATGACTTTTGTAAACCCGGACAAAGCAAACCTCCTAAGAATAAAACGGCCATATGCATATCACTTAAATTTTGATAGGTCTGTAGCCTACCTGTATCGTGGCAAGGGAATTTTTCATATTGAAATTATTGCAAAGCTTTGAAAGATAGGCACATAGAATTCAATAAACTATGTTTTGATAAAAAGGACACCGTATCATATTTTTTTCCATAAATGGCCACCTTTGCCCAAACTCTCGTTCACATGGTTTTGATTTTATGTTCAGTGCCCAAGACAATCCCGATATCTTGGATATCGGGACTGTCTGGAGCCCCTGAATCTGATTGACAGCTGTCAAAAGTACAATACAAACAAAGACTTTCAAAATATTTTGTTATTCAGTGGTGGGCACGTGCTCAAAGTGACCCATCCGACATCCATTCGTGAACATAGCAACATTGAAACAAACTGGAAATAAATTACCACAGACAACAAATTCTCTCTCTCTCTCTCTTTATCTCTCTCTCTCTCTCTCTCTCTCTCTCTCTCTCTCTCTCTCTCTCTCTCTCTCTCTCTCTCTCTCTGTCGCAAGCAAGCAAGCAAGCAAGCAAGCAAATGTGGTCACCTATTTTCTATCAAACGTGTTCAATGGTAGTTATCCTGTAACCAGATGATCAACGATCCAAAGTATACACTTCCGGACACTTTTTTACATAGATAATGTAACATTATCAGTGTCATTTGCTGAGGTTAAATGTACAATTGAAACCAAGTGTTTTGTCTGAGAGAACAGACCTAACTACAGATTTTGTCTGAAAGAACAGACCTAACTACAGATTTAACTGCGTTGATTGATTTGCTCACCTTCAAATACCATTTTCAGTTTCACTTTTGTGTTTATTTAAACCCAAGCCCCATGAGATGTGCGGGGAAATAAACAAGTTATCGCCATCGGATTGGCTGCGGCCCAATAGTTAATTTATCGTGGCATGTTCACATGAGAAGGGCACTGCTAAAGGCTTTAGCCTCGCCCATCCCACGTGAACAAATGCTCCGATAAATCAACTAGTGGCCCTTGCGAATCCGATAACCTATACTTAAGAGTAATATGTAAATATATACGCTATATACGAAATCTCACCATCGGAAGTTTGATTTTCTTCCTTATCCTCTATCTGGCTCAGTATTGCTTTCAAATTGTCTTTAAGCTCTTCCTTATTCATTTTATTGATTTCTGATAGGGATGGCCTGCGTTTAGGGCTTTCTAGTAAATGTGCCATACTGGGCGATGTTGCAGGAATACGAGTGGTTTGCTTACAGTCTACAACCTTAGAAAGTTCACTGGTCAACGTTTGCAAACATTGCACTACCTTTGTTCCTGGAATTCCATTCAGCGTCCCCGAAACTTTATATAATCTCATTCCAGCGTGAGCTGTATGTCACTGATATTCCAGTCAAAATTACACACACACACACACACACACACACACACACACACATACATACATATTTACATACATACATACATACATACATATATATATATATATATATATATATATATATATATATATATATATATATATATATATACTACCACAGCTGATGTCAATTCTGGGTGCATTGCAGGACACTGTCTAGGCTTAGCCTGTAATCATTTGCATTGACAACTGATGCATGCTACCAGAACACGTATTTTTTTGTCTTCACTAATAAATTTCAGCGCTTTTTGGGTGACTTAAATAATATCATTTGAATCCACACAAACTTAAATACAACCACACAAGAAAACAAGTTCATCTTCTCCAATATACTTAGTATACATATTTTGCGCCAACAGACAGCCTGATTGAAAGTCAAATTGTGTATACTTGATTTTCCAACGAAAAAAAGTAGCCAGAGCCAAAGAGTTTGGCAACGGGGCTACTGCATACACAGAAGATTACAAATACATTTGAAGACAATGAGCTGAGCGGTTATACGATAATTCTTCATGTGTCTTTACTTCATGCTGGTCGTTCCACTTAAAACGAAAAGTGGCAATCAAACAAAATAATGAAAAAGACTTCATGTCTTCCACCAAGATGGAAGAGAGATAATTTATTTTGGAGTGGCGTGCCTGGACACAAGAAAGCCATATGCAATAATTCATAGGTATAATGGTGTCAAACAACTGGACAGTCAGCGGCCTTCAAAATCTTTTGTTTTATACAAGTCAAAGGACTGCGCATTGAGGCAGGCGCCATGTACTGCCGCACTTTCAAAGGCATGTTCCCTGCACCAGGGGTACCACATTTCAGTGTGCACTGCATAGTTAAAGCACATTTTATTTTTCCTATTTAATATGAGCAATCTTTATATCTTGGCACCGTAAAATATATATTCCTTCATGTATTGTATTTGTGTCGTTTTGCCCGGAACCATTTCCGAGTAGTATGTAAATTAGAAATACCTAGACACAGTCATTGGCCTAAGGCAGCTATTCTGATGTGCAGGACTTGGGCCCCATACTGGCGGTATGCAGGGTCAAAGGTATGGTAAGTCAAAACTGTGTTTCCACTTCGTCAGAGTAAGGGTGGTTTTACACTGGGTCTTCTCTGATCCTTTGTGTTCACTGTTGTCTAGATGCGTTCAGGAAGAGAGCAAATAGAAATACAATAGATCGGTGGGGACATTGTCATTTTGTGAAAAAAAGGCACATTTGATTTCCCTATTTCATTTTATAGTTCATCACATGCAATGCATCAGATCAGATCAGATTGTATGCCATGGACAACTAAACCCTAAGGCCTGCATGTCGGTAACGGGGGTGGGGATGTGGGGGTAGGGTCTGTCGATGCATATCATTAGAAAAAAATCCAACTGAGTTACCCTCCGTCTGAGTGTAAACTTATTGGTGGGCTCTGATGCGGGGGTCCTTGCTACCATGCTTTCTATACATCAACTTATTGCCCCACTCCCTTTTAAACTGTAAAAGTGCTCCCTCAATATCTTTAACCTTTGCTCTCTGACTTTCGCCTATGTATCCCGGAATGAAAATACTATCCCCACAAAAGTTTAGCCACAACTTGAATATAAACATACGCATGTGATATATTGCACTTCTAATCTCTTGCCATTAACGAATGATTCAGGTGCAGATCCAGGAATCTTGAAGGGGACAATTGGGAAACATTGACTTGATCGTTAAAAGGGAATGTTCGCGCAGAAAAGTTGGAGAATTAAGGTGTACAAAGGTTGGTTCTGAGCTCCAGCCGTTTTGTGTCCACACTCTCAGGAAAATTGGAAGAAAAGTCCAGAAGAAGGTTTTTCTTTTGTATTTTAGTATACAAAATGGGGGGGGGGGGGCAGGGGGCGACCCCACGCCGAATCTAAATACGCCCATGAGGATCGATCCATTAACGTTTAAGAACATAATAACTAAGCATGTTTTCTATTGACAAAAGATCCTTGACATTCCTATAAAGGTTTTTAATGTAGATCTTGAAGGACATAATATGCATGATATACAAATGACACACATGTATCACCAGACAAAAATAAAGAAAAAGCTGGCTCAGAAAACTTCTTCAAATCTTTTCCATATTCATAAATAGATCCAATGTTTATAAATGCTGGCTAGGCTCTCCTGTGATGCATTTGCAGTTTTCCCATTTACAATGGTCAAGTATACACCTTGTTAATTAATTTGAACAAATTGAAACATTCTGGGTATATCAGGAACATGGTTGTTCTGTTTTCATTTGTAATAAATGGGCAATCTGCTAAACATTCTTGTTATTCAGTTTTGTGTGTTGTTAAGATATACTGAGAAACTTAGCAATGTGACTTTGCTTCGGTACCAAATATCCGAAAAAACTAGAATTCTTAGTATGTTCTCACAGGGCTTGGAAAGCATGTTTCCTGCAACTATTCCGTTTTGATATTATGCTTATACAACTGCGCATAACTTCTCAAAAAATGCCCTTCCTTATAAAATGTGTCAATTTTCGGAATATTAATCGCAAGTACTTCATTTCTTGTGTGTGTCGTTATATCGTACTTTGTAATCAAAACAGATTTATGATGGCTGCACTTGTTTGTGAAATACTAGGAGAACAAGTCTGATTTCATTGTATGTTCATTCTTTACAAAACCCTTCATTTGTTTCGAGTGTTGGTCTTAAAGATAGAAATATATAATAAGTTGAATCTGAGAAAATCCTTTTTACACGTTTGAGTATAGAAAAAAAACGTTATAAAAGATTTAATGGAATCCCAAATTTCTATTGATTCAACATTTTAGGGTAGGTACCACGCAACATTTTGGGAAGATTCATAAATTCAGGATTCATTTGTGGATCTGTGGCCAAAGAATTTAGCAGAAGGTGAATTAAAGTGACTCTGATGTTTGAACCTAATTCATACTGTACTATACGCCTATTTGTATAGATACCAGGTTTATGGCATATATGTTCAAGTCTTTTATATTGAATGAAGAAGAGTGTTAAATATATGTATTAATATTGTTGTTCCTGTAAAACAAATTTTAGATGTTTGTATCAGGAGTGGAAGATGGCATTCCTCTCTAGCACTCTAAAATCAAGAACTAAATCTGGTGTTAAAATCTGGAAAGCCTTAAGATATTTCCAATTGATCTGTTAACAGTAACTTTTAACACATTCTGATTTAAAGTAGATCAAGCGTTTGTATCTCTCTCTCTCTCTCTCTCTCTCTCTCTCTCTCTCTCTCTCTTTCTCTCTTTCTACCCTACAAGCAGATATTAGAGAGACATAGAATTAACAAAGGGTGCAGCTTGGTTTGTTTGACGGGCAACTGGCTCCAATGGTTACATGTTGGTAGTCCAAAGGGGATGCGTTGTGAAGGACCCATTATCCGATGGTTCAACGTTCCAAATTATGAGTCGTGTTCACAAGTTTCGCAGTTGCACTGGTTCAATGTTCCGAAAGTCTAATGTTTTAATTCACACAAGAAATTAGCCGAGTATCCCAAAGGGTCACTGGTCATAACGTCTGATTTTCCAAAACTGACAGTGAAAAACAATAATTGATTCAATGTTTGCTTATTTCATCGTTCCTCCCTAATATGACTAGGAGTGCTAAGTAAGATGTTTTGCCTGGAGAAGACGGCCTCTTATGTTCTAATGATGGGAATGGAACACTCCATTTCCTTCCTCCATACAGTTATGTATACATGGAAATACATATGCATGTTTATATATTAATAGTTGATGCATTTGTACGTGGGCTGGATGAAGCAGAGGCTAGAAAAAAATGCTTGATCTGTTTACCCAATTTAGGTCGAAATATTTCAGCCTAACCGAGGATGAAAAATGCTGCAAATGTCTCAAAAACCTAGACTAGTGCTCGATGGAGAATTGGAAGTTTACTCTGATTATTTGTCTTAAGAGTGTACATATATGCAGCCAATGCAGCACTTCAACTTCAGAAATCAAGCTTGCATGAACAAGCACATCCACACGTAACTTGAATGCACACTGTTTGTAGCAGAGACTAGATATATGTATTTTCCCTGTATCTGAAGGTTTTGTTTTTTTTATGGCAGTTTCAATTCAGATATCTGAAATGCATCCCTATAATTGCTGATATGAAACAAATCTATCCAGTTCAAGATGTGTAAAATTTAAATTGACAGACACGTTGATTGATCAGGTGTTCACAAAATATTTCATTGTATTATGGTTTGAATTTGAAGGATGCTTCTGGCAGAAATAATGTGTTGTAAGTTGTGTAGAAAATGGTGAGTTGATGTTCCTCATTAAACTGAACTATACAGACAAGTATTAGCAATTCACAGATATCACTTTAGGTAATACACATCAACAACAACAACAACAACAACAACAACAACAACAACAAAAATGCAATCATTTTGAAATTGCATCCATAACAAACTTGATCTCTGCTTAACCCCCTTCCCCCTTCACATTTACAAGATATTGCTTTCCATATAAGTAAATGCATATTTCGCTTTTTCTTTTGTTTGGAATTATAAATGTTGTATTTTTCAACTCCTATTTATTTCTAGTGTATGCTACTAGTCACAAGCTTCTAGTATAATTTTGTCCTTTAATACTATGTTATGACAATAATGTATATATTGTATAGTGCCATAATTAATGAAACCCACGATACAGTAAATTCAATCATGTCTCTTTTGCACAGTTTAACCTGTCTGGTATTTAGTTCAATGTTCTTAAAGTTAGTTCAAATCACATGTACCTCATTCAATAGTTTTTGAAATTATGTTTTGATTTCTATTAAAGGCAGGCTTTTTTTATATGGTTATTTTACACTTGAACCGTTCGTCTAAGTATGCACAGGAGCGTTACATATGCTGGCTGACACCATTGTCATTGTGGAGCTATCTTAAACATGATTTTCAGTGTATTGAACCTTCGGAGCCCTGTAACCTAAGAACACTGGCCCTTTTGAACACTGAATTGGTGGGAAAAAACGGAACGTGGTAACATGTGTCAGTCTTCAAAACAATGGACTTTCAGAGCTCTTGTCCTTCAGAAGGTTGACCCTTCAGAGCACTGGACCTTCTCAAACTCCCAAAATTTACTTATTTAACAGTATTGATCGAATCATAAAAATAAGCACTTGAGACCCCCTCAAGATTTACTTATATCAACCCTACATAGTAATACGACCTTTGGTATATTTTAACCTGGCAAAATAAGCCCGCTACCTGCATGAAAATTCTGAAAACAGATTGTATGCTATAATACGCCAATTTGCATCATAGAAAAAGGATTTACACATCGGCATCCAGACGCACAAGCTGGGTTATTCGGCGATGTAACTGTGTTACACGTATCTTTACTAATACGGAGCGAACTTTACCGTCATCGCCTGTGAAAACCTGTTGTACAATAGCAAATGGCCAAAGATTACAGGGTAGTCCAGAATTGTGAACCAAGACCAACTCTCAGACTTTAATGTTGCTCCACTCAACCCTCCACTTAGACCTGGCATTTAGACTAAGAATGTACTCTTTTATGCAGCAGCTCCAGAACATATTTGACAAGTGCTGAACATATTTCCAGCGACATCAAAAATCGTCTGAGACTGAGCAGCCACCTGGTGGAATATCAGCAAACTGCTGTAGAATGAGTAATGTATTTGGAGTCAGAGTGCTGAGATCACTGGGATCTGAACTAAGTTTAATGAGCGGCCTACAATTAACGATGGATTCAACCTCACAAAATGTGGTTTCTAATATTTCGTCTGACATTCGTGAAGCATGAGGTAGTACAGCTCTGAAAACTCTCTTGATAGTCCCAATAAGTCGTTCCCATGCTCCACCGAAATGTGAACTCTTAGGCGGAATAAAAGACCCAACTATAGATCGTGTAGCTGGAAAATGTCTCAATGTGTTCTTAAAGTGGAAATTCAAAAGCTTTGCGCAACTCTTGTTTGCCTTTGACACAGTCCCCGTTGCGATCTGAGAATAATTTACATGGAGTACCTCTCTGAACGATAAAGCGACGCAAGGCGTTCAAGAGAGAATCTGCATCCAGTCACTATTACATCTCTATATGTATAGCTCGAGAGCACAAGCACGTGAAAATACACCCATATCGTTTCTTTTGCCCAGGATAGTACTTTGTGAAGTATGGACCGAAACGGTCCATCCCAACATATGTGAAAGCTGGTAGGTTAGGCTGAATGTGTTCGAGAGGCACATTTGCCATAATTGGGTTGATGGCTTCGCATACATCCTTTTGCATATTACACACTTTTTAGAACACGTCCGACCAAATGATGTGCCTTTGTTATCCAGTATTTTCTGCGAATTAAACCCAGAGTCCATTCACAGCCTAAGTGACCATTTGCAAGATGATGTCGTACTATAGCTTTGGAAACAACATGAGAACACGGAAGCAAGATAGGATGCTCGCCAGTTCTTCCTCCAACCCTCAAAATGCCGTTTTCATCAAGAAATGGATTCAAGGATAATATATTACTTGACTTTGCCAGAACGAAGTTGTATTTCACGTTCATAAGCTTGGTTTTGAATGTGTTTAATAATGACAGCATGAGCGGTGTCAAACTCGAATATAAATAATAGCTTTTTCATAGATGTGTGTTTTGATTCAAACAATGGGAATCTACGTATCCAAGCAACACATTTAATGATTTTACTTTATGTGGAATATTGTTCACAGATGTGTTGAATCCAAGATTTGTCATGCAACTCCCCAATATGAGTACTAAGAAATTTCACATCTGAGTCATTTTTAGGACCTTTCACCTCGGGGTCATTTTTAGGAATGGAATAGGATACCTCATCGCTCTTACACCAAAACCTGAAAGGATTTTTTAGCCATGCACGGCCTTCAAGTCGCAAGTCAATAGCCCCTCGTCGGTTAGCAGAACTCTGCTTGGCCAATAAATCTGCCGGATTTTCATCTGATGAAATGTGGTGGCAGCTCCCGGGATCGGTGTTAGCACCTATGTAACTGACCCTGTTTTCAACAAATGTATGAAATCTGCACGTCTTGTTTGTTATGTAACCTAAGACAATGGTCGAATCAGACAAAAAACAAAATGCAGGTACAGTTTCAATACTGAACTCTTCATGGACCACTGCATATATGTTAGCTGCACATTTAGCTGTCTATAATTCAAGCCTAGGAACTGAACAACTTGTCTTAATAGGTGCAACGTGTGATTTGCTCATTATCAAATGACATGAGATCTCACCTTTGATATTAATACACCTGAGGTAAGCACAAGCACCGAAACTACCTGAGTAGAGTCGGCAAAACTGTGATATTCATAATATCCGTTGTCAAAGTTACATGGTTTGATGCAACGTGGTAAACCGACACTGGGAAGTGTATTTAATGAGACCAGCCAGGCATCCCACTCCCTTAGTATGTCTTCCGACACATCTTCATCCCAGTTCAATTTAAGGTGGGTTGCCTGTTGCAGTAACAGTTTAGCAGCCAACACACACAGAGTTATAAAACCCAAATGGTCAAAAGTGGACGCCACAAAACTGAACATAGAACGACGAGTGACTTTGCTTTATGTCGTTTGTGGCACAGAGAAACAGAACACATCATCCTTTATTATTCATTTTACACCCAAGGCTCGACAGACAGAATCAACGATGTTCAACAGGTATGTCACTTGGGAGATCTTTGTCATTTATGGCAAACTTCGTCATCTCCAAAACCACCAGCTTGAAGTGTAATTGGAAGGTCTATCATAATTATACGTGCATCATGCTTGTTAATGTCTGAGTGGGTCAAGTCGTCTACGTACATAGACTTAAAAACTACATCCTTAACCAAGGGGTAAACATTGGGGTTGTCAATGATTGTTTTTCTAAGTGCATATGTACTTGAGCTGGCACACCAAATTCCATCAAATAAATGAGCACATGCGCAGATGTACAAGTTTTCCACCTTTGTACCACCAAAAATGGAGAGCATGTCGATCATACACAGGGATTGAGACCTACATCATTCTCTGATATCCCCCGGAATCGCAGCACCATGAAGGTGGAAACGCAAAAGTACAAACAATAACTTGTTGACAAGATCTGGGCCTTGAAGACAACGCCCATTGAGTGAACAGCCACTGTATGAGGCAGCACAGTCAAAAACAACACGCAGTTTGTCTGGTTTATTTGGGTTCTTGACACAATGATGGGGAAGATACCATAAGCGTTTTGCATCCCACATTTCTTCATCGGGGCCAATTGTGGCGTAATTGGAATCCAGCATCTTAGTTATCTCAGTGTCATACCTGGAGAATACATGTTCCCGTTCTAGACGCTTAACAAGACTATCATACCGTTTCTGAGCAAGGGAGATGTTGTTAGGGATATCTTCCTCAGGGCCCTTCCAAGGAACAGTAAGCTCATAGTGACCATTAACCTTTTTACAGCTGTCATCCCACAGGTCAATAGTTTTCTTATCATGTACGGGCAGGCCAGGTCGATCAAAAACCCCATTTTCCAATTCCCACAATTTGTTTATGTCAGCAATTGGAGCTGCATTGTTTGGTTCTATTTCAACAGGGCAAGCGGTCACAAAATTGCAAAGGACAACATTGCTGACGTCAGTTTTGGGTATCTTACCGCTGACAGTCCATCCACACTTATATCTTATGGCATAGGGTTGGCCAGGCAAGCCACTACGGACTTCCAGTGGGATTAAAGCGTCTGAAAAGCCCTGTCTTATCAAAATGTCAATGTGTTGAAAATTTAAGCTAGCGGAAAAATTAGATCCCTTGTAAATGAGAATGCTCATTGGGGTCTAAAGTGCCTGTTGAGGCTGTAATATGGGGGATGACTTTCACCCCGGAAAAAACCATGGACTCATGACTTGATGTGACCTTCAAAGACACCTGTTTTGAAACAGTGGGAGTTGTACCACTCATGGTCTTCAATATGTAATACTGGTTTGCTCCTTTCAAATGCACAGATCGGTAAGCTTTTCTGTACAAAATGAAGACGACGAGAAAGTGTCTAAAGCAGCATTAACTCATATGTTTCCATTCACCTGTACTCTGACTATGGCCATCAGGCAATTATTAGCGTCGATAGCGAAGTTCACGTGAAAAGCAAATAACTTATGCTTACAGTATTATATACTCCATAAACTCGTAGCATGTAAGTTACATTGAAAATAAACTCTTAATACCTGATATTATTATTACATGTGAAGCATCACCAAGAAAAAGTTAGTGCACTTTAACGGCAAAAAGCATGACCCAGTAAACGCGTTTTCACGAGTTAACTTTTTAGGAAGATCCATACATTGAGTTAGGAGTTTATAGATATATGTACATTTACATTTTAACATCAAATTACACTTCTTAACATACTTACATGAACACTATTGCACTGTCTGCATTACAACCACCCCATGTTAGTTACAGATTGAAGTGTGCCTTGGCCAAATGCATGCACCACACATCCCTGTTATAAGTGCAGCTACAAAAAAGAACCGCATGCTTAAAAAAACAGACATAACTCCATCGAATTTCACGTGGGTAAAAATAATGAGTTGAATACTCATAAAAAATTGGAAGCAAATCGACGGGAAATTGACAAGCACTTACTATTAGCTGCCACGTGCCTGTTAATCATGTACATAGATGGGAAAAATAGTTCCATGGCGCATGCAAGCGGGTAATGTAAAATGAACTCTTCCACTCCAGTGAACAGCGATGCCGTTTGACAAGCAATGGGGTACACAACAAGATTCTTCGCTTTTATGTATACGCGGGACCGTGCAGGAAACCATATACATATTCAAAACCGCTGGGTCACAGTCAACGAGGTCGCACAATTACAGGGTAAACCCATAATGAGAGAATGGAGGAAAGGCAGCAGACACGGGTGCAACCTATGTCACACAACAAAGGACAACAACAAAAGAAAAAAAAAATCAAATATGAATCAACTGCATTTGACAAAGCCTATCCTGTTTCTGCACCCAACAATTTAAATTGAATTGGCTGTGAAAATAGAATGTCTGTATATATATATATATATATATATATATATATATATATATATATATATATATATATATGTATATAAACATATATATATACATATATATATGCACTAATATATGTATATATATATATGTATATATACATATATATATGCATATATATATACATATATATATATATATATATATATATATATATATATATATATATATATATATATATATATATATATATATATATAAACGACAGATTGCTTTTACGAGGAATGTATAATAGGGTTACCTACCTACTATATATTTCCCCTCCAAGTGCAGTTACTTTTTACGCATCTAAATATCACATATTCATATACCACGAACTCAAAGATAAGCTAGACTTACCTTTGGTTATCTTATCACCGTGCAAGCTGCTCAAGCTTAACGCACCCTTTAGAGTGGCCGAATATGGGCTCTTCACACAACCTTTTTGGGAAACGTTTTGAGTGTTTGTAGCTCAAATTCGTGTTTTATGCCACGTCATATGCTATAATTCCTTCATCCATCTTTGAAACCAAACTTGATATGATCCCTACTGTAATTATATGAAATGGCGGTACCATCATTTTCTGATCATGAAAAAAAAGTGAAATAAGGTGGCGAATTAACATGTGTGTTAGCATGGTTAATATAGGAAACTAAATGTACTTGTGGATTAAAAATAATGGATATCTTTAAAAGGCAGACACTACATGCACTTCAAAGGTGATATGGATGTATTTTGGTGAAAACGTGGTAAATCTAGGGCACATGCTATCTTATTTGTATGAGTTACTTATAGCCATTTACTGCCAGCTGAAAGCTAACTGTGACTTCGGGATGCTTAGCGTACTTTAGTTTAAGGTTTAACTGAGGTCATCTCGTGACTTAATTTGGGTTAATGCATCAATTGAATCTGGGCTACCCACACAGCTCCCTTTGAATGATCTTGAGAGCTTCAAGTTCCAAAATCCATGCAAAAAGAATACTTTGAAATGGAAATATTTTAGTATATTTTTCATACGTGGCTCAATAGCTTATAGATACAATTTGCAATGTCATGTGTATCTAGTAAACTTGGGAATGTCCAAGATTAATAATTAGAAATGGTCCAAGAGTAGTATAATTTACAATACTAACAAGCTAACAAAGTGGATTCAACAGAAGTTTGAGCATCTGTATTTATATATATATATATATATATATATATATATATATATATATATATATATATATATATATATATATATATATATATATATATATATATATATATATATATATGTATGAAAATACTCGAGGTTTATATTGTGGAATATATTTATTCAGCATATTTAAAATGCTACAACTCTCGTTCAAAATCCAGTGGAGATGCAATAGTCAATAACAGTTGTTTTTTAAGGTGGAAATGTAATTTTTGTCGCTCATACTTTTGACACTCATGAGTATATGAAGCTGTTTGTTCCAATATTTCCACACCATTTTTACCCCTTCACTGTAAAAGGCATTGGCCTATAATTATGGTTACATTCCAACCTGTTTTGAACTTGCTAGGTATCACAATGTCCGATAAAACTCCAAAGTTTGGCCAAAAGGAAGAGAAAAGAACGAATAAAGTAATTAGAAAAAACACAAAATGTCTATATTGCGAATCACCCTGTATTCAAGCCATAACTCTGTTACATATGGTGTATAAATAATTTAACCAAAGCGCAATGTCTGCCTATACTACTTCTTCTACTTTTGTAATACTTGAATAAATGCAAAAAGGTGATGCGTGATTCAACAAAATTAATACTAATATGATATACATTGTATTTGGCAGTTATTGGTTTTTATAGACATTCTGGTGGCACACCATTAAAAATAGGGACAGGAAAATTGAAATATATATTCTTTATGTATTTCCCTATAGTACCCACATGCTTCTGCTGCACAATTAAACTAACGATATAAGTACTGTAGTCGCTCTGAACATTGCATCTTGTGTTGCAGATTCACCACAAGCTCTAATATGCATCCCCTGGGAAAACTCATGACCATGCTTGTTAAATTGATCAGCATAATTACACCTTAATTGATAGAGCTCTGATATCATCTATGCCTGAGTTGGCCGTTTAAGTACTCCTTGTAAGACTGGTAGAATTAATAAAGAATTATAGGCAATGTGGAGAAAGTAAGCGTTTTCTGCAGTTGCAAAGTAAAATTAGTGTGTCTCTTATAGGCTAATGCTTTTGGTCCTTTTTGTCAAGCTGAATTTATACTTTTGCATGTTATCCGAAGCAGTAGCCAGTAATGCGCAAGAGTCGGTGGTGGAGAGTGCCGAATGAGTGTGCCATCGACCATCAGTATTTTGTTGCCAATATTCTTAAATTCTTGGCGGCATAAAGTTTTTGTACAACCCCCTGATGTCCACAGTGGTCACATATTTTAGTTGGCGATTTGTCACCGGAAGCATTTATATATGTTTATGGTTAGTGTAGGACTTGTGGGGGTACATCCATCAAGGTATGTCCATGTTGTCGCTTAAAGTTATCACGCTAGTTTTTGTAACTTTTACTTGTAATTATGACGTTGAGAATAGAAAATACGTAAATCAATTCAAAGAGATTTTTCACATAAATTAAAAAAAATTGTCAACAGAAACTCGAAGGTTTGGCTGTAATTTTATTTTCGTAGAAGGTTTCTCGCTGCATTCTGCAAGCCTATGCGCTGCTAGTGATGGTTTTATGAGTTCCCTTATGCCAGAATTCCTTTTCTAAAAAAAATTGATTGATTGATTGATTGATTGATCTATCTATCTATCTATCTATCTATCTATCTATCTATCTATCTATCTATCTATCTATCTATCTATCTATCTATCTATCTATCTATCTATCTATCTATTTTATTTATTTATTTATTCATTCATTCATTTATTTATTTATTCATTTATTTATTTATTTATTTACTTACTTACTTATTTATTTGTTTATTATTTATTCATTCATTCATTCATTTATTTATTTATTTTTATTTTTTCGTTTTTTTATTTATTTATTTATATGTTTGTTTATTTTGGAGAGTATGACTCACTAGAATGTAGGATGAGTTGATAAATGTATTCATTGTGGTTTCTTGTTTATATTTTCCTTCAGGTAAACGATACTCAAAATGAATTCTTCGACCACATGGACAATCCTTAATGTGACCCTAACCATGGCATTTTCACCAAATGATGCTACTACGGTCCGATACGTTATAGGGAACTATCATTTGAACTGGACTTGGCTTGCAGAAACTGCTATACAAATTAACAGTCATGTTATGCCAATTATTTTAATGGTTGGATTGTTTTTCAATGGACTTACCATTGTCAACATAATGTCTTCTCCAATGAGGAAGACTACAACGGGTCACTAGTTTACTGCCCTGGCCCGGGCAGACAATGTTTATTTGTTGGGAGCATTCTCTGAATGGTTAAGTTTGCTCAAAAGATCATATGTTCGAATACATATTTCAGATGGACTGTGTGGTTTTATAAGTAGCATGCAATACTTTGGTCAACTTTACTCTTGTTACCTTACAGTTTGTATAACATTGGAACTCTACCTGACCGTGACACACCATTTAAAGCAAAAATTACAACTTTGGTAGCAGGTCTCATCTGTGTATCAGTAACATTATTCCCCTATTGGACTATGGAACAATACTGGCCCGCCCCCTTTTGCAAAACAAGAAGGAACATAGGGTATCGGGTTTGGAGCGTGGTGATTTTCCGGATAATGGGCTTGGTCTTGCCAGGTGTATTAGTGGGAATCTTTACGTTCTTGCTCCTTATGAGGCTGAAACGTTTACAAGAAGAACCGAAGAGCCAGCTTGAGGGTAAAGCACAGAACCATAAAACTCATAAAGATGCCAGAGAATATGCACTCACAAAACTGCTCATTGTTGTGGCCATTATCTTTGTTTTATTCCGACTACCTCATGGTGTATTCTTCTTTCTGTTCCACTATCTGCCTTACCCCGAGCCCCGATATTCCTACTTTGTTCCATCGCTTGTTGACTATTGTGCAGACACATTTGAATTGCTTTACGTGAGCAATAATGCAATTAACTTTTTCCTTTACTGCCTAGCAGGGGGTTCTTTCAGAAACTACATGCGTAATTTGTTCCGGTGCACATCTGTGTCTCGCCATATGCTGTCCTCCCAGAAGACAGAAACAAAAGAAATGTCTATGACAGTAACCCATAATGATTCTGCAAAATAAATACAACAACCTGAAACAAAACCAATTTAGCCAATTCATCGAAAGCTACATTATGTAGAAAAGCGGATAAATGATCTAGAGATATTAACACTATGTCGGACAAAAAAAACATGAGAAAAGCGAATGACTTAAGTCCATATGGTCAGTGTGTACATGTGTCATTGCCGATCTCTTGTCTCAGGAAAGACAATTAGTCTAAGCAAAAAAGTAACAACATCATCTAGATATCTCTTTTCCGAAGTTCTTTCAGAGACAATATCTCATGCATGGAAATGCTGTTAAGACAAATTGCAAAAACATATTATGGGACAAAAAGGTTTCAAATGTTGGCTTAGTCACAATAGGATAACTTAATGTATGGTCACCTGTTTGTATATCCAAATGGGTCGTCTCGGTTAAATATCACCGGGAATGACACTCCCAATCAAAAAAACATGTCCGTAGCTAAAGAATGGGGCAATAACGCTTAAGTCGTAAGTGTACATGATCCTTCGTGATCAGCAGCAATGAGATAACACTCACCACTAAACATTACGCAGAAAACTTTCTTCCACATAGTGACGCGTATTGGAGAAAAATGCAAATCATATTATTGGGCTAAACTTAATTAATTGCAATGTACCAATTACATGGACCAATAATAATAATAATAATAATAATAATAATAATAATAATAATAATAATGATAATAATAATAATAATAATAATGATGATGATGATAATAATGATAATGATAATAATGATAATGATAATAATGATAATGATAATAATGATAATGATAATAATGATAATGATAATAATAATAATAATAATAATAATAATAATAATAATAATAATAATAATAATAATAATAATAATAATAATAATAATGATAATAATAATAATAATAATAATAATAATAAATGTGGAAGCAGGCGAATAATTACGTGGTATATGATTCTGCTTTCCCTTCACTGCTTTTGCCACAACCTCAATAAACGAGCACCATCATGGCGCTAAACCCTGCTAGATGCCTAACTTTTAGCATTGTAAACTCCTTAATCATAGATGGTAGCTGTCCTTTTTTTCTATACACATGAAACCAAAAATATCATTTTTGAAATCGATTCGTGGACCTCCAACTTCAAGCTAAACAAAGTCATGCCTACCTCTGGTCCGCCATCGGCATATTACCGCAATGAAATGCCCGTGTTCATAACACTGTCAATCGTCAAAAAAAAAAAAACAACAACAAAAACAAAAACAACCAAGGTTCATGGTTGAAGGGTGACAGTTACCGTATAACCTCAATTGAGGCACTGGATCTCAATAGTACCACATTGTTGCAAACTATTAGCAGGCAAGCCAAATGAATACAAATCGCACATCCATCAAAATTTTTCAGTCATGATTTTATAAATGGCGAAATAAGTAAGTCAAGCAGTATATGTGCTGAAATGTGATTAGTTAATTACTAAGTACTTTCAGTATTACTGTTGTGATTTAAACAAGCTTATAAGTAACGTATTAATGCTGGAATGCATGATTTGATTCTTAAGATTTTAATGCGTACTGGAGCCTTTCGTGTCGTTTTCTATTGATACATAATAATGAATGCCACTGTTGCCTGGTTGTTATATTATCTGGGTTTTTTTTTATTTTGTTTTTGTTTTTGTTTTTTTTTTTTTGTTTTTTTTTTTTTTGTTTTTTTTTTTTTTTGTTTTTGTTTTTTTTTGTTTTTGTTTTTTACCTAAATGTACTCAAACAAAACGTCCCCTTTTGTGGCAACTTCGTTCAATACGTTTGAAGTTGACATTGTTTTAGCACAACTTCAGGTCATCTTCTTTTATTGGTGTAAATGAGATACTCAGCCATAATGTGAGTACATAAGAAAGAGCATTGAAACTGGAATAACTGATTACTACTAAAATTATACATGTGTAAAGATGTTAGTATTACTGCAGTGATAGGAAAAAGCTTTTACTATAAGATTTAGGATTCACGCACCACACGTTATTTCAGTAGCTCAAAGCCTTCAGTTGTGAATTTACCCACAATAGTCGTAACACCTTGGTTGGGTTGCATGAGTTGCTGAAACTTTAGTATGTCAACATTTCTGCGATTGTATAGTGGTGTTAATTTCGTACTATAAATTCCAACACAAATTGAATGTCATTACACAATTTGTTTTCTTCACATAAAGCACAGCGCTGTGTAAATATCCACCTTTGTGCGACAAGTTTTTGGGGTTTGTTGTTGTTGTTGTTGTTGTTGTTGTTGTTGTTGTTGTTGTGTTTTTTTTAAGTTTGCGGTACAAAATCCAAAACTTGTTTTAAACATATTTTATCAAAATCACTTTAACTTCCATATGACAACGTGGTAAAGTAACCGGGAAAAGGGCACTGCCCTATGTTAATCCCTCTTGCAGAGTGGGAGACAACATGACGATAGGACAACACGTGACATACATTTAGAGGATTAAAAGCCAACCACTAGAAGTTAGAAGTTGGCCGATCATGCAACAAACATTCAAACATAATTTAATAAAATAGATGGCAGTAATATAAATTGCAGGCAAAAGTGAAGTTAGATCAACCAATAACGTTTTGAAAAAAACGAGAAGAAACAATTACGTAATCATAAACCGTCAAAAAATGTAAATTTTCGAACAAAGTACAAACTGGAGAGCCGTAAAAAAGGGAGCATACTTTGATCCAATTGTGTTTAGTTTTGAATGGGCCACAGTATACAATAGGCACGAGATAAAATAAGCCGGGTATGTAAAATAGAAGTATATCTGTTTCCAAAATTGTAGAGTTTCTAAAAAGGATTCGATCGAGAAGAGTCTGCAAGTATTTTGGTTTTAAAAACTGATAATGATGGCAAAGTTTCTGACATTAGGAGGTAGCACATTTCAAAGGTATGCCGTTGATGGAGAGAATGAATTATCAAAAATATCCATTTGGGCTTGAGAATAAGGCACCCCATTTTTTTTCTTGAGTATTGTAAATAGACGAATCAGCAATGACAATGTTGGGAATTACAGATTGAAGGTAATTTGGAACTTATTTGTAAACGATATTGTACATCAGAAATCACTTAGCATTTTCCCTAGGAGACGCTAAAATCTTCCATCCAAATTCTTCATAAAGTTTGGTACTCGATGTTCTGGGCATTGCACCAGTAACTCTTCTGGCTGAACTCAGCTGAACTTCTTTAGGTTTTTCAGCATCTGCATCTGTGCAGCTATCCTACACCTGACCTCAATATTTCAAAAAAGGTCTAATGAAGGACACATAAATGTTTTTCCTTTTTTTAGAGTTCGGCAATCAAGACGAAATTGTAGACTTTTCAGGATACTTAGTAATTTCCCTGTTTTAGCCACAATGTTTCTTATGTGGGCGGTCCACCGCAATTCTGAACGAATTGTGATACCAAGGTATTTGTGACAACTGAATTCCTGCAAAGAGTGACCTTGGAGTTTAAGTGGAGGATGAACAGGGGTATAGTCTTGAGAGAGATTTTCATACTCTCAGCTTTAAGGGCGTTAAATGTAATGTGCCAGTTGTTTGTCCATTCATCAATAGCAGATATTTCATCATTTAAGATTTCACAAGCTCTCATAGGGTTGTCAACTGCTAAATAGAAGTATGTATCATCAGCAAGTAGTTTGATGTTACACTGGACAAGGTCCACAATATCATTGATATATATTAAAAACAAAAGTGGTCCTAAAACGGGAGGAATGCTTTTCAAGCATCACGACCTGCTGCTGACATAGCTGGTAAACTAGCAAAGCAAGTTATCATGGATTCCATCTTTTTTGAGATTGTTTAAGATCCCTGTATGCCACACCTTGCCAAAGGCCTCACTTATGTCCAAGAATGAGAGGAGTACTTCTCTTTGCTTGTCCAAAATATGACAAAGTTCATGGTAAACGATCAATGACTGATTGATAATGGTATGAACAGGAGTGAAACGCGACTGGGGACCAGAAATCAACAGATTATCTCTAAAAAGAAGTTAAAAACGTGTTTAAAGGCTACTTTTTCAAATACTTGCCCAGCACAACTTAACTTACTACATCCAGGGTCTAGTCATCCTAAAACAAAGAAAGTAAAAGCAGTGTATTTGCAACATTTTTTTTCCGAAGATCGAGGAGTTTCCGAACTGGAGCATATGGCATTTTAATTGCGGCACTTACATACTGAAAGCAAACCATGCCTTGTGCTATGTTGAGGGGTTTTCGAAGACAATCCCGTACTTCCTGGACTGGAGTACCAAGTCTCTTTGAGGTAACATTCTTCTTCGCAGTTTTTCATTCCTTGACACACTTGTGAAAGTCGTAGTCTTTCCAGGTAAATATAAGAAAAAAAAGTTTAGTCAGACTGAATGCATTCCAAAGCCTGAGTTACCAAAAAGCCTGTGTCCATTCCAAATACATCTTCGAAATATGTGTGGACGCCTCCCACCCGTACTTCTTGGTTAGCCAGCCAAAAGGAAACTCTCTCGAAAATGACAATCATTACTGGTCTTTACACTTCTACCAGATTGAGTGAGTGATAATGCACGCGCAGACAAGCATTTCCTTTCAATATACATTGCATAAGATGAAATTTCCGTTCAAAACAGTCACTGGGGCATTGTGCATATAAGAAAACAAGTCAGGCATATACTTGTGGCTTGTTCCAAGGGAAAAAGTCAATGCCTGACTTCTTCCAAGTATGAGAAGGGAAAATAAACATAAAACGTACATTACTGAACAGATTCATGGAGCATAAGGGCAGCTGGGAACTTTACAGAATACAAAGGTGATATTCTTACGTAAATTATTTATCAAACGCTATTTCAGAGAAAGATGCCATGTTGCGGGCTGTAAGCAGTCTTTTTGAAAAGCAATTATACCGTTGTTAAGTGATACGTCTCAAGGGAACAACAATAGTACAATCATTTCAAAGAAGACAAAAACTTAATCCACAAACCTGACGGTGTGTGTTAATCTTTTGATAAATTATTTGTATCTCTTGGACGAAGACGTATAAGCGCATAAAATAGCACGAACACAGTTGAAAATGAGTTCCAGCATACAAGTATCAAGGCAATAACGGAAATTATGAAAGGTCACAAAGTAGACTTTTACGTTAGTTTGCTAAACGAAGAAAAAATATTTTAGGGACTTTCCAACCTTAAGGTCGCGTTGGTAGACCCTTCAAGAGAATAGAACGGATTTACAGATCATATAGACTACAAAATGCTTGACAGCTTTTTTTTAATTTGGAATTATCAGTAATACAGCAAATACTTTTAAGATATTCAATATTTATTTTTTTTAAGTTCCCCTAATTTGCATAACTTTAGAATTAGCATTTTTTTAAATAGTAAAGGGGGGCATATGTATGTAGGTTTCATTGGGTGACAGGGGAATCGTTTTCACCCAATGAGACTGGTGAACCAGTGACGCCCATCTTTGCGCCATCTGTCAGCTAAATACCTTGGACACGGACGGCTGGTCGCACTGCTGGCGGTGAACATTGTCAGCATCAATATGCCATATGCATATTAATCCCCGGCCAAAAAGCACGGGTTGACGTCAGGCGATCACGGCGACATGCGGGTCACACCATTGTTACAGACAGGGCCACATGTTCATTTCTCACAATATTGGCATTTTTTTGAGAAATTAAAGTTCACAAATGCCAAACTTTAAGTAAGTGAAGTTTTATAAAGAAAATCACAATTAATGTCGCTGATTCTGTTGAACAATGTGAAGACGCCTTACAAACCATGCCAACTATAAATTTTGCTATCCAAAAGACATCACATTGAGAGAAAAATTCAAGGGGGGGGGGCGGCGCAGGCTAGGCCTAACGTGTTTTACTGTGGATACTTATAGGTTCAGCGTAGCCCAAGTTAATCAAATTTAATATTTTAAATGTAGCCCTACAAATGTCGATTAAAATGATAGATCCAAAAGGTTCCAGTGAGAAGGGACATCAATAAAAATAGGCTATGATTTTTTTTAGGAAAGAAAAAAAACACAATCCAAAGCATCCAGACTATGTTCTTAGCCTTTTCCAGCACAAGCAACCAAGTACGACAAAAAAAATCATCAGCCAAAGGAGATTGGTATGACAGACTATCGAAAAGAAAGTCAAGATCAAGTACAGGTAATTTCTATCAAAATCCTCGGAAGTCCTTGTAATTACTTGCTTCCTCTGAAAATATTCAGCCCAGCGACTATAGTTATACGCTTATAAATGTGCATGCATTCATTATTCCAATCAACACTTCAATTTTTTCTGTCTTTACTGAGGCTCCTGCGCGGAAAAAGTTGAAGCTAAACCAGGATGAAACACCACAAACAGAGAATGAGGAAAATGCAGGTAGGTTTATTAACGTGTGGGTTTACATAATGAGCATATATTTTGGAAAGGGTTGGCAGAAATTATATCTTCACTGTATGCCACTATTCAGAGGAAAGTCTCAAGAAAATCACAGCTACTGTAAGCAGTCAGTGCACATGCCACCAGTTGAGAGCACAGACTATAGTTAATTACTAGGTACTTGAGCAAATGATGTCCGATCTTGCATCCCTCTTTGAAGTCCAACAGTGAAGTTAATGGACCGCGTAATTGGTTATTCAGTTAACCTCCTCCCTAGTGTGAAATACACAGTCTGATACTTAGCCAGCCGGGCCGGGGCAGTATGGTAGATGATGGGACCGGCCTACAGGGACCCACGCTAATTAACTCAAGAGTGAGCTTACTGTGGGTTATCAGCTGCCGCTTTGTAGTTCACAGTAAGCTTAATCGACCATGTAATTGCCCAAAAACAGTTTCACTACGGACTATCCAGCAATACACAACACAAGGGAACCAGTAAAAAGTGTAAATTTGAGTTCTTTATACTCAAACTAAATTTACATAATATATTTTAAATGTTAAATGTTACTTAGTTTGCAATGATAGCTTCGAACATGAAAGAAAAAAAGATGAAATAAAATTATCTGTTCACCCTTTTTTTACCTACGGGACTTATTTTTTCTTGCAGTAGACCACATTCCAGCCTCTCTAGCACCACATTCCCCACCAAAAACACCTTCTCGACAGCAACAAGTTAATTATCAAATATTCACACCAGAGACACCAATAGCTACCCCATCACACACCCCAATGCAGACTCCACTGCAAACTCCGCTGCAAGAATCTGAAAGAGAACTCATGTACAAAGAAATGAACAATTTGCGGAAAGAGAGAGATGAGACAAAGGAGTTAAACAAGAAACTGGAAGACAAGCTACATGGTTGTACTTTGTCAGCAGAAGCCTTCCGAGGAGATTATGATAAGTGCAAATGTATTATTGGTCACTCCTGGGCAGCATTTCTGCATATGTTTACTTTCTTGAGTAGTTTCATAGCGGCAAATGGAAAAAATAAACACAGCATCAGCCTCATAGATCAGCTCCTGTTGACAGTGGTGAAGTTTCGTCATAACCCATCATTTGAATTCATAGCACTAGTTATAGGAATACCACGCACTACAGCTGTAGATCATTTCTGGAAATGGATTTACTCTGTATACTTCCCACTTGGATTTCTGGTTCACTGGCAAGACAGAGAGCACATTTTTCAAACCATTCCACCTGTATTTAAAGATAAATTTCCTCGTCTCACATCCATCATCGATTGCTTTGAAATCTTCATAGATGATCCCAAGAATTTATTAGCTAGAGCACAAACTTATAGTAATTATAAAAAACATTGCACAGTAAAGTATTTGTTTCATGTTCACCTTTGGGCAGCGTGAACTTTATTTCACCAGCATGGGGTGGAAGGGTGTCTGATGTTCAAATTGTTCGCGAGTCAGGATTTATTAGCCCAGCTTATCATTTCCCTGGAAATCAAATTTTAGCGGAAAGAGGCTTTACATTGCACTATTATTCTGCGAGTCAAGTAAGCGCCGAACTAATCACACCTGCATTCACTAAGGGGAAGAGACAGTTATCACCTGCAGAAGTAGAGAACTCAAGGAATATCTCATCTATGAGGATACACATTGAACGTGTGATAGGCTTAATGAAAAAACAGATATACAATTTTGAAAGGACCCATGCCTATAAAAATGATACAGAGTTTAAAAGAGGAAACCAGACAATGCGAGTACTCAAGCTGCCACAAGATTGTGAAGTGTTGTGCCATATTAGTCAACTTGTCAGAGAGCATTGTGTATAGAAAGAAATAATATAAATCTTTGCTGGAAATGTACATGAAAATTGTTTTATTAACTCTAAAGTTATGTTCCAGTGCATAGTACAGAAAAAAATATGCAGCATTAATTATAGGTTATATTGATTTAATGAAACAGAGATTTTGGATGGATGCAGTACATAATATTACTAAAATGGTGTCATTTTTTAATTGGTGCAATGTTTCAGTAAGTGATGAGATACAATGAGGGGATGAAAGTAGTTCCCATTCATATTCACTTCATTATTTATTTGTATATAGACACAAAGCTAGTTCTACAGAGTCCAATATTTATTTGTATATAGACACAAAGCTAGTTCTACAGAGTCCAATATTTATTTGTATATAGACACAAGTCTGGTTCAAGTAAATCCCATTTACATGTATATTAAATGCAACTGGTAAGATGAAATTACTTGAAGAACAAACCATTCATTGATTTAAATATTTCATTTCCTAGTTGTTCTAGACTGATGATAAAATGATATTTATTGTCTCATAAAAGTATGTTAAACCTTCAACTGTCAATATCATGTTCTGCCTGCAATACTAAAACAAGAACAACCTATCATACTTTTGATTTACAAAGTTTTTCTACACTACATTTTATATATCCTGGGTTTTTTAATAAAGTAAGTAAATAATATATAAATATGATGCCAATGATACAATAAAATGACTCTATATTGTCTCATGAAAGTATGTAAAAGCTTCATCGGTCATGATTATGTTCTACCTGGAATATTACCAGAACAAACTCATTTGCAAAGTTGTTCTACATTATATTTCATACACATGAATATGTTCACTCAAGATTTTGTCTTTCATTGAAGAAGGGCATTTTATTTCGATCACCCCCTTGCCGCAACATTCAGAGTTAACAAGACCATCAGGTGAAGCCCCAAGGTGTGGCTTGTCTTTTGACAAGTGCAATCCACTTTTGGTTACAGCACATGCCTTGTGTGGTACAGTGCTGCAGGCAATATAAACATCTCCACTTGGTACTACACCTTGAACATTGCTATGACCGGTTACAAGAAGACCATACAAATCATAAGCATCATCTTCGTGCTTCCTCCCATATATAATAGGATCCGTGTTAATTTGCTTCGCACTAGGCATACAAATCATACAATAAAGGAGCTTGTTTGTCTGCATTGGTGCGAAAGGCAGTGTGGGCAACGGAAGATGTTATTCTGCCAGCTCGTAGCTCGTGCCATGATGAACTGTCCGCCTGTGATCGTGACATTTCCTCGACATAAGTTATCTGTGCGTCAGTCAAAGTGACATTGTGTTTTACCTCTTCGCATCGTGCAGTTAGGTCTGAATCCAACAATCCAGCGGTATGAAATGTTCTCATGGAAGGTGGCAAACTCGGAGTTACAGTCACCGGCTCATGGGAAACAAATGTTCTGGCATGATCTTCAAATGTGCTTAGTGCCACAGCATTTGGGCAGTCTTTTACCATATATATATATATATATATATATATATATATATATATATATATATATATATATATATATATATATATATATATATATATATATATATATATATAATTCATCCGTGAACCCATCACTGCCAGGACTCTTATCATTTTTAAACTGTTTTAATGCACATGAACATCCAACTCTAGTTATTAAACCTTCACAATCTTGTATTTCATCTTCATGATAGGTTGGAATATTTCAGTTATTAAAGATTTGACTGAATCGAACGTCATCCACCATATGCGAATCTTTATCGGAAGGATATAATTTCTCATTCATTTTTACCTCTTCTATAATATCCTCCGATTCGTCAATTTCCTTGTTAATACTAGTCATTAATTTTACATCACATTTTGATTTATGGTTTCGTTTTTCCAAAGAAGAGAAATACGTGGTACTCTTTTCACCCTTTTCACACCATCTAAAATGAGACCGAATCAGAATTCCTTCAACCTGTCAATTAATAATATCATCTAGCTGTGCTTGGATATGATCTATTGTGTCTTTAATTTCATCACTGGGTGATGAAGCCAAATCACAATGTAGAATTTCCAATTGTCTATTCAAGTCTATTTCCTCCTGCTTGATTTTGCGGGCCTTTCTTTTTGAATAAGAGACTATACATGTCCAAACTCGCTATTCCTAGCCACCCAGTCCTGGGACTGCCAGGGACCACAATGGAAATAAGTCTTAACGACTTTATTGTGTATATATCCCAGGAAGTCATCATTTCATGAAAGCTTGGAAGATTCACCTGTTTTTTGTTTTACTCGAAGTTCCTTTTATAAGATATTTTACTCTGTGTATTTATATGTTATGATTATTGCCTGAATAAAATCAAATCAAATCAAGTCTGCGAAGTTCACACTTGATGACTTCCCATTTCAGACTTTTGTTCTCCAAATCTACATATTTATCAGATTGTTTTTTAATTAAATCTTTCATTCCTGCAACATAAATTTCATGTTTCAGTAAACTGCTATTGACCTTCCAAAACCCAGGACCTCTTTTCTGAAAAGATGAACCATTGAGTTGCAGACTTATCAAGCAGTGGTGTTTCTTAATTGCAGATTTAATTTTACAGGATGTAACAAGTGGACTGAGAAATCTAGAAATAAGCCGAAAGTCTAATCATTACTGGGTTAATGGTGTTTTGGAGTACCAAGTATGCATGAACGTTTCGGCGGTTCGTATTCTCTAGAAATCTTCCAATTCTTTGGTGGGAATGTTGTTTGCGCCCAGCACTGTGTTTTGTGTTTTGTTTTTTGTTCACATGACTGTGTGAAGACCTACACATGTGAAACTGTTTTTGGCCTTGTTTGTGTTTATGTAAATCAAAAAGAATTCCTCCAGAGTACTTTGAGTTCTGCATTATGCATTAGAACATTACTTTTCAATGGATTGCATCAAGGATCCTTGCAGTATTTGGGTATTATGTATTCACTTTGGATGATGTATTTTAAGATTTTTTACATTTTCTTGCTGTTTATTTGTATTTACTTTAAACTACTTGTGGTTATCCTCAATCTACTTATTAAAATTTTTGATGCACTCTGGTATATTTATATGTATCTAAACACTTCATTAAATGGTGTCTGGCTCCTACAGTATAATTCTACCCTCGCTTAATGTGCGAGGGCTTCATGAGACAAAGAAGCGCAGATCTATATTCAATTGGTTGAAGAAGTTTCATAATGATACTATATTTTTGCAAGAAACCCACAGTTGTTTAGAAGATGAAAAGTTTTGGAAAAATGAGTAGGGTGCCAACATAATATTTTCGCATGATTCGAGGGATAGCAAAGCAATAGCCATTCTTATCCCC